>JACMZG010001863.1:26233787-26296774 GCA_018340805.1 Microvelia longipes | reverse complement strand
ATTTCTTCCTCTTCTATAGTTTAAGGGAAACAATTCACACCTGGCTTTAAAAATTAAAGATAGGGTTTGTGCGTTGTTAGTGCCTTTCAAATAGGCTGCTGTATTAGATTGCAGGCTAGGCATTAGATATTGGTACTTGGTATGGAATTGGGCCTCTTTTGCATTAGTTATAGCCTCAGTGTGGAAGGCTTTAGATACTCTATTAATGATAATATTTAATTTGGAATTTAGTAACAGGGTGTTATTAATATCAGCATTGTTAAGCGGGACATCGTGCTTTATTCCTAAGTCCATCCAAGCCTTCCACCAACTTATTTTTAAATCCAAAACTTCATTAGCTAAAAATTTAGTTAGCCTATCTCTAGTGTGGCTAAATGTATGGACCAAGTATCTAGCTTGCAATTTAAGATTATGAATGTAAATTGGGTCTGCTCCAGTCTCTAACATAATCTCATAGTTAGGGGTGTTACCCGGCAGGAAAAGTGCTTTTTTAACAAAATATCTATAGAGTTTTTCGCACTGCTCTATTTTCCTGTGGCCCCAGACTTGGGCTCCATAGCTAATTACCGCCAGGGCAGTTGCTTTAAACACTTTTAATTTATTTTCAAAACTAATATCATTCTGAGAGTAAATATTTGCCCATATGCTATTGATAGCAAATTTAGCATTTGTTAAAAGTAGATTGAAATGACTCGTTAAAGAAAAATTATAGGTGAGTGTAATACCCAGATATTTGTAGCTATCAACTACTTCTATCGTCTGACCCCCATACTTCCATTTCTCAATATTTTTAAGTTTACCTCCTTTTCTAAACACCACTATTTTGGATTTATCTAAATTGACAATTAAATTCCATTTGTTGCAATAATTTTCTAGCTCCATAATCATTTCTCTCAAAGTAATGGGGTCAGACGATAAAAGAAGTATGTCATCTGCAAACAATAATATTTTTATAGTTTTACCATTAATCCTAACTCCACCGGATAACACTGCTTCTAAGTCATTAATATATAAAGAAAATAAAAGGGGGCTTAGCAAACAACCCTGTCTAAGCCCGCTGCAAGTCCTAAAACTTTCAGAAAGTCCACAATTGCACCATACTGAGGCCTCTGTTTCTTTATACAGGTTGAAAATAAATTTCATTAATTTGTCTGAGAGCCCTAGTTCCTTTAATTTCTTGTATAAGCATGACCGATTAACATAGTCAAACGCTGCTTTAAAGTCTACAAAAAAAACCATACAATCTAGCTCCTTTAGTTTTGTTTTAATTTCAATGATATTAGATAATTAAAAATATTATCTACAGTGGAATATCCTCTCCGGAATCCCGCTTGATTTTCAATGATTTTATTGTTGTCCTCCACCCATTTATTTAGCCTGTTTAAAATCATAGCTGATAAAATTTTAAAAATTGCATCAAGAAAGGATATTCCTCTATAGTTAGCAACCTCGTCTAGACTGCCTTTTTTAAAGATAGGAAAAATTATGGACTTTCTGAAGGCCTCTGGCACCTCTCCCGCTTCATACATGGTGTTAAATATGTCCAGCATTTTCAAGTGAAACTCATGGGGGGCATTTTATAGAATTCAAATGGAATCCTGTCCATTCCAGGTGCTTTATTGTTTTTTTGAATTTCTTAGAGCTATTTGTAGTTCATTTAGTTCAAATGGTTTGTCTAACTCTGGAATGCTTGTGCCGCTTAATTCAGGTAAATACATATTTTCTAATGATTGAGTGGGATTCAGTAGTGAATTAAAGTAATTTTTCCATTCCTCCGGTGGAATAACTTGGCTCATTTTAAAATTATTTCTCTTAAATTGTTTGATATTTTTCCAAAACTCTGCTGAATCCCTCACATTCAAAAGAGAATTGATGATATTTGATCTTAACTCTATTTTTTTTAATGGCATATTTTTTTTTATTTTTTAACAGAAGTAAGGTAAATCAGCCGATTGGTGTCTGAATCATTTTTATTAAATTTATCCAGAGCTTTAAACATAGTTTTTCTATTTCTTTCACACTCCACGTCATACCATGGCTGTTTAAATACCTTTGTGCTTTTATAAAATTTAGATGTTTCCGCGCCTTGTTTTTCATTAGGGAAGCTTCTAAGCTTGTTTCCTGGGCAGAACTGATTTTAATGACATCATACAAAAGATTAATTGATTCTGTCAAAGAATCAGGCCATTTTTCTATTTTAATAAGTTCATTACTTACCCTTTGATTAAACATCATCTTATCTTCCTCCGTCCAACACAGTTTAGGCAGCAATGGTAGAACAGAGTGGAGTAAAGTTTCTTGATCTTTATAATTAGTGGCAAAATCAATTTCTATTGGCATATGGTCTGAGAATGGTTTTAAAGAGATTTTAATATCATTCACTGCTGTAATACACTCAGGCCTAATACAGCAGTAATCAATAACTGATTTGCCCATTGGACCCACAAATGTGAATTGGCCTAATAAATCTCCTTCTGTTCTTCTATTAAGCACTATTAGATTTTCATCCTCACACCACTCTAAAAAACTGTTTACCCCTGGCGTTAATAACTGTATCTCTAGAATTCCTGGCCGCAGCCAGATTTGTAAAATTTAACAATTCCTCCGGTAATGTTTGTTCCTTGCCAATGCGTGCATTGGCATCCCCACCACTATCCAATTATTATCTCTTTCATTGATAAACAGTTCTTTTAAGTTATCAAAATCATGCTCCCAATTATTGACGTTGAGATATATAGGTAATACACATACACCAACACCATTACATGCAAATTTAAAAACTTCAACCTCTTTAATACTAAGTAAATTAAAATTAAAAACAGACTTCTTTTTATACCCGTACAAAAGGCCCCCCTTTCCCCTACCATAGCACTTGTCTTTAGAGGCATATACCCACTTAAGACTATACTCTGGTAGCATATCCCCCACATGGGCTATCACTTTTTTTTGGTTTTCAGTTACATGAGTCTCAGTTAGGGTAAAGGCTTCAAAATTATTTACATACTCCCAGAATCCTAACTCGCTCAATTTATTGCTTAGCCCTGCTACATTATAAATTAGCATACTATTTCTGCTAGGGCGCTTAGCTATAGGATTCTGCTTGCATTTAAATTTTAATCATCCTTTTCCCGATGTCTTCTTTCTGTCCTTCTCCGTGTTCAGCCAATTTCCCTTCAATTTCAGGTATGCAGGTTCAATATTTTTCCCTACCAGTTGGCTCAACTTGAATAATCCGCTTTCGTTCCGGAATTTCAGGTCCAATTTGCTATTTACTTTGAAGCGTACTCCTTCCACCAGTGCATCCTTTCCAACTACTTTGAAGCTTTTATCAGTTTGCATTTCCTTTTTAAGAGCAAATAAAAAATTTCGTATTCTCCTTGTTCCTGGGCTGTAATCTTTTGACACCAAGAAATTGGTATCCTTAAGCCGAAAACAGTTTTTCAGGATTCGTTGAATATCACTGTCTCTGGGAAAATGTGCAATAAACAAGTTCCGTTCGACCTCCCCAAGTGGGTGAGCTCGATTTAAACTACATTGTCTACAAGGAGCTTAGTCTTGCAAAATCTTGGATTAGCTGATAAACATCCAGAGGGAGTGAGCATCCTTATCTTTCTCATTCTTTGGCTCGCCCTCGACCTCCCCAGCCATGTTCTTCACATATAGAATGTTTCTAAACACTAAATTATTTCGCCTGGATCTATCCTCCTGGTCTCGCACATCTGCTACGACCTTATCAGTAATCACTTCCTGGTTGGCCACCACCACTGTTAACTTGTCTACTGCGTTTTGAAGCTGCCCTACTGAGCCCTCCAACTCTTTCACTTTATCAGATAGGTCATTAAATTCTGTTCTTTTAACAAAACATAAATTCCCCAGGCCCTGCACAAGTTGGCCCCAGTTCAGATCTGTTATCGGCGTATTATCGTCAATTTCACCTGCCATATTACAATTCTTTTGTTTCTTGGTGAGTACAAATTGGTTTCTGGGTGAATTAGACTTACTTCTTGGTCTTTTGTGTTTCTTACCTTCACTTTCGTCCGTGATAGCGTCACCTTCCTCCGCGATAACCTCCGTCCCACAATCACTCATTCGAATCCCCAAAAAAAGAATAACTGTCGGACTTGTTCGTGCAAATTTACAATTGTACACAAAAATATACTCGAATAAATCACTAAAAAATAAAAAAGCCGCAAAAAGGTGATAACAATATGCAAAAATTAAATAGAAAACTTCAGTAACGAAGCAACCGGTTAGATAACCTTCGTGAAACCCCCAAATTATTTTGATAATATACCTTTAATTATAAAGGAAAAACATAGTATGCCTATCCAGAGTGGAGCCCTTCATATGACTGCGCATGTTCATAATTTTATAAAATCGCACAAATTTCAGTTTTATTTAAATAAGTGGTTCTCTGTGGTCGTGTGTGAAACATGAAGAGAACGTTTTTAAAGGTGATACAATTTTCTGTAAAACGAGTGTTTAATAATCAAAATCGGATGACTACAACCAAAGTTACGGCTCTTTGAAAACACCAAAAAATTGTTAATTTATGCAAAGTCAGCGAATTTTTTTGAAAAAATATTGGCTTTTTGTGATTTTTTTACCATTTAGCAAACGTCATAACTTTAGTTATTTGATTTTGAAGACAAAACTTTCAATTTATAGAAATTTTATCAGCTTTAAAAAATGTTCTCTTCATGTATTGCTCACGACCAACAGGGAACCTCTTATTGCAAGAAAATTGAAATTTGGCAATTTTCTAATATTTTGAGCGAGCGCATTTATATAAAGGGCTCCACTCTAAATAGGCAGACTATGGTTTTCCTTCATAATTTAAGGTATATTATCAGAAAAATGTAGTTTGAAGAAGTACAAAATGAGTCACATTTTTTAGTCCTCGCTCTTGGACTATAATTAATACTCGCGAATCTTCGAATGTTTTCATAACATTGCTGATTAGTCATTATTGTATAATTCAAACCGCCTTTTCACAGGTATACAATCTATACTTGGGTGGCCCCACCTATAATACCTCAGGCTTTACATTTTATTATTCAATAATAATATAAATATTTAAGTGTCTTTTAAAAACTATTCAATAAGTAATAATAAACCGCAACTGTAGTATCCTTTTTGTCGCATGATACGTGGGATGATGGCACTCTTTCGAGAAATATGGTGTACGCTGTGTGGTCGTCACAAAACCCAGAAAATTACAGAGGAAGTCCAATGTCACAATGTAAAAAATACGTTTCTGGATCTTATTGGTAAGCCAAGAAAGACAAGCTCGGTATTAGTCAAAGAAATTGCAATATAAAATTTTAAACATTTATATCTCTCTTTTGAAAAATTGACATTTTATGTTACTTTATATTCTGCACAGTGGTATTATAACATTTTTATTAGTTTGTCATACATGACAACTTATCTGATATATTTATTTCACTTCAAAATAAGGTTGTTTTATGGTTAAATGTTTTTTATTAAATGTAGCATTATTAGAAAATTTAACATTGGAAAAGTATATATTTTTACCATTACTGGTGGATCTGATGATGAAGTAGGTTGGCAAAGGTTTATCCCAAATCCGTCAATAGATACAGAAGATCTGTCTGTGTGTTTGTTTCATCATTGTAGCTCCAAATGTGTTTATACTATTACTAGAGAGTTAAAACTTGGTACAAAAATCAATTTTTATTTTGTCTAGTTGTGGTGTCCGGAATATAATTTTATTGTGACGTCATGAACCGTCACTTATGACTCTGCAAAAAATCATAAAACGTAAAAAATGGATGGATCCATTCGCTGTTTAATACGCATGTATAACACTATAAAAGTACTATATAAGACCAAAAAATGTGCCAAGTTTTGTTTTATATAACCAGCATTAGTTAAATTAAACATGACATTAAATAAAAATTATCGAATTACTTGTATACAGGCTTTTTAAAAAACATCATTAAAATTCAGAAATAAATAACTAATTGAAGATTATGGTCAGCCCGATGGACAGATTACGGTCTTAATGACAATTTAGATGAAGAATCCGACGTTTCACTTCCACTCTGGGAGGCATATTGAGGGATGTAGAACAACATCTTTAATTAAACAATAGATAAATTGCGTAAAATATTTTTTTTGTTCTGTCAGAATAAAACACTTGAATTCTTAGTTTTGGTGTACTCTACTAGGTAGCGCTAGTTGTCAAAATATGTCTTTATACGTAAAATTGAGGTTAGGATGTCCTTTCAACTTAGGTAGAACAAATTAGGTAGAAGAAACTGAAAATGTTAAATTTTGACAATTTTTCGTTGATTTTCTCATCATAATTTGTCTACATACTAAATTTCAAGTGTTTACAATTGCTGGAAGTGTCTTAGAATTTTGATGAGCGAGTGAGTGTCAAAGCCATTAACACCTATGAATAGTAAAGGTAAGAAATTCGGTAGAATGGGTCAGCTAAACAAGATCTTTTAGTTAGTATTAAAATTATATTTTTAATGACCTTAATAAAAAGATACGAGGGGGTGATAATAGCCTCGAGATGCTTCCTTTGGGAAGCAAAATATTATATCTGACATTTAATTAGAGCATAATAAAAAATAGTTCCCTATGGGAAATATGTTTTAGACTTTAGTTCAGTTCTGAAACTTAACCTAGCACTTACCTAGACATAAGAAGTGGGTTTTAAAATGATTTGCTGACTGTATACAAGTAATCATTCCTATAATAGCTTTGCAAGACAAAGTATTGCTTTTACTATAATTATATTTATTAAAATTGCATTTACACTGGTTTTGTAGTAGTTAACTAATTTATAGTGCATGAACTAACTTATACTTTTAATTATTAATTAAATATTATACCCTTAATTTATTTGCATGTAGTATTATTAATATGTACTTATTTATAGGATATAATTTATCTTAGAAGTTGAGTAGACTACTTTAACTCCACTTTTCTTGCCTTTTACTATAATTTTAAAACTTACTCTTACCTTACCCTTGTTTCATTATCTATGTCCTAATTAGGGAGGAGTAGTCCTTTAAATATATAATTTGTTTATATTTTGGTTTGCAGTAGGATGTCACTATAAGGACTTTTCAACCCATACAGCACTGTCCAAAATGAAGCTGCTCTATGTGCTTTCACTCTATCCAGCTACCGCTGCAATAATATCAATTACCTCTTTTTTAATCGGAAGTTATATTAAAATGTTTGGTTATCTCATGATTGTTTTTTGAATAAATATCCATAAAAGTTATTAAAAGTGGCTAGAATGGAGTTAAAAGAGTGTAATAAATTTAAAACATCAATACAAGAAAATAATACAACAATAAATTATATATAATAGATAAAGATCACTGATAAGTATGTAGCGTTATGAAGCATATCGACCATATTTATGTACGATTTCGCAGCTCGAGTATTGGACATTTCGATTTACTGCCCTAACTCTATCCTTAGAAATATCAGTTGTTTCATTTTTGAAAGCTTTGATACTGCACCTTCGCACGGTTCATCTGCGCATTATGGTGTATTCGCTATACTGCGGTAGCAATGCGTCTGTCCGTTGCGTGCGTAGCGGTCATTGGGATGCGGAAAATGATCCATTTTCCGCAACGCTACCGCAAGCTGTTTACATTACATAGGTTGGAATTTGAGCTGTCACCACTCAACGGACGGTCGCATCGCTACCACTGTATTGTGAAAGCACCTTTAAAGACTTGATACCTCTTCTTGTGAACTCATGATGTGGAACTATTTCTTCTATCAAAGGTCATTAGTAAAAAGAGCCCAACGTTCTATCCTACTTACTAGGATATGTATCACCTCTCCTTAATTTAATCACCAGCACCTTTTCATTTTAAAGCAAATAAATTTTTTTTGTTGCAGAATGACTTTTAGTTATAAAGTTAACATTTACCACCATACTAAGCATCCTGTATTTCTTTACATACTCTCTACCTAATAACATCTTCTCTTTAAAAAATCACTATAAACCGATGTTGTCCTAAATTAATTTTTAAAATCTATTCTGTGACAGGTCTTTTAGTTAACCTAATTTTAAATTTGTTCTGGTATTTTGTGGAATTACACGGTAAATCTTATAATACAAATGTCGTATTATAAATTATAATATAAGATTATAAATCACATGCATGATTTTCGCTTATTATCTAGTTAAAAACGTTTTATTACACGACTTACTCTAGCCACTTTAAATCCACAATTAGTTCTACTACTATACATTTCATGCTACCATCCTAAACAGGATTATCTTAGAAATTGACCACGAAATTATTTTTAAAATGTCGTCCTAACATTCCATTTGAATATATGCATCAACGATTTAAATGCTCAATGTTGTACGCTTTGTAAAAAAATTCAAAGTAATAATTTAAAAAAATGTCTCATAAATATAAAAGTAAAATGGACCTCGTCTAAATTTATTGATATAAATCTTCATTTTGACTCGCGCTAGACGTTTTTATTTCTTAAATAAAATTTTATAACCTTGAACAAATCAGTTCACATTGCTGTTTCAAGGTAACAAGACTTTTTATTGCTTTTTTCAAAAATTATTTCTTGAAAAATTGGATGCAACAACTTAGTCACTTTTATTTTTTAATGTATTTTTAAACCTGTTAAAGTGCTGTTTACAATTATTTATAAAGGATAATAAAAGAATAATGTTTTACATAAGTATGAGCGAATTTTCATTAAAAAATTGCGCTAATGAGGTTCGGAAGACGGAAGTGGAAGAGGGGGTCAATTCTTGAAAATAAGCTTCTTTTTTCATATATTATAAAAAAATTGAACTGCTCAAATTCCTTTCGACAGCAAAATTGAAGGACCCATTCAAACAGATTCATATTGAGTCAAATGAATTTAACTCTGACTTGTCAAATGAATTTGAATTTGACATTACAAATTAATTTGACTTTGACGGGTCAAATGAATTTAACTTTCTCCGGTCAAATGGTATTCTTTGACAAATTTCTTGAGTCTTTGCATAATTCGTTGTCATTTTCATCACTACTATATTTAGAGTCAGTGGTGATCGCGTCTTTAGTGACCAAAAGTTATTATTTTATATAGTTATAACATTTGATTTTACCACTAGACTACCATTTATAGTTTGATACATGAATTTTAAATAATAACACTTAATGGCAATACTACCATGTATTATTTGGTAAATACCTTATTATTTCACCAGTAAAACTGGTTACCTATAAAATATAATTCTCGTTTTTATTAATAAATTTGATTGCAAAGAGCAAGGGAAAATTTTAGATAGGGAAAAAAATCTGTTACTAGAATTATAATTAATAAAAATATAGTTAATAAAACATAGTTGATGGAATGACTAAGATACGTGTAGGAGAAAGATGCCGAAGCAATAAGGTTGACGAGCCAAATAATGAAATAAGTTAAATATTTGAGACATGAATTTTAAATAATAATACTTAATAGTAGTTTATAACTACGTGGAACAGGCCACTAAATAAAATAAAATAACACAAAAAAGTAGTTTATTAGATTTATCATTGCTTTGTTATTATGATTTCTACACAAGAATCGAAACAAAAGTTGTCATAATTTAACAGTTTTGGTGTTTTCAAAAAGGAGGTAAATCTATTGGGGACGGGGAATCTAACCTCTCTCTGCTCTCACATAGAATTTCCATTAAGTAAAGCCTGGAAATTATTTTATGCATGTTTCAAAAAAGAAATCTTGCCTATAAGTAAAACCAAATAAAAGTGAAAATATGTTTAGGTATATCCTAAATAATCTCCCATTTAAATTTCAATTCGTAATAGTCAATATACTGAAATTCGATATTGATTGATTTTACAGAAATTATAAACATAACTGGGAAATTGTCATTATAGTAAAACATTTCATAAAACTTGGCAATATTAATCATAATCTCCGTCCTGTCAATTCGAACAACTTTATTAACTGTTAATAGTTTCATAGCATATATACATATTAACAGCAAAATTATCTAAGGTCTTACTTTCAAACAATTATGTTTCTAGATTTCGTTCAAGTTCACCTTGCACTACAATAGAAATGCAACATTCTTCTCTATAATCAAGTTTTCCTGCCAATAACGTAGATTATATAGGTATTTCTTTATGGCTATATTTTTACCATAAATTTATTTGTCAATAATTGTATCACTTTGGTGTTTTTTTAAATTTTTCCCGCAGGTATGAAATAAATAACCTTATATAGAATATATATTATACAAGCAAACATTAAAAAATTAAAAGCTAATAATTCATATTATTATATATTATAAAATATGATATTTGATACAGGTCTAGCACTAACTTTATCAAGTCACCACAGTTTAAATTAATGTTATAATCAGATCAAGTTAAT
The DNA here is from genome assembly GCA_018340805.1 of Microvelia longipes. Classification (NCBI taxonomy): domain Eukaryota; kingdom Metazoa; phylum Arthropoda; class Insecta; order Hemiptera; family Veliidae; genus Microvelia; species Microvelia longipes. Next base: position 26,286,373 of record JACMZG010001863.1, on the reverse strand, counting down.
ACCATTACGACTCACTGGTAGCCTGCTGATCTTTTTAATAATCACCAACACTGATGATGACCATTAACGGTTGAAAGTCGGCTTTGTTATTAGTAATTATAATGAGTGGAGAGACGAAAACTTGTTTAGTTATATTTCTTCTTATCATAGCACTCAACAGCTCAATCCATCATATAGGATTAGTTTTGTTTAGTTATACATTCTTTTTCCAATTCTCGTAATTATTAAAGCTGAAGAAGCACTGTGACAGCTTACATTTTCGTCTATTCTGAAAATCTAGGTTTGGAGAACTGTGATGGCTTACATCGCCATCCATTCTAAAAATTTGAGTTTGCTTAACTATTATATCATTCGCCATTATAGATGCTTGATTTGTATGTGCTTTGTTCGTATTATATAGACATATATATTTATATTTTATTATAACGGTAATAATTTAAGACCTTATAGAAGATCACGGTAAAGGTAAAGTTCATGTATATTTAGGTCGTTAATTCCACACGGTGCGTGTTATAGAAAATTTCAGCGAAATTTTTTGAAATCGATTTTATAATCCTAAGAAATAAAACAAAATAGCACATTTCACTTTTTATTATTATTATTATTCATATTATTCTTATTTATTAGTGGCATAAAATACTTTTACGCTTAATAACTTACCAGCAACACCTTAAATCGTCGTAACATTGTTTTTAAGTATCTGGATCAAAGTAAAAGTATCGCGTAAAGAAACAAATAAATTTGTTTAATATTTCGTTTTGAGCTCGATAAAGAAGACATATATCTTGTCTACAGGTTTATATTTGTTATTAAAATGCCTCAGGCAAAATTCTGGTAAGCATTTCGGTCGCAGTTGAGTAATCATCTCATAAAATTATTGACACGCCCGCTACTTTTTCGACATTAAAGAAAGCCGAAAAAAAAGTAAAAACAAAAATTGTAACAAAACTGACGACTATATCAGTCGGATGAAAAATTTATTGCGGCTACTTTATTTATAATACATTTTGCTTTAAACTTATTATTTATTTGAAGTCAAGCCTTTATTATGCAATTATTTACTATTTATATTTAAATCCGCATGTTGAGTTATTATTTAAGTTACAACCATATATAGAAACATTGTCATTACCATACATATCTAGTGCCAAGACACGTAAAACAAAACATTTTTATTGACTTCAATTGGTATTAAAGGGGAAATTCGGGGGCTGGATACACTAGCTTGGCCAATTTAATTTGGAAAGCTTGGTTTTTATTGCTCAACAATCTATTTATTCTCGATTTTCAAGTTAATGGGTAATTGTGCCGTCAGTAGCACTACGACTATTGAGTAAAATTTTCTGATTTTTTTTAAATGAAACAACTTTTTATATGTTTGAAATTATGACAAAAACATTATGCATAGGTATGAAGTCGGAAATATATACTTACAACTGAGTATCATTACTTATAACCATGAGCTACTTAATTATTACTACATAACTTATTTAACTTACTACTAGTAAACGTGTAGTTAGCGATAAGTTAAAAAACTAAGCCCGGTGGGCTAGGATAAATTAGTTTTGGATAAATTATTTATAATGCAACTATTATGTTAATAATTTTAATTAATTAGCAATTTAATATTTTATGCTTATAATAAGGAGCTGATTCTTATTTTAATAAAGGAGGATTTATTTTAATAAATAATCTCGTTAATATAAAGACTATAATATTATTTTTACTTTTCCTCGTCTACTAGCTGCATATAGGAAACGTATTGTTTTCACCCTCAAAATCCAAAACCGTGGTTTTATCATAATTATCCGTTTTAAGACCTTTTATGACGTTTAAAGTAGTTTTAATCATGCTGTCTGTTTGTCTTTGTGTGTGTCTATGATTCTGTACGTCCGCGTCACGCATTATCTCTGCTGTGTTTTTGCTAGTCTGTTGGAACTCTTAAAATTGGACGGTATAGCCTAGATAAGACTAGACCTATAATATAGCTTATAGGCTTTTAAGCTGTATTGCCGAGTCAAAAATTAAGAAACTCGGGTACGGGGTACCTTGGATTATTTTTCAACACATCGGATTAGCTGGTCACCTTCCTTCTTCAAACCCGCTTTGCTCGACCTCAGATAGTAATAACATTGAGTTTATTCTTTGCGACCACCCATCCAGGCACTGACCTTTTTTGATGCTGATTAACCTTTAAGATTCATCAAAAACCATAGATATACTTTCCGTATTGAAACAATACTTACTTCCTAATTTATTATTAAAAGCGATACACTAGTACGAAATTTTAACACAATTGAACAATTTTCTGATTTTTTGTATTTTTTTTAAACGTATACATTCGATAAAAATTAAACTTGTGCTGATATTGAGATGAAACTTGCAAATATATTTAGTCTTATATATGACTAGATGCGTGCGTCAATTTTTCCGTGTTTCAGGAATTTTCAAAATGTTTGCATTATTTTCTGAATAGCACAACTAGATCTAAAGAGAGATTTTTGTACAAATTTCCAACTCTCTACCATAAATACATTGTGATCTACGATGATGACAGACACACATATGCACGCACATACAGACAGACAACTTTGTGAAAACTACTCAGGAGGTCTAAAAACCTGAAACAGATGATACCGCTGACATACCGGTTTCGGATTTTCCGCAAACACAATACTTTTCCTTTACACATACGGTGCAAATAAGGAAAAGTAAAAAGTTAAAACCAAACATCAATTCTTATAATATATAAGTAACTTATGCAGAACATGAATTTAATATAAAGGAAATTTGCAGAACATGAATTTAATATAAAAGGAACTTATGCAGAACATGAATTTAATATAAAAGTAACTTATGCAGAACATGACTTTAATATAAAAGGAACTTATGCAAAACATGACTTATTGACAGTTATTGTCATAGGTATTAATAAAGTATATCTATACTGATTTTATAGCTTAATTTTCTTTGTCAGTTTATTACTGTTGTTATTAATTAATGAGAAAAATAATATAATAAGGAGGAAAATAATATCAAAAGGTTCTTTAAACTTGTTATTTATCGTGTGTTATTTTTATCTATTTCTTTAAACCTGTTATTTATCGTGTGTAATTTTTTTCTAGTTCTTTAAATTAGATAAAAAAAATACAAAAGGTCTTAAAAACTCCTGAACCAGATAAATCAGTTTTAGACTGAAACTCTAGGTTTTAGACTCTCAGTACCATCATTTTACTTTTTTACATTTGTATACTTATTTTACTTTTTATATTTGTAATTATTTTACTTTTTTACATTTGTACTTATATGCGGTATAAGTGAGGAGAAGTAAAATGCAATTATTTATTAATAAGTAGTTTTCATTTAAATTATGTAAAAGTTGTTAAGATGTTTATTTATTTTTTTAAATTTTATTGAAAATTGGATTAGTTTTATGTTTGATGAAAAGTGGTTTGTGATTTTTTACAATTTTTAAAGCAGGTGCTCACTCCTTTTCCTAATGAGCTCTCAGTATAACTAACATTTTGCTCAGTTATCTCAGACATATAGGCCGCAGTTATATAAGCTTTAGTTGTTAATATCGAAGTAGAAATATAAAGTGTATTAATTTACATTTAACAAACCTAAGATTTAGTTTAAAAACGAATGGAATAAATATTTTTTATTTGTGATTTAATTAGAGAAAAATGTTAGTTTTAATTTATTGTTTGGTATTTATCTTCTACTTATTTTATTTATTTATTATTCTTTAGTTATTGTACTTATTTTCATCTTACTATAAACACAAGTATAAGTAAAAAGTATCAATTAAGAGAAAAATAAACGTATTTAAAAAGTCAAATAAAAATATCGGGTTTAGGGTATCAAGGACTTTGAATAAAAGAGATGACAAATAGGGAACTTTTGTGACCCCAATGGACGTTATGAGATAAAAAAATTATAGAAAAATTTACCTTTTCATCCGTTAAAGCAAAAGAAGACGCGAAACACAGGTTATGTAACAGGGGTAAGTTGACCTTTGGTGGTTGTTAAGAGAACTAAAACGAAACAGTTAAGAAAAGAAAATGTATTAATTTTTACTATTTCTTTATAACCTTTTCAATAAGCAAAACAATAGAAAACCATCGGGAGGTAAGCTTATCTTTAAATTTACGTCTTGCGCAATTCATGTAATGATTGTAAGCATACGCAGTTGGCACCAATCAATCAGCACATGATTGGTTTTCGACATATGTTTTTATTAGATTCTTCTCTATTTTATCCTCTGTGGGTCACTTTATTACATAGGAAATGGACCTAACGCTTAGAACCTTACAACTTTGGACTTACTTCTTCGCTTCCTCAGAATGACATGTTTGCGAGTAAAGTAGTTTTTTTAGATTTGCTTTTCTTAAACTCTTATATTTTCCAAGTATAAGAGTATTGACTTTTGACTGGGTAATAATGAAAAGAAATATTCGTACTCAATTAACTATGCTATTCTAATTCAATTAATTTAGTCTTATTTTTAAAATGTTTAAATTTTAGATAGTTTGAAAGGTAGACTTGGCGTGAATAAATGAATTCCCAATTAGTTATAAACTAATTAAATTACTATAACCTATTCTGTTGTATTTAATGTTAATTAACTTATTAAAAATTTATATAGCATTGGCAATAACTCCACCGTTATTATAGTTGTTTTATATTTCACCAAAGTTATAGACTGTAAAAATATATAGAAAAAAAATTATTGTCTTAAAATTTTAAGCCAAAATAAAACGTAAAGGACCATTATAATTTATTATTAGGGAAACGTCAAAAAATTTATTAGTAGGCTATAATTATAACTTTGTAAACCAAGTTTAATTTTTAACTTAAACATTAAATACTAATTAAATTTTTAAAAGAACCAACTAAAACTTAAGATTTAGGACCTTCATATTTTATTGCAAGCAGTATTATTGTTTCTTCGAATTTTTTTAGAGAGGGAACCAGATCGTTATATGCTGTAAAGGAACAAATTTTAATGATTTTCTAAAATTTTTTATATTGTTGCCTGGAACTTTGGAGCATAAAGATCCAAAGATAATCCTTATTCTAATTTACAGCTTTGCCTTAAAGTAAAAAAAATTTGGCCACATGTGATGTATAGTATTTGGTCATTATATCTGGTGAGTTGAATCAAAAGTTTTTTGGGCTCGAAGTTAGAAACACATGGTACCTTATTTACAAGAGTTTTATTTTTTTTCTTGTGAATGTTAAGCGTAATGAGCTCAGGTAGCAGTTTAAATAAAAAAAATTGGACACAGGTCTCTACAGGTTTTATTTTAGTACTTGATTAGTTTAAGAGACGACCTTGCTCTTCAACATAAAACAACTTTGACTTTTTTATTCTTTGAAACAAAAAGAAAAAAAAAATATTGACATCATTAAAAAATCTGTTCTTAAAAACAGGTGCTCCGTAATGATTTCTGTTTGGGGTTTTTTATTTGGAAAAATACTCGATCCTCATAATTTTGATTTTAAATACCACGTGTGACTTTATTAACATCCTTGTTTGAATTTTTATAATAACTTGAAATTGACTTGTCACATTATATTTGTGACTTGGACATGCATTTTTTAACTTTCTTACACAACACATTCATACCCTAACATTTGATGTTGTGTCAAATAAAATAACTTAAAATTTTAAAAAATAAAACACAAAAAATATTGACATTCAAAAATGTACATTTTTTAAATAATTTATTTTGAAGTCAACTACAATATTAAAGACTAAGAATAAAACGTGAGAAGAAAAATATGGCTAAAATGTAAGATTTTTTTGTCAATTAAATTATTAAACAAAATAAAAATTATAAAATAATTTATTTGGAGAATGATGTCGCGTATTTACGCTAATTGAGCAGTAATGACTACGAAATTAAGTCAATGAAAGTTGATAAAACAAAAGAATACATGTTTATTGCACTTACAATTTTTAGTTACATTTGGTCAAAACTTAATACATTTACAATAAAAATACTAAATGTGTATTTAGATTGGCTAACAATAGGAATTCACGGTTCGAATGTAATTAATATGTACAAACTTTTGATCATCTCTCTAGGAAATATCGTAGATTATGTAATGCTTAATAAAAGTAGACTTCAAAATTATAGTTAACCTCATTACCGTTGCTTGCAACTAATTCTAACATGAAAGGGTTTTAAAAATATCTTATAAAGAAAACATATAAAAATATTTCAAGTAAAAGTTGTTTAAAAATATGTTACACATGCATCTTTCAATAGAACGAGATCGGCACAGTGATGCACTTACCTACAAAACATTACATGTTTTTAAATTAACATAAAATTAAGTACAAAAAATATCACAAATATCAAAGTAGGAATGCTAAGTAGAACTTCCTTTTGATCTGCAAAACATTTCACAGACCGTGTGAACACAAAACTTTTCAAAGTTTCGCACGATCAGGTTAGATCAAGATGATCTTTTACAGGTTTACTTTTTTATAAGAAGAAGAAGATGAAAAAAAAAATATTATGTGTATTATAATTTCGCATATTACAAATAACTAATAATGTACCAAGTCTATAATCATTTAAATTTACCTGAAGACTAAAGAATCTTTCGTGAACCTGATACTAGTATTTAATAAACCTGACCTACCTGAAGCAGGTTTTTTTATGAATTTATAATTGAACAATTTTTTTACTGAAATTATTCAGGGCGATTCAGATGCTATAAATAGATATGTTATAATATCAAAAACAATGATGTAACATATGGTATGATATCATACTAAAATGTCCTATATATTAAGTCATACAATAAATTAAAACTTTATGGTTATTCGTTATGCTTGAAAACTTTGGTCTTTGTTTTTACAGTTTTGGCACGTTTAAATTCTCGTCTAAAATATATAATTAATTACTTTCTAATGTTACTAATTACTTATAAAGTTGATTATTTATTGGAGTATTAATGAGGGAAAAGTATTTATGTTGCCAATTTCCTATAATCCATTAAAGAACTGTTTTATATTTATGAACCGTGTCATGTACTTTTTGCGACTGGTATCTCTAAACGGTATCTCTGCGCGCTAATAGGTTAAAACACGGAGATAATTAAACATTAACCTAACATTTATAACTTTTTCGTAAGACTTTGGTCTTGTAAAAACAAGTATTTTGTTAAGGTTGCATCGAAATTAAACATTAAATTATTTACAGTCCAATTAAGGAATTTATTAATGGTGCTTAAATTATTTATTTTTATGTTAGCAATCTCTAATATTTGAAGTACCTAATAATGATATAAACACATCACTCATAGAAATATAAAATATGCTTATTTTCAATTCTAGTTACCATTAAGACCAATATTTCAAACAACCACTTTCTTAGACCAGCAAAATAAGAAATATAATTACATAGAACTATGCGCTTTGAGAAAATAATAAAAATTTGAATAATAAATAAGTAACATTTGATTTTAAATTTATTATCCTCATTATTTACTTACGTAAATAACATTAAAGAATAAATTTTAACCAGTCTTTGCATGATTTAATTTTAATTATAATAAATTTAAAATTTGCTGGTCTTACAGAGATTTTTATTGCCAGCAACAATGTAAAGTGTGCAGTCAACCTACTCAACACGTATTTTTATGTAAAAATAATTAATTCCACCTACGATGGATAAAGAAAATCTAAAAATGGTAATTTACTATATAAATGCTTGAGGCAGGTTGAATTTCAGAGAAACCAATTAAATTGTTTCTGATTTTTTTATTAAATTTATTATATTTTTTCCAGTGTGAGTAAGACAGGAAGGCTGTCATGAACTTCACCACCTGCCAATTTCAATTCTTTTGCAATTTATTTGTGTTTGTATAAAACTCGATCTGCCCTTGTAAAATATACTGAATTTGCATTTTAGGAAGACTTGCATTTGTTTTTTTCAATGAACTTGTGCAATTATGAGTAACTGTAAAATTTAATTAGCTTGGTTGTAATGTTTAGAATTTTAAATTTTAGTTGTACTCTTTAATGTATACTCGATTTTTTACAAAAAAAGGAAAAATAATAATTTATTAAAAAATCCATTCCAAAAAGAATAAATACACAGTTTGAGCACAAACTAGGTGCTACTACTGGTGTTATTGCGACCCAATATTCACCAACACCATATATCAATAGGTAACATTTTTGAATCATGGTATTCATTTTAAGGGGGGGGGGTGAGAAGAATATTTTTATTATGGCTATTCTATTTGATGGTCAAATTCAAAAATTAGAAATGAAAATCACACTGTTCTAGTTGTACTTTTAGTTTATCATTAGCAAAGTTAAAACAGGGCAAAAATTAGATATTAAAACCATACTAGTGTAGTTGTATTCTTATTATATCTTTAGCAAAACTAAAAAACGGGCTGTAATTAGATAACAAATACATACTGGTCTAGTTGTACTCTTATTACAAAATCCGCAAAGTTGAAACTGGGCAAAAATTAGAAAAAAAATTAGATAGTTAAGTTGTACTCTTATTGTATTATTTAGGAAGTTAAATCTGAAAACTAAAAACCTGAAAATTAAAAAATGAAATAAATATTTATAGTTTGTCCTCTTAGTAGATTATCTACAATATTTAACCCGTAAGATATGAAATAAGTTTTGTCTTAGTTCTTTTTGTTTAGAAGTGATGTTATTTTAGTTTAAGTGAATTATACCCATTATTATAATTTATTATGATCAATTTTTATTTATTTTTTTTTTTATTTATTATATTATCATTTATTATATTATTTACTGCCAATATCTATGAAATCTTTCATTACTAATTCAACATCTAAATATCATTATTTAGTAATAATAAACCTACTTTTGTCTAAAGTTACTTTTATTTTACTTTCAATAAATAAGTAATTAAGAAAATTCCTTAAATTGTTTCCAATTTAAAACAGTTAAATAAATAATATTTTAAAGGTAAATCACTTACAGGTAAATGAGATAACTTGTGTCAACACATTTTAAGAGTTGGTTTTGAATTCGCTTTTTTTAAATCAACTTTAAGTACCGTACAAGTCTAAATATTTGCATATGCTATTAAACATCTTATAACGTTAGAAATAAAGAACAGGTGGTGTTGAGGTGAATCAAGTGGTTAGGAGAGATGATGACCCCCACAGACAGGGATGCAAAGGTCAAACTAGTCATACTCCCCCACGAACACAAGACTTTTTGCCCATTTAGTATTCCTCCTACGATTCTTCTTACATGAGGTTATTTTGTGCAAGTCTGCTTCTTCAACACTGCAAGAACAAGAAGAAGCTACCTGACATCCTACTCGCGAACTTTTTCTCATTTTATTAACCAGCTCCCGTTACAAAACCTTCTTTTTAACAATTTCCTGACTTAAAATAAGTTAAAATAGAATCCCTCATTAGTAAAAGTACATAGATCTTCCCTAGAGATAAAACTTTGCATCTTAAACTTTACTATCAGTTTAAATTAAAGTAAAAGTAAAATGCAGATATAAAGCCTCCTGAGCAGAGAAGAACTATTTCACAAATATTTATCAAATTCAAGAACCTTTAGTCATTATGACAACAGTGTTTAAAATAAACACAAGAAAAAGCAAGCAGTCAATTCAATATACGCTATAACAAATGGCGCTATAACAAAACAAAACAAACTGCCAATTATGTAACAGAATTTACCAGAAACTTAATAGAATTTAATATAAAAGAATAAAGGAAAATTTAAAAAAGAAATTAATATAGATAAGCCACAGATAAAGCATTTGGTACTCAGAAAAATTCGCTAAAAGTGACGCTATTTGATATGACGAATATATATGAGTTCTATTACATTCAGTGTGGACATTTGCCTAGTGGATATATATAGATGACATACATTGGTTAAGAAAATTATGAACAAAATTTCGTGCACAATCTTGTCGGTTACTGACCTCTAAAATTAGAGAATATATTCCGTCAAAAATTAGTTTGTTCAGCTTTTTTAAAGGTACCATTACATACTTCACGGACCGAAGTACGTGATTGAATCTGCTGACTTCTGCAGGAAGTAATAGAATTAGAATATTTCGACTGTTTAGGACCCATCTGTTGTAAAAGTGAAAAAACGTGACTTATTTGTATCATGGTCAACTTAAATCTGTGCGAAGCCAACTTAATTAAATTTTAAGATTTATTTAATTTGTATAGACTCATTAGAAAAGTTCACATTAATTATGAACGCTGTGAAAGTCACGCTTATTAGGAATTTTTAGGGCCAAGTTAGCGCCAAGTTCATATTAATAGAGAAAAAAGTTTAGAACTGTCGCTTAGTTTCAAAGTGAAATCGTTTCAAACTAAAATGCTGTGTATAATTTTAGTTATTAAAATTGAGCTTTTTCTCTCATGCACTATTTTAGACAAATGGGTCTTCAACTTGTGTTTGGTCACTTGATTATGATTTAGACTCATAAACCCTTAATCCCTATTGCTGGTTGCAATAGTGATAAATTTTAGGGCTTTATAAAGCCCTCAAATTTATGATTCCATTTTTTCCTTAAATTCAGATATTTTGAATAAAAAACATATATAATGCATAAAAACGATATAATATCAACTTATAAAACAATAAAACGCATTATTCAAATTGCGCAAACAATAAATCCTACAAGAACATTAATTATTCTGATAATTTAAAGCCCACATTTATTTATTCTTTTTACTTTTGTGTTTTTGAACATATTTTTTCGTTTATTCGTTTCTTTTATTTACCCATCCTTACCGGTCCCATAATGTTCATGTTCATTTCTTTTTAATATGATGAACTTGTTTATAAAGATTTTTTAAAGAACCTGTCTGTATAATATTTGTTTCTAAAATTTATGAACTTCCAAAATAAAATTTATGGTTACAGTTGTACTTGTACTTTATTCTATATTATACCGGTGATTTATTAGTATTTTGTGGAGATAATAAAGCACTTTTTGTATTTCAAGTACTGGTTTGGTAATGATAAGTATGATTATTTATAATACGAAATAAATGTTATATCTTGTTACTTATTAGTTATTATTTTAATATTTCTATCAGTTCGTGAGCTTTCTTTTAAAGGAATCCGTTAGTTTTCGGTTCCTTTTAGAAATTATTTCTTTTTTTATTTCTTAAAGAAAGTGTTAATATTCCTAATATTAAGAAAGGTTCAGGATTTAAGATCTTATAATGCCTCGACAAATTTTAAATAAAGAAATAAATTACGTATAAATAATAGTTGTAAAATTAATAAAAAATAAAAAAAATAACACACTCATTCCTCTAAGAAATTAAATGCTAGACTTGGCTAGATGTAGAACTAGTTTAAATTAATTAAAAAATGCCCGTTTAAAGGCCTTTCAGCCCATTAGGGCATTCAACCTGCGGAAACCACCTCAGGTTGATTGCATCTGCTATACTCTAAGAATTAATTAAAGCAGGCGAAATCTTTTTTATATAAATACAATTCATAAAAACATAGAACATAACCCGGGCTGATCTACAACTCGATTCTTTAGTTAGAGGGTCCCCACTAAGTGGAATTTCAGCCCTAATTTTTGTGCTAGTACATCAGCTCAAAAATCGTATGTTCTTCAAATTACATTTTATTTTTATATATATATACGCAACTGTTATCCATATTTAAACTCTCACTAATTGCAATATATGGTTACAGCAAGATTATTTCGATATTAGGGATACACGTGTCCATGTCCATAGTAAATAACAAACAAATGTCCTTTTTTAAATATATAAATTTAGCTCACTGTAGTAAAATATCAGATAACCTACAGTTTATTTTAAAATGCATAATAATTTTACCATATTTTTTAATCGACTACTTTAAAGAAAAAACTTTTTTTAAATTTATGCGGCCTTTTTTCAGTAACCTATTGTCTTGTTTTTATTTTTTTTAAGTCTCAAAAAAGTTTAGAAGCAGACAATAAACTTCTGAAGGAGTGAACAGGTATCTTATAAATTTGGTATCCAATTGATCCAAATTCAAAACAACCTTTTAAATTCTATATTGATATGGAGAAGTGTTCCCAATTTGAACACACTGTCCTTTATTCACACGGTATCCTGTTTCAATGAAATTTTGGAAGTGACAAAAGATTTTTCTTTTTTGTTCTTTTTTATCTTGAAATACTAAAAGTAACAGCACACTCTGTTGAAGCTACCATCGTAAAATTAGATTGGGAATATCCATTTTATCCATCTCACTCCTTTGTAAGTTACACTTAAATTTGTATATATAGATGTGATTTTAAAATATATTTTTAAAAGATACAGTTTAAAACTGCACAGATATAAGGATTTTGTCTTATTTTTTAAAATTTCCTCTTAAGGACCACCTGGCTCGAATTTCACGATACTTACATTCTCATATTTCACACTATTTGTTTTCTTTTGATTTTATTATTTTTTTATGCTTCATTTTGAAAACATTTGGTGGAAAAATAATTATATAAGCAGTAAAAACTTTGTTATTAATTATTTATTACTTTACGTGTCTTATGCCGCACACTTCACCATAAATTTTAGTTTATTGCATTATAAAACACATCATAATTAATTTTACGCATTATTAACTCCGTTACAGCAAATATAAACTGAAATAAAGGCAGATTAACGCACTCTGTTAAAACAAATAATAGCATTCTTTGTGCAATAATTGTATATTTTTGTACAGTCAATGAAGCTTAAGCCTTGTGACATTAAAAACATTGATGTTGAATCTAAAAATTGTGAATTAATATTTCTTATAAATAAACCAAAAATATTCTTATTACATTTCATTTTCTTTATAACGAGAAAGCATTGTTACATCTTTTAGTAATTAAATATTTTTAAAAAAAATGCCTTTTTTATATTGGTGAGATTGATCAAATTTATGTTTAAAAGGTACACGAGCAGAAGAATAACAAAAAAGAAAATTAGCATACAAACCACATCAAATATCTGATCTGAAAAATACCTCGTTGTGATTTTTTGACTAAACTGTCTCCAAAATAAAATCGAATCCCTTTGTTTAACTGCGCTCGTGTCAAGTATGGACAAAAGTTATTGCAAATGTTCTTAAAGTGAAACTTGAAAAATATATTAGCTAACAAATTTGTCGTTAAAAGGTAGCCTTGTGGACCACCTCTTTTGAAGTTCTTAAATTATTTAGGTCAAAGTAAAGTTATATTATTGGTTTTGGATTTGTAATCTTGATTTTCTAATTATTATTTAAGATAATATTTTATTATAAAATGTATATTTTTGTATACATTTTTATGATGGTACTTAATTTTAATATTTTTCCTTTAATAATATGTTTAAAGTCTGCTCTTAACAAAATCTTTAATTTCTATCCTAATGCCTTTAGAAATAAACAGAATCTACCTCATAAGAATCAACCTCATAAGTCTCATGTCTAAGAGACAGAGTTATAATTAATCCTAGGCACTATTAACTTAATTTGACAGAACTTTATCTGTCTACTTACCTACCAAATAAAGCTCATAGTACAAAGGATCGATTGCACCTCTGCGTTAACGTAACAATCGTACGCTAGCTATAAGTGTAATATATTTCCTACATAACACCTTTGATTACTGTCATCAAGTTATATAAAGACACCTGTTGGCGTAGGTATCTCAATTACAACGTCAATCAGCATCAGGAAGGATTCATAAATTACTCCATCTCATTCTTATTATGGATTAAACATAAGAAAAGATCTGGTGGGATAATGATATGATTGACTATTGTCATACTTAATTCAGGGTCAAACTTAAAGTCATGTCTAATCAGTCAGCGCTTTGATTAAGCACAATAAACACGAATAGTAAGTATAGCAGCTTACGAAAAAATATGAATGCATTATAATTGTTTCTTATTTTTTTGTTTTTCAGGTTTGACTGATCTGTTACAAGAAACGACGCAAGCGTGGGTTTAACATAAAAAGACGATATTGGTAACATTTTGTCCTTCATAGGCGCCAACTACAAGACAACGTAGAGTTAAACTTCCTTTAAATGCGTTTTTACAATAAGCGAAAATACTTAATTTAACAATAAATATGAATTTATAATTTTTAAATAATTACCACGTTAACAAGGTCAAAAATAATAACTTTCCTCTAATTTCCAGTTTTATGAATAAATGCATAAATCATATAAAATGATAAATGGGTCGCAATCCAATATTATCATTAAACGAAACATTAAATCAATAAATTATTTTGTTTAGTTTTACAAAACATACTTTAGTAGTTCATCTACAGCATTTTTCAACCTTTGAGTTGCGACTCTAAATGGGTTGCAGACAATTATTTTTTGGGTCGCGAGATATAATTAGTAAAAGTACATTTTTTTAAAAATAAAATTAAAATAATATGTAGGAATACTACATCGAAAAAAACTAGAAACTTTATTTTCTAGTTTAAACTTGTATTAACATCTATAAGAACTAAGGTTGTCTGTCGCCCTAATATTTAACAGTCATCTTTTGCTCTTTATATATACGGCTCTACATAGGTTCATTTCTGTATCATACACATTTTGTTGGTCTATTTAATTATTGTTAATATTCTATAAGCTGTATTTAGGAAAAAAGCAAATTGCAGGGCATTTTTTTAGGGTTTGGATAATCATTTTAATAATATAATATATATTTCTTTCATTAATAAAATTTTTACATTACAAAATGTAGTTAAAATACATAAAAAATTAGGATAAAGGTGAAACCATCATTCTGGTCTGGCATCAGGCTGTCTACGGCAACTTCAAGAAAAAGCCCAAGAGCCCCAAAATCGGAAAAAGGCCTAATACTGCAAACATTTCTAGCTCGCTGCGTTCGCCAATTTATTACTCGCTCCAACAATTGTATTACATGTCATAAGGAAATAATAATTTACTATTCTACTCATACAATTCTCTGTAAGTAACTGGTTTGTAAATTAATTTGGCCATGATTCAAAATTAAATAAAAAATACTAATCCCGCAAAAAAAATTAAATTAGAAAGTAAAGTAAATAATACCTAGTTAAAATTTTGTTTCCTTTCCTATCAGAATGTTTTTGTTGCAATTTTATGTAATTTAATAAGACAACATGTTTATTTTTTTTATTATAAATTTTAGTTGTAATGTGAGTTGAATTTTAGTTTTGACTATTTACGCAAATACTTTTTGTATTTTAAAGTAAATAAAAATATTTTTCTTCTTCTTCTTCTTCTTCTTCTATGAAATTGGGTCGCGGGGTAGTTACCACGATATGTGTTGGGTCGTGGATCAAAAAGTTGAGAATCGATGATCAACGTTAAACAGACAACGTTAAATTAAAAAGTTCTTTAGTGCTATGTATAATTAAGTCCAATGAACGAGGTTATGTTTACCACGAGTCAGAGAAGCAATTGTAGAATCAGCTACCGTCGATACAGTTGATCATAACAGTACGTATCAACGGTGTCTGATTCTTTAATTAAGTCAAACTTCTTAACTATACTTTTGTACTCGTGTAACTCGCTCATCAGTCATGAAATTCCTTGGTCAGAAAATTTGTCAAAACACGTAAGAGCGTAAATGACCAAATCTATAGATACGCGTGTAGTGTGACAATTATTTATTCCTTATGTACGAAAGTACATAAAAAGCATTGTTGTAGCAAAATATTTAACAATTATTTTGTTTTATAAAATTTTTTGAGCCCACGTTTTGGGGTCTAAAAATGGTTACTCGCAAAAATATCTCTTTACACAATGACTACATTTAAAACTACTATACACATGATATTTGTGTTATTAGTTTTGTACTTTCTACCTACAAGGTGTGACATTTTACTTACACTAACAGTAACTGCATTTAATATGAAATGAAACCTATTGAAACTGGATTTAAAAAATCGGGTACAGCACACCTCGAAACTTCTCTTCACGACTTTGGACACGGTTTGCTCGCACTTAGAGTGTCATGGTGGCCAAAACTTAAAGTCGTATTACTTCGGTCTCGGACGCTCGATCTCTGAGTGGAAAGTTAGTCTAAAAACTTTTAACGGCATCAATAACTTTGCTGTATTCTCTGAGGAAGAAAAATGTATTTCTTACTAAATTGCTATAAGATGTTTTATGGGGTTTTCAGGTTTTCTTTTTTTGTCTAGTAAATTGTTTGCTTAATTATTTCCTAATACCTCAAATCATCTCAACGATGGTATGTCAGGAGGTTGCAAGTAGTCCACGGAACAATTTGGATGTTTTAGTTCTTCTTATACATGAGATTTTATTCATGGTATTGAGCGTCACGTATACTAGATAATTTCAGTCTACTAATGGAAGATTTTGTGGAGGTTATGTAGCCTACTGTTTGTGAAAAAATAACGTCAGTAAAATAGTAAGGCCAAAGAGGCCAAGACAAGCCAAGCACCCGCCAAGCGGGTTTTGCGGGTAATGTATAAAATAATATTTTTCTGACTTCTTTATAAGAACACCTCAGAGTGGTTGAGGCGTAAAGAGGCCAGGGATCGACAGTTCCTGTTTTGAAGATGAGCTTAACAAATAATACTGATAAAGCAGTGTCTTTCAATTTCTTTATCTTAACACACATTTGTTTCATTTCTGATGAGCTGTGGCCGGTAAGCGGCCAAGAAGGTAGAAGCCTTGTTTATTTGATTATATAACAAAAAATTAGTAAAACCAAAACCATCCATGAGAATAAAGGAATAGTAGACACATTATCTCAAAAAATAAACCATTCTATTTTGAAAATTTCCTCGTCTATTAATAATAGATTTTAATCTAATAGACTTTGAGTTTAGATTTAATTTTTGCATCTATTATTTAGTCCTACGATTTGAATTATTGAAATTAGCTTTATAATTTTTGTAATAGTTTCTGTGGGAATAAACATAATTATTTTTTCCTTATCTAATACTCAGTTTTCCTTTAAGATAAAAAGAAAAGCTTTATAACTTTTATCATTTGATACTACCGAGTTTTGCAAAACATGAATAGTTGACACAATATAATTGTGCGAGAGACACCTAGGAAATGTAACAAGCAAAATGCAATGCTACATCTGTGACTGTGTGTGAATGTCGAATGATGGAACAGTTCCAGATGTAGCATTGCATTTTGCTTGTTACATTCCTAGGTGTCTCTCGCACAATTATATTGTGTCAACTATTCATGTTTTGCAAAACTCGGTAGTATCAAATGATATATGTTTTGCTTGCCATGCATGATGGCGGTAAGAGAGCACCGCTCGTCTCTGGTAAGTACTTCACATTATATTCTTCGGAATTAATTGAAGGTCAGAGTGAGTTCAGGCTCTGTCGGCGCCTGATGAGTTAGACGTAACGAAACAGAGTGGGACATGACATTATGTCGAGCCATCAATGATGACGAATGTCGAATGATGAACAGTTCCCAGATATAGCATTGCATTTTGCTTGTTACATTTCCTACGGTCTCTCGCACAATTATATTGTGTTTTTATAACTTTATTCGACATATTCTTCAAAACAAACGGATTAATACAAAAAACAGTTAAATTTTTATACTTATATTTCATCGATGTAATAATTAAAAAAAAGCACTAAAATCGCTTAAGATGGCGTCCCTTGCCCTTGCGCCTTACAATAAACAACATTATCTTCATTAAAATAATATTTTAAATTGGTTTAAAAAATAGGTTGTATAAGTTTCTTAAGCCAATATTTTTAAAAAAATACATTTGTTAAAAGGATAAGTGACATAGCAGCAGTATATTCTGGGTATGAGTCAGACATCGGCTTTCTTGCTTAAGTATCCGGTGTATGTTTTAACAAGATTTTCAAAGAAAATGCGCTATAAATTAGCTTAAACCAAGCTTTAAAAGAGTAGAGATAAAGCAGTACAGCGCCGATTTTAGGATAATGAGTATAGTTGTGTATAATCTATCAGATAAATTTGTACATTTTTTTTAAATGCTAAGGTTATAAAGCATAAACCGGAAACTTGAGCAAAGAAAAGGATTGATGAGCAAGATCATAAATCCGGAGATATTTACATACCCTCATTTATACCATAGGTATATAGGAAAAATATTGAACTTGCAAAATCAGTATGTTTAAAATCTCCTAGGTGGTTTTTACAAAGTTGTCTGTATGTGTGTGTGTGTGTGTGTGCGTCTGTTATCATCGTAACTCCCAGCGATGCTATTATGCTAGAAAGTTGAAACTTGAACACAAAATCAGGCCATAGGTGTAGTTGTGCTATCCAGAAAATAATTTTAATGACGTCATTAACCAGCAATAATAACTCACTAAAAATTTTGAAAATGCATTTAACGCGGAAAAATGTTACAATTGATTTAAGATATAACAGACATGTAGTCATATATAAGTCCAATGTATGTCCTAAGTTTCATTTCATTATCAGCATTACTCAAATTTTAATCGAATGACCTTGAGAACGTTTCTTTAAAAATCGATAAAAAATTAAATTAAGTAGAGATTCGGTATTAGTGTATTTTTTCGTAATGAATAAATAAATTCGTTTCAATACGTCAAGTATATCTTTAGATTTTTTGGATCATAAAAGTTAAGCTGCATCGAGTGAGGTCAGTGCCTGGACAGGTAACCGCTGGAAATAAAATTAATTTAATTACTATCTGAGGACGAGCGAAGCGAGTGTAAAGCGGTTTTGTATAGTAAAACTTTGGTATATGTGTGTATTTTCTAAGTACACATGTGTATATTCTGAGGACGAACAAAGCGACTCCGAATTAAGGAGGATGAGCGTAGTGAATCCGTGTGGTGTGGAGAATTTCCGAGGTACCCCAAACCCAATTTTTTAAATTTATTAGACACGTCAGTTTATAGAACATAAAAGGTAAAAACCAAATTTATTACCAACCTTGCTCTTTCTATCCTGAACTATGTCATTTCATCTCCAAGGTCACTTCCCAATCAAACCATTATTTCTTAAAATTAATTATTCCACTAATTGTATTTAATTATTTTTTAGTTTCAAAAAATTGTCAAAAATTGAAATTTAGTTCTAACTTATTTCAATTAACCATAATATAAAAAATAATAAGACATGAAATATTTTAGGATACAATTCAATTTGATTTATTAATATTAAGCCAACTCCAGAGGTTATTTTAAGGAATTGTTTATTTAACTATCAATAGGAATTTATTGTTTGCCGAAGTCAAATTAAATCTGTTGTAAAGTCGTAAGTCAAGGAATAGATTATGTAAACAGGCTGTAAAATCTTATTGTGATGTCAGGGAAATAGAAATCTCAAAAAACAAGTGAAAATAAATCTCTTAAGCTATAAAAAATTTCATTCACTCAATGTGATAAAATTGTCAAGCGAAACCTTTGAAACGGAGAGTTTATTGCTTAAACAATAAATGTGTTTATAAGAAGTTGATTAACTACTTAATTGATATCTGATAATTAACTACTGAATTAATAATACCCGGTACGGGGTACACATCGCACATCGAATCCGCTACGTTCATCCTCGCTGTTTCGGATTCACTTAGCTAATCCTAAAAATATAAAAGTCAACATTTCATTGTTTAATTTAAAAAATAATTAAACATTTTTTTTAAATAAGGACCGAAGTTATTATCAGTACCAGTATGATAAGTTTATTGCTTAAACAATAATAGTGTTACTGTAATACGTATAAGCAATTAATTAACTTCTTAAAAACTACCATTTTTTTACCCCGACCTGAAAGTCTGAAAGTTCTGCAGTGCTACTAGGAGACGTCTGTTTTCTAGAACCGAGCACTCCGTTCATAGTCACTTACGTTATTCGTGTCACCGCCTTCACTTTCACTGACTAAGTTTTCGGACGTACGAAGGCTCAGTATACTTTCTGACTTTAGAACCCTAATTTTTTGAGCTGGATTCAAAGGAAACGTGGATCCAGACTTCTCTCAAATGAAATAGGAACTAAACTAAACCCTGAAAACGTTGTTTTCAGTTTTTACGTGGATTCCAAACAAGGAAACCACGTAAAACCCTGGCTGGTTGGGTCAGCCTTGAATTCAAGACCTCCCGAGTGAACGGTACAAGGGATAACCTCATATTAAGGTCCTCCCTCAACTGGATTTGAACCCTCGACCTATAGGTCAAAAGGCGAGCGCTCTACTACTGAGTAACCGGACTCGGTCAACTACAAAAAATAAATAAATTAAATTAAATTCTGTCTAAATGTCGTAAAAAAATTCCCTTTAAAAAAATGATCCTGCCAAGAAAAAAGCCTAATACTATGAATAAGAATTTTCGCAGCAACGAAACCCCACTTTACTGCTTTCTTACATTGCTAGATTTAAACAGACCCTACCCAATAATGCTTACGCCAAAAAAAGTTGGGCTTTAGTTTGGGGATGAAATTATTATTTTTTGTAATAAAAAAATCTGTGACGTCACATATCGGAGTAGGGTTTAAGTAATCAGTATCACATGATAAGATAAAGAGCTTAATACACTTTAATAATCAAAATAAATCCAATTATGAATAGAAATACAAAAATTAATTAAACATAAAAGTATTCCATATGATGGCTCAGTAACGTCCAAGTTAATATCTTCATATCATAGGCTCTTAATTACTCCTACTTTGTATTGTTTAGTAATTCTTAACACTTGGAAAAACTTAAAATAGAGTGAATTAATAAAATTGCAAAATTAAAATTGTATCGCAGATTACAGCGCTATTAAAAAAAAATAATAATAATGAAATGAAAATTTATGAATCAACTTTTTGTAAAACTTATCTATTTATGGAAGTTTCATCCAATCCCGTTTTTATCTCTAAACTAAATAATAACTTTATTTATTGTTTCTTAAATTATTAATAATGAGACATTGAAAAAATGTTTCCTTTTGGTATTAATTGTGATATAATATTCTTGTCGTGTAATAAATGAATACTTTTAGGAAAAAAATCTGGTCAGGCGCCAGGTAAAATAAGGTGCATGCATAATCAAGTTTGTAATAAAAAGCCGCTATTTGATTTTTGCCATATTTAGCAAAAGATTCAAGCAACATTTTGAACCTTAAGTAATTTATGGAGATAACATGAATTAAAATTTATTAATTTATATTTTTAGTATTAGTTTGGTTTAAAATTATGTAATTCAAAATTTAATTGCGTAAAATTGCGAATAAAACTGCAAATATTAATAATATTGAGAAATAATATAGTTAGGAGGGGGGGGGGTAATATTTCTATGAGATCCTAGCAAGTAACAGTACATACGCATCTTGTGAGGAAAACGAAACTTTGCATGCGAGAGTGATTTCTAGCCCGAGCGAAGGTTTTGAGAGCAATGCCGCGATTTTGAGTACCTATAAATTATATAATAGAAATAAACCTTAATCAAAAGTTGTATGAGAGTTTCTTTTCGGCCCGATCATTTCTACAGGCAGCGTATCTTCAATTAGATATTTCTTACACAACTCATTTGATGATAATAGGCCTTCGGTCTCTTTACAAGAACATTTCCCCCTATGATATATAAATTACGCTACGCTGCTGAAGGCGACCGCATGGCGCTTTGCAGCTACAACGAACTTTCTTCTGTGGCAGTTTGCGGAACTAGTAGTTTCGTTAATAGCGAAATAAGCGAATTTCCGAATACATGTACGAAAAAAGTGATTTGTTTACATTATGTTTTATATATGTCAAACGCTAAAATGGGAAGTGATGAGTAATTCAGATTCACTTCAATATATTATATATATATATATATATATATTATATATATATATATAATATATATATATATATTATATATATATATATATATATATATGTGTGTGTGTGTGTGTGTTAAAATACATACATAAAAATTGAACAAATGCACACAATGGACTTAAATTTGATACTTTTTTTGGCCTTGGTAAGTCGAAATTTTAGTGCAAATTTACAGTATATTTAAAAAATCGTGAATAATAACTAAAATATCTCCAGTAAAAATGAACAGAGTTAAAACTGTCTGCAAATTCAGCAGTGTTGCCTTTAGATTTTGACAACAATATTTTCATCCATACTGTTTTTAACTTATTATTACGATCAAACCACGTTTGGCCAATATCAGAAGCTCAACCTTACATGATTATCGAAAGACTAAGTGGCATTTTTACCAATAAGGTGGGTTTAGAACCTTTAGTTATTCTAGCGCTACTTCTCCACCACTACTAGTGAGCTTCAGCTATAATAGAAAAAATCGCTATGTTACACTAAGAGACAGCTGTACAAAATTTTTGAAGTTGGCAGCACTAATTGGTGTTATGGCTGTGATAAGGCCTTTATTTTCAAAAAAAATCCCGTAACTATATTGGGTATTTGACAATAAGTTTATTTATTTACATAATAATCAACACTTTCCTCCCCTGGGAATAAAGAATATTTCCTATTATTGTGGTATTAGAGCCAATTATATCCATTTTTAGGGAGTGATATCTTTACATTTATACAGATAACCGATCAATTTTTGTAACACTTTTCCGAGGGGCGCAATCCCCTAAATTTATTAGGGGAGCCCAACCAAAACATTTTTTTTACTGGCACAAAATCCCTTTCAGGTCAAAAGAAGTTGTTTGGTGCAATAATTTAATAGTCATGACTTCCTCGGCTTTGCCTTGGGAGTTAAATGCTTTGGATCCATCGGCTTTCGCTTTAGAAACCAACTAACTGCTAAGGGAAATAATAGCATAATTTACTCCCTTGGTGCATAAATAACTATTATGTTGTAGCTGAGACTAATAATAAAAAATTGTGTTTCGGGGTATCTCGAAACTTTTCCTTCTGCATAAAAGAAACTCTTAAATATACTTTTGATTGATAAAAGTCAGTTTGTAAGAAAACTCCCATATTAAAGAATAGGATGTTTAGAAAATAATCGGTGGGGGAAAAACCTGCCCATGAAGTTGCCTACAGGTTATCTTTGTCCAGCTGTCTATTTGATATCCGTCAAAAATTTAAATCCCAATATTACTATTTATTAGAAGGCATTTAGAAGGCATTGGAAAAGTCTCTCAAAAGTACCTATAATGGAAAAGATCCTTGGCACAAATCACCTACGATGATAAATGCCACGCAGCTAATCTCACTACCGATAGCGGTTTGATAAAACACTTTTTTATTGTTTTTTTCTTTTTTATGATCATTCAAACCTAATGGTAAATAATTATAAAAATTAAAATGCATTCTCTCCTTAAAATATTGAATACATTTAATCTTTCCATTTTTTAAACAAATAAATTAATAATTGGTGAGTTAAGTGGTGTCTCGCGTAAGCATATATTTATTTAAACTATTAGCATAATAGCAACTGTGTAAAAATATTCTTTATTAGCATCCGTTTACTTATAAATAATGATCATAAATTATACTTCTCTTAAACGCCGGTGGGAAGTGATTCTTTAAAAATAATATTTTAATAAATAAAAATAGAAATTACCTAGCCACAATCATGGGCGAAATGCTTAAATGATTAAAAGTGAATCATTTTATAGAGCTGAGAGAACACTTTATGTATCATATTTTAAATTATTTAAAGAAACTGTCCTTTTTCAAGGTTGCAATACAAAGCATACTTCATTTATCTGCAACTATATTTTTTCAAGATATGATAATTTTATAAGATAGTGAAAATTATTTCATTACTGTTCTAAGGTTCTTGAAGTAATGTGAATAACGGTGCCAGACTGGGTTCAAGGGGTTTTCGCGGAGTGAGTTTTAGTTGGTATGAGACAGACACTGAGGTCCAACACTGTTGACAGACCGCTGTCCGAGACAGTCAACAGTGTCTGTCAACAGTGTTGGACTCGTAATGCATCAGTGTTTTGCGTAAATGCATTTCTCTCTCTTTTTGGTAACATTTTTCCCTCAAGCAAAATTTGGCCAAAAACTGTTCAGTTTGGAATAATAGCAATAATAGAGTAAGTACAGTCACTAATCCTATTATTTATACATCATCACTATACTTATAATTATACTGTTAAATATATATTTGATAGAAATTTAGAAACCTCATAGGTAAAATAAATGTATTACTTCATGTTAGGCTCTTTACTCGTATATATTCAAGCAAAACCGTAATTAACAAGCAGATATATAGGAGAAGATAAGGATTTCTTGTGTATTCAGTAGTATAGAAGAAGAAATTATCCTCATATTTATGCAGGAAAATATTTAAAGCTAAGAACCTCTTGTTTATGCAAGAAATTAGAAGAAAATGAGAACCTCTTCATTAGACAGGGCATATAGAAAAATATAAGAATCCTAGCTCTTTTGGCTCTTTAAACTGGATTTAAAATGGGAAATCATTGGCAGTGCCATATAGTTCCCTAGATATAACTTTTATGAAGTCTAACATAAAGTACAGTAAAAAAGGGTTGCAGTAATCAAAGATGACCACTCTTTAAATTTTAGTAATGAAAGATGACAGTTTCTTGACAAAACTTTGTATCGACTGTCTGGCCTTTTCCTTTAATAAGTTTGAAACATTTTTTTTAATAACATTCCACTTAATTGTGGATATTAATGGAAGCATGTTGATGGGTGGAATTTTAAATAAGCTAAGATAAAACCTTGAATTAAAACATTTTCTATGAATGATATCTACCGGTATTGCACGATGAAAGTGCGAATAAAGTATTAATTTGTTATGCAGTTGTTAGTAATCGCAGGCCATTTAATCATTTATTTCAAGTTGTCAGCATGGAATGAGCTGTGAGCATTTCATTCATGCATTAATATGATGTTGAATAAATTGAACCAAAGGTTAACCATGTATGTTAAGGATGAATAAGGAGTGGTGCTTTAAGAGTTAGATGCAACAAGAAAGTATAATAATAGCAATAACTGATTGTAAGAACTTAACGGAGCTGTACTAAATTAGTTAATAAATATACTGTTTCAGGTTTTTCCAGTAGTGAGATCGATTCAAGAGACAATTTTGACGGGGAAAAAATTGCCAATTAGATATGTTTATAAAAGTATACAGCTTTGACACATAGATAATTTTAGATGTATACAAGTATCTAAAGTATATTAGAATTGATCTTTCTTAAGTAAATATTTATGAAATTTTTAAAAACTAATTTTTATATACAATTATGGCTGCCATGTTGAATTTATCGGAATTTAGTATTTATTATGTTTTGTTTTACTACTCAAGAGCTTTTCAACGATATATTACTAGTTATTCCTTTCAATTGTTTTGAGTTCAGTTTGTTTTGTTTAAAATAAAAAATTTTTTTAAACATCATCTTTTCTTTTCTTTTTACTTTTAAAACGAAACACGCACCCAAATTATTTTGGACCTTCAAAACGTTTTCATAAACGTTCAATTCATAAAATTTGTAATTTTCAAAATTACAAATTTTAAAAAATTGTAAAAACCGATAGAAAATCCAGTTGAGTCGAAATTTGGAAAAAAGTGCATATCATTACGTAATAAATCAGTTTCATTTGAATACATCAAGTATATCTATGGTTTTTGTCGGATTATAAAAGTTAAGCTGCATCGAGCGAGGTTAGTGCCTGGATGGGTGAACGCTAAGAATACTATCTAATACTATCACAAATATAATTACAATCTAAAGGCCGAGGGAAGCGAGTCCAAAAACGTGCTGCAGTATATATTTGGCAAATTGAAGAGAATGAGATGTGTATAACTAATTCAGTATTATAACTAAATACTTAAACCCTAATTTAAGTGTATAATACTGAATTATATAGAAACTTAGGGACTTAGGAGTCCTGAGTGCCTCTTTATTTTTTTACATAAAATAACAAACACAGTAGTTTCTCCTTCACTGCATTTTGTTTGACTAGTTGAGGTGGAAAATAAGTAATGCACAGCCAATAAAAAGCCTAATTAACCGTTTTTGAACTAACACTTGCACTTTTAATTAATATTAAATTCCCTCCTTTGTATTACCATAAACAGGGATTTAAAAAAAATCAATCTGTATTACAATTGCATGCAATAATAAACAACCTTAAAACGTTTAATTACCCATCATGTAAATTTATTTAGTACTCTCATTTATCAAGAGTAATTAACATTAAAAAACAGTAACCAAACCGAACAAACAGCATTTCAACTGCTTGTTTTAATTTGATTTCAATTGTAGTAAAGAACATTCGCAACGCTATTTAAAGTTCTCGAAAGAAATACGCGACATTTATTTAACAAGGTGCAAAGGTACAGATTTTTTTTTTCAAACTGAGGAGGCAAACACAGGTTGTTTAACAGCTGCACTCATTAACAGGTATTTTTTAACAGGTAAAAGGTAAACATACAAAAAACGCTATTGAATACTAAATACGGAATGTCAGATTTAAATTGTATGTATTTCACAGACAATTCAGAACTGTGTTTATTAAATAAGGATACAGGGTTAAAGAGCTTTCTGTAAATGGGTATTAAGGAGAGATTTTTGTTTAAAAATATATATTTTAGAAAAGCAAGTTCACCTCGATATAACTTGTTTAACTCTATAAATAATTACAGTTCATGACATTACAGTTCTTAAATAGGTATTCTACTGACTGAGGTATACTGACTGATTTTGCTTTCTTGTCGAATCCAATGTGAAGTCAATAAGCCAATGTTGTTACTTAACTTAGTTTACTTGATTATTTTAAATGCAAAAATAAGCAAGAATTCTTGAGGACTGCTTCTTCGATAATTTATTACAAAAATTTAATTTAATTTAATTTTAATTTCTTGGAAAAAAATATAGTATAAATAGATATTAGTTACTAGGTGTTGTGCGTAAATTATATATCAACACTACTAAAATCAGTGGCGTCAATTAATTGTTAATAATGATTTCCGCATACACAGAGTCGCCTAAGAAGTATTTAACTTTACATTTTATGTGACACTAGTTAACATAGTTTGATCAAATTATACTGACGCCAACAATAAAGGTGTATAGACTAATAATTTATTATTTAAATTTCACGGGTGAGATGTTTCCCCTTTTACTTTTTTTCCCCATTACTTTTTTTTTAAAATTATAATTATAGTAATGAATAAAAAACAAGGTTATGCTCACGACGCTTAGTCCAAATAATATGCCATTATAACGAGTTTATGTTTAATTGTTTACTGCTTGGCGCTACAGTCCGCGTGAGACTTGAGGTTGTTGAATATTATTTACTAAGAAATAAGGAAAACTTCTGTAGAATCTGGAATTTCTGGCATTAGCCAAATCAACTCAAGTGTTAATTATGGCATGTTTAATTAATTAATAAGTAAATCTTTTTACTCACTGTAATTTCTAAAAATCTCGATTGGTTAAAATGCTATTTCAAGCGGTCATAACAGTGAATTGAAATTCTGTTTTTGTATTGCTGACGTTCATGTTTTTTTTAGAAATTTGTACTTTTCAGACCCCCAAACATAATCGAGGCGTCACTTTTGCTGAAACTAGAGCTGTATCACGGGAGTTTGAGAATCCTGTTTTTTTGTTTCATCATGTTGATAATTCAGTTGTAAAAACATTGAAAGAAGCATATCAAGAAACCTGCAAATAGAAGTGAGTAAATATTACTGAAAATGGATAGGCTAAAGAAGGAACAACTCACACAGATTACTCTGAGACAGGTTAAAATACCACTGAACAAAATGTGCAGTATTTTCTTCCTTATGTAGGTTGACTATAGAGTTGTTCCCATTATTCTTCTTTTAACAAGTTTTGTAGATTGTAAACACTTTTGTAGGTTGTAACCTAAGTGTTAAAGTTGTCATGACTACAGCTTTTTGCAAAATTCCATTATGTCTTACGTTGTTGGTGAATGGAATTCAATACATCCTAAATAGAGTGCTATGTCGTCTATTTTGATGTTTTTGGCAACCTTAGTTGTGGTTAATGAGACACCTAATTTGTTGTTTATGCAATCGCAATAGAGTTTGGAGTGGATTAGTTAGTTATTAGAATCTAAGTCCTTAAAGTTGTCCCAAAATGGACAATAAGTTGAAACCAGGGGCCCTAATAGATAATCAACTGTTCCTTAAGAGTTTTGAGCTTTGAGTCTCTAAGTATGTATCTTATCACTTCTTATAAGCTATCCGATATGCTTTGAGTTTTTCAACTAATGGACCATACTCCTTTAGTTGAACTTAGACAGCTCCTATTGACAATAAATACTGTATTTGGTAAATTCACTTAAGCAAGAACAAAATGGATACTTTCAATTACCCTTGTAAATGACCAATATGGCCTCGGACATAAACCCAAAAGGACTACAAAACTAAACAATAAATCGATTTTGAATTTGGTATTAAATAAAAATTTCATAATATAAATCCCGTTTGTTGTATTATTTTGTAAACTTACAACTATCATCATTATTTACCTTTTAAACTCAATTAATCTTCAAAGTAGAAGATAATACCAGTTAACGTTTAGCGCTAAGTATTTTTCAATGAAAAGTTCAACTCTAGTAATTCATATTTAATCTAAAAAGAAAACATTTTATAGTTAGAACCAGGTAAAACTAAACATTAACCCTTTTCAAAAATCAATAAGCACTCTTATACCATATCATCAATGATTATTGAAGACGTCGAAACAGACGCTTGTAAAACACAAATATACCAAGAAAATGCAAAATTTGGGTTTTTTAAGTTTTCTTCTATGTGCTATCAAATGTCTAGTAAGCTGTTAGCTCTATCCATTCTAATAGTAAAATTTTATACCTACATTTGAAGACCACCACACTCCAAGAAGTAAAAACAACAAAAAAGGGTCCGACTGATCTAACATGATAATTATAGTATAATGAAATAGAGTGAACAGAACATGGTATTAGTGGATGAGGAGTGGTCGCGTAGCACGGTAGCCTTGTCTAACTCTGTCTAGACCTCCTCTAAAGACTTTGATTCTCCCTCAACCGGTCTTTTGACTAACTATCTGAGGTCTTAAAGAAATTAAATAATTTTGAAATTTAAATAACTTATTAGAAGCATTTTACTGGGTGAAAATTTGTAAACATAAACAATAGATGTAATTTATAAGGATATATTTAAAGAATAATTTGTATAGAATCCTAATATTGGCATTTCGTCTAATATACAAGCCTCGTACTTAGGTTAACACAGAATTTAACGAAAACATAACGAACAACGTCCGTAGCTATTACAGTTGTCTCAAAAATTAAGTGTCTAAGAATAATGCTAAGTAATAAAATAAGTAAAATAGTTGTGAAGTAGGTTGTAATTAGTATAAATTTGAAGAGATTATTTCTGTCGCTCCGCTGTAACCATATTCATCATATGGTTATATTATGAATAATATGTATGCTAATATTAATAATAACGCTCATAACTCATAAAACAAAATGCCCAGTTGTGTGTGTAGCTTACATTTTTTTCCACGGTGTGTGGAAAAAAAGTGAAATGTTTTTAATTTTTCCAATTTTCTCCTGTAACTATTTAAAAACGATCTCATAAGCACTTTTTTCTTTGAAAATTCACAAAAAAACCTCATGAGCGGTTTTTAATTTTTTTTAAAATGCCCGAAAAATTTAACAAGGCCTAAGCAAAACTGGGCCTTAAGGTTGATTTGAATGACAATTTTGACTCTCTACTGTGGTAGAGTCAAACTGTTACATAAGATGGTAGTAATGTACACTCACGCACCACATAGAAATCATGATAAGAATCACTCAAGACATCTAATAAAACATAATGATGGAAACTCGGTTTCAGATTTTAAAGGTAAACACAATACATTTCATTAAGCCTGCGGTAAAGTTGACAAAAAGTCGCGTAAATCAATACTTAATGTAAAATACAAACTTTGATATAATGTTTATTATGAAACTTTGTTTCTTAAATAAGAATTAAAATATTCTGTTTTTAAATTCGCCTACCTTATTTTTATTTATACTTCATTTCTAAAGACAGGTAGCTCTTGTGCTTAAAGAAACAGTTTTTAAAGATATTTAAGTGTAGTATTTTTAATGGTGCCAAATAAGTCTAAAATATCAATGATTAGCCGACTCCACCTTTTTAATTAAAACGGATGAGACCAATTTTTCAAAAGAATGTACATTAATCCGTCTTGATCTTTTATAATTTAATTATATATTCTTTATTTTTCATTAATTCTGTCTGTCTGAAAGATTTTAAAATAATAATACCTATAAAAATTAGAATAAAGATATAAAATTTAGAAAAATCTTATAAAAAAAATTAAAAGTGCGAATAAACTTTTAATTAATACTGATTTAAATAAGATCAGATTTAATAAAAACCTAATAAATTATCGTAATAATTCGATTAAATTATGATTCAGATAATAATAGAAATAGAGTTGTATAAAATATTTACACTTAACATATTTTGAATTTAAATTTGTTATCGCTTCGTTGCTTGAATAGTACAATCTGTTTACAAACATAAATAAATAAGTGGTATCTATATATGTTTGAATATATATAGATACGAGTGTGTATAAATAAGCTTAAGTTTAAGCGTGCTGAATTTCAAACGAATGGATTTATAATAATTTCTACAATATTTGAGGCAGTATGGCAGTATTATAAGGTTAAGTTAACAAACTTATCTAATAACTAATTCCTACTTTTATATATATATATATATATATATATATATATATTATATATATATATATATATATATATATATATAAATTATCATTAAGATGCCATTTATTTATAAATGTAATTATCTATAACTTAAGTTGTGTTAAGCATGATTAATCCCTCACTTCTTCCCTCCTTCCCTTTCATTTCGACAAAACCGTTAGCGTTATTTTCTTTTCTAAAATTGTTAAAAATGGGAAAACATATTTTTCGTTTTTATAAAAATAAATGAAATTAGATAATAACTTCAGTAAGCGCAGTGGAATTTTCTTCAATAATATCAACACCAACAACGTCTTTCCACTAAATTTAAACTTTATTTGCAGAGCCGGCTTTCGGCAATAATGCCATTACAGTGCCTAAACAAGTAATAACAAGACTTAGCAAATAATATTAACATCAAGAAGATAAATAAAAAGCAAATAAATAAGTTAAGTCTAAAAAGTTAAAACACAATAGAAAAGTTTAAAATTATAACAAGAAAGTAAATAGATTAAATACATTAAAAATTAAAAAAAAAAAAAAAAAAAAAAAAAAAAAAAAAAAAAAAACCACATTAAAAACCCTAAAACAATAAAAAGGATCAGTTACCGTGGAGGGATGTTGAGTCTTTCAATTCATGGAATCTGACTGAAGGGTTTTAATAGAACTCGCTAGAGTTTGTATAATAACAGAACCCCCGCCGTCAGTCTTATCATTTAAACAATTATAATCTCTCTTCTAATCTCAAAATTTTTTAAGGATTTAATTTTAAGATTGTGGAAAATACTATCTAGGGCAGACGGGGCGCAAATTTTCCACCCGCTTTAGAGAACACTTAAAGGGGCCCACTAACTTCTACGCCCACATCGAAAAAGAGGCCCACGGGAAAGAAGGTCATAAAGTCGGTTTTCTTCATTTCGAAAATAAAGGAATGAAATTGAACTCCTTAGAAAATTTTGAAGTTAGAAGAGCGCTAGATAGCGATGGTAACAAGTGTTTTAAATGATAAGACTGACGGCGGGGGTTCTGTTATTATACAAACTCTAGCGAGTTCTATTAAAACCCTTCAGTCAGATTCCATGAATTGAAAGACTCAACATCCCTCCACGGTAACTGATCCTTTTTATTGTTTTAGGGTTTTTTTCTAATGCATATATAGTTTTTATTTTATTTTTATTTATTGTTATTTTATTTTAATCTTAAATGTTTTTTTTTTTTTTTTTTTTTTTTTTTTTTTTTTTTTTTTAATTTTTAATGTATTTTAATCTATTTACTTTCTTGTTATAATTTTAAACTTTTCTATTGTGTTTAACTTTTTTAGACTTAACTTATTTATTTGCTTTTTATTTATCTTCTTGATGTTAATATTATTTGCTAAGTCTTGTTATTACTTGTTTAGGCACTGTAGATTTTTTTTTTTTTTAATTTTTAATGTATTTTAATCTATTTACTTTCTTGTTATAATTTTAAACTTTTTTATTGTGTTTTAACTTTTTTAGACTTAACTTATTTATTTGCTTTTTATTTATCTTCTTGATGTTAATATTATTTGCTAAGTCTTGTTATTACTTGTTTAGGCACTGTAGATGGCATTATTGCCGAAAGCCGGCTCTGCAAATAAAGTTTAAATTTAGTGGAAAGACGTTGTTGGTGTTGATATTAATGAAATTAGATACGTTAGCAAATTAAATTTTAGTATTCTATATTATAAGCAAAATTTTAGTATTAAATTTCTTATACGCAATATTTTTGTATGGGTTAAATATTCTGTAAATAATATTATTTTTAAACATTTCATACTGCAATTTTTTACTTCAAATGTATAACGCATCAGTCCTTCAAATCATTCAAATCGAAGCCTATTCGTATTTAATAGGAGTCCATCAATCTGTCTGAAAGAAGATAAATTTACATACTTCATGTCCTTTGCATAATACCGTATCATCTCTTATGTAACGTATTTTAATTTATCACTTCTCTACATCGCATTTGTTTTTTTATTGGAGAAAATTCTGTTTAAAACATGAGTTTATAAAGAAGAAAATTTAGGAAAACAAAGAATACATTTTGTTTGTTTATTTCTTTCAACAAGGTTGCTTGGTTCGGCAAAATTAAATTGTAAATTTCAAATTCAGTTTACTCATGATTAGATAAACAAAGGAAAATTTTGAAACCCAATACATAAGACCATCACTTTATGAAAAGTTCAAAGCTAAAAATTGAATTTTAACATTTAAGGTTAAAACTGACCGGTTTTGAGAAAAAATGTTTTGCTCTTTTTAATTTGAGTTTTTATCTGGAAGGTAGTACAATTTAAGAAACTATATCAGAGCACAATATGAGAAATACAAAATTAAACGCAATTCTTTAAACGCTTTTATTCCTTAATAAATTCTATACCAGGCTTAATTAAACAGGAGTAAAGTAATAAGCTTTTTTGACATTTAGTATTTTTATAACCACATGAAGCCTCTTCATGTTGGCAGTTGTTGAAGAGTCTTTAGGTAACTTTGCCCTTAAACGCCTATGGTCCCTAGCTTCTATGTATCAATTCTCTAAAGATACTTATCCACTAGAGGGAGGACTAGGATTGAATAACACAGTGATAAGGTTTCTGGTAGAGAGCAATATCCATTGGGTAGCATAACAGTACTTACTCCAAGTCTACGGAGACTAGACCCTCCCCACACCTCTTGACATATTTCGATACAAATGTAATTTGTCTATGAAATAAACACTATCCTATGTAATTACCTGATCGGAGGGTTTTTTAACGACATCATATTAAATCACTCAGTATAAAGCACAGATAGTAAATAATAAATAATACTATAGATAATATTAAAAACTAATTTTAAATTAATTTTACTTGATTTTAACAAAATAGTCGAAAAAGTATGTAATATTTACGTAAAATAATAGTTATTGTATGACAAATCAAAAAATGACGTTACTAAATTACTGTTATGATACCAAGCCACCCAGTCAGAGAAAGCCCTCGGATCCTCCCTCTAGTAGTATAAGTCTCTTTGATTCCCTTTAACTCTACTAAAAAGTTCTTGCCTTCATATGGGCATGGCCATTCCTTTCAATTCTGCATGTCTTTATGGTTCTTCCGAAATCTCTGGGAATCCACTCATTGGACAATTTGGACCATCTTTAATGGATATGCTTCCCACTTGGATTCCCATGGGCTCATCTCCATTCCATGTCATGATATTATTTTTGAAGAGGTCTGATTTATTTTCTAGCTAGATTCCTGAGAGAAAGAAGTATTACCGCTTTTGTATTTTATATGATCCTTCAAATCAGAAATATTTAGATTTTAGTAAACTTTCCTTCACATTAAGCGGGCTTGAAGCACCCCTGTAGTTTATTGAGTTGTCATGTTAAAGAATTTTCAATGTTATGCCCGCATGAAGTAGCAAATTCAATACTTTTTTCAAGATATGATAATCCAGATTTCAACGAAAATCTATATTTCATCAAATTTTTTATAAAAATTTAGCTTTCTAAATTTTTATTTACAGCGAAAATAGAGAGAGATAAACTTACTATGACGAGTCATTTTTAATGCGTAGAAGTTACGCAACAAATGTATTTAAAGTCTGAAATCTATACCTATTAAATAATACATTATAATTCCAATTTCGGTGTTTGAATCAAAAATGTATTTATTTTCGGTCTCAAGGTTTTTGCATGAATAAAAAATATGCATTTAAAGACAAAACATTTTATTGAAGGTCTTTCAAGCTACTTAGCAATTTTTATTTTTTTTACCTAAAATTACTATTTTATACTTTAGATTATTTCAGTTTGGTAAATACGTCAAGAAATACATTACTTATAACGAAAGCAGAAGATTAAATGATTTTGTCTGAGTTGGATTTTTTTTCTTTGTATATCCATCTATTAAACCTTATTTTCAGTAAAAGAAAAACATCTTGAAAAACATGAAATCATTTGTTACAAGATATTTAAACAAAATCACGTGATAACCTTTGTCTAGTTACTTAAGGTCGTGTGAGGAATAACTGATAAATGTCCATAAAGGGCAAAAGACAGGCAGACTTCTTGTCTTAATCAAAAATCTTTTAACTCTCTTATTATAAGAACAAAGTTTCGTTTGAGATACAGCGATAACAATTGAAACAGTCCGTAATCATTGTGTAACAAAAATGAATTTTTCATAAAGTTTTTCTCAGTATTTATGAAGAGTGAAATGTAAAACAAAACAAACCTAATGAACTAAAATTTGTTTTGATTTGAGAAATGAATTTGAGAAATTATTACAGCATAAAATTAAAATCCATATGTGCTCAGCTGATGCTTTGTATGGACTTTTAATTATAAATTCAGTTCAATCATTTCATAATTATTCTATACTATGGAGTTTTGCAAAACCTGAATGTTGACACAGTATACATGTGCGAGAGACACCTAGAATATGTGACATGCGAATTGCAATGCTACATCTGGGAAGGGTTCCATCATTCCAGCCATCACTAATGACGAATGTCGAATAATAGAAGATGTACCATAACATTTTGTTTGTTACATTTCTTAAGTGTGTCTCGCACAATTATACTGTGTTAATTATATATTGATCATCTGAGTAAAATTTAAAGTCTACGAAAAAGAGTGGCAGAACAATTTAAGGGCAGCTCTGCAATTTAAAATGACAAGCGTATCAAATTATATCAGAATCGATTTTTTTAAAGAAATCACGTATTTTTCATTCCATTTTGTCTCTTATTTGGTATATTTCTTTAGATCAGGATGATGGATGAAGCCTTTCTTGCAACTCTTACTGCTCCTTGCTCGCATTTAGATCTAGTTTCTGTAAATCTCAACCTTTGAGAAGCACAGATTAATTATAAAAAACTAGGCATTAAAGTTAAGAAAATTAATAAAACCTGATTTCCTTAGAACATACAAGTTCAATGTCAAACTAATAAACTATCACATAATACGAAAATCAATATTACGCGCATCCTGCTATGCTGCTTGAACCAGGCACAAGTCCTATTATACTCTTGTACTTATTATATTAACTTGTACTTTAGTAAGTGGGCGTTTATTTTCC
Organism: Microvelia longipes; assembly: GCA_018340805.1. Classification (NCBI taxonomy): domain Eukaryota; kingdom Metazoa; phylum Arthropoda; class Insecta; order Hemiptera; family Veliidae; genus Microvelia; species Microvelia longipes. The sequence goes on along the minus strand of JACMZG010001863.1, from coordinate 26,250,647 downwards.
TGTAGTGGCTAAAGTTATGTGTATTTTAAAGCGCATGAAACAGGATGCAAGCGCTTATTCGTGTGTAATATGAGGGCGGAACCCTCATTAGCAGACGATATGCACGTGTCACTTGATATACTTAGTATTTTATTGTTTGATGTACTTGTCTTTTACTTCGCACTTGATGAATCATAATGATTGATTGGATTGACCCATGAAAATTCAATGTATACTATATTATTCTTTCATTGAGTATTTTTCCAACTTTATATATGAATAATCTTAATTATTATTATAATCAATTATATTTTGATTTTATAATTTTAATTTTGCTTCGCTCGTTTTCAGACTGTCATAGTTATTCAAAGCTCAAGGTGGTTACTTCAGAATATAATATTGATCCAAAGTCAACATAAATAGACAAAAAACATAAAATATTCTACGTTGAAAGTAAAAAAAAAACGAACAATGAAAGTAAATAAACGCTATTTGTTAAATTATTGCTGCCAAAATATAATCACAGTTTTTTTTTAAAAAAAGAAGGCAATATAATCGAACGTACTACGACGGAAGAAATAATTTTGTGGGTGTTGGTTAGCCATAAAATTCTTAGGAAGAGTAAAGCCAGAACGACGTTTATTTGACAATACCAGGTTTCCAAAACCTGGGCATTCGGAGCCGCATGCGGCTGCTATTCTAAAACTGTATTCTAATTCATAATGCTAATAAATTAAAATATCAGAGGAGACAAAATATTATTTGGCTTGCATCACACGCGCTGCTGTATTTGGCAATCATAATTAGTCTTATCTTATAGAAACAGCAAATACTAAACTGTTCTATTCTAGAGTTGTTTATAAATTAAGTAAATATTTTCTGTATTTTAAATGAGTATTATAACTAAAAATAATGCATTAGTACTCTTAGCAAATAATGCGTACAGTCAATATTTTATTTAAATATTCTAATTACAAAACTTAAGCCCTTATTGACGCTAAATTAATAGTCGTAGGCAAGCATATTTAGAAGCTAAACTGACTTCACTCAGAAGGGGTAAAAAGTGTACTTGTCTATATTTAAGAAGGAGAAAAGTGACACAAACAACTAGAGACAACAACAGTGAGAAAACAACTAGCGGGAGTAAATAATAAGAATAAACCATTAAGAGAAATAGGTTGAGCCCTGACAGGCCCTAGACAGTTTTTGCAATGATTTGTATTAAATAGAAACATTTTGTCATGCATGTATTGCGGGTTTGTGGTTGTGTATAAATTTAGGCGGGATAGGAGTATGTCCTCTTTTGCGCCACTTTTTTTATAAACTTTACTTTTTCAAGTATACAAGCTGATGGATTGGGTCTCTAATGGGAGGAAGAGCTATAATATAAGCATATCAACAAACATCATTACTACTTCCTTTCATTGATATAGCTCTTAACCTAAAGATATGTAAAGTGTAGTCTGCGGATCCCTGGGGGTCCTTAGAGATATTTCCAGAGGTTTATCAAAAAAACCCCAAAAACCCCTTAAGTCAAATGGAGCCGCAGAGTCCTGATGTATCCCTGTCTGCACCCCTATTGATAGATTCTTTGAGAATCTCTTTCCAACTGTCTCAAAAAATTTTCCTGGAATAAATATTGAGCATTTACAGGAAATTGTCGAATTTGTTGTGTAATAGTATCTTTTAGATATCAGATACTGTAATTTACTAGCCTACTCTTTAGCTATTCATGTCCAAATTTATAAATTTCGTGTTGACAAAATGCAAATAATAGTCTTTTACATCTTCAATAGGGTTGTATTACCATAAAATATTTCTAGTTATATAACCCAGTAGCCTCTTCAAATGCCACAATAATTTTATTAAAATATTTAAAATACCAAAAATTTATACATTGATTTTTATCAACCTAAACAATAAATTAAACTTTTAGATTAATTTTAGTCTAAGTTATTCTAAAAGAACAATTTGGTTCATCAACATTTTTATTTGATCAAATAAATCAAGGAAGGTTTACCTTAAAAAATGTAAAAATATTTTAAGTGATCTGGATAGCTTAGTTGATAGCGGTGTTTGAATATATTTAAATTTGAAGTAAAAATACCTGATAAATGGTTTTTTGTTTTGGAAAATGCTCGTATTTGTTTTTCATTTTTATCTCAATTCCAGCAAAGTACTGATCATGTAACTCGATTAGGAATACAGTACATAAGTTGTTTATGAAAATTTCAATGCTGAGACCTTCACCTTAAAACATATTCTATAAAGTTGAGTCTCTTAGAATTTTCTATAAACTTTTCCCAAGGATTTATTGTTGATGTTTTCCTTTGAATTTCAAATATGTTTAAGTAAGTAGTTTGTCTGAAGCTAAAACAGAAAATCTATTTTCTTCTCACTCTCTAGTAAAAGAAAAATTTGTGAGATAAAATAATGCTGTTGATCGAACGATTATTGAAAAAGTTTGTTTTTTAATTAGAACCCGTTACATTAATTTTTAATTAGTCTAATCCGCCCTTTTTCTCAATCGAACTATAATTCAACATTATTCTATATCTCTAAGTGGTAAAGAGATCCCCTAAATTTTATGGTCACCATTTTGAAATTATTGATATTTTAATTTTAAATTTTGGCCACCAATAACTTCCCAATATTCCTACTGTCTGTCCATGTACAACAAATCGTCAAATACCTTATAATATCAATAACTAATAGTCAAGATTTGATAGGTATTTTGCTTTTACTTTACAAAAGTTATTAGCAAAAATATATATTTATAACTGCGTCGCTAAAAAATATTTGAAAAGATTTGTTTACAATTAAAGATTTAAACAACAAAACATATAATACAATATGAATTATGATTTTCACATAGTAGATGTAAATATACTGTAAATACATGTATATTGTATGTACATGTATACGTCGTTATATCATATATTTATATAACTGTATAGAATTTACAGTTACATAATTCATGATTCATTTAGGATTGAAAGTAAATTAAAACTAGTCTTGTATATTCAACGCTATCATGAAAATAAGAATCGTCGTTTTTATTATATGATTGAATGGCTATCTACAGAAATACTTTTCCAACTTTTCTACTTTTCCAGCTTAAAGTAAGTTAAATTAAGCCTAGTTTACCAACTTTAAAAAAATGTTTTTTTTTATTTATTTATTTTTTTTTTACATAGTAACCCTATCTAAAAAACAATTATTTCATCACATGCCCCATTTAAAATATACATGTGTTATAAGATAAAAACTTTTAAACGGATTTGAATTTAAAATATTAAGTTTTTAAATATATAGTCACACACACACACACACATATATATATATAATATATTATTATATATATTATATATATATATATATATATAATATATATATATATAAAACATATAAAAAATTGGTTACATATAATTCTGAGGTCGAGTATACCAAGTCCAAAGTAATAAGCTCTTAGACTTCGGATCAATATTTGATTCTTAGGGCGAGCGTAGCGAGACAGAAGTAATCACCTTATACAAGCTAAGCAGCTACGCTTAAGGACAAGCTAAGCAAGTCCGAAGTCATAAAAACCAAAACTTTAGATCAATTTCTTATTCTAAGGTCGACCGCAGTGAGACCGTACTACTTAGGTAAAGTAGCATTTACCTAAGTTTTGGATAATCATGTCATTCTGAGAACGAGTTGAGAGGAAAACCAAATCAAACCGTATTTGATTTATTTAACATTTTCCAAGGGTTAATTTTTAAACATTTTTCAAAATGTTTATGTTCTATAATTATTATTGTGTGATTGGGGTTAGAGTCGAGGATAGACCCCAGTTTCACTGCGACTGAAGTCTATCGTACAATAACTTCATGTCTTAACTAAAATCATATAAAATAATACGAATAAACATTTAACGAAAAGGTTATTGTAATAAGTGACACCAGGTTTCTTCAAAGTATATTTCGGTTCTAGATCTGTCTCATTACCCAACTAACAATAAATTAGGCATGTACCCTTGAAATGTTTGTAAACAAAAATTAGCATGGCAATCTCATTCGACAAACAAAATAGTTTCTATTATTCCCCCTCCACAACTTTTCATGGACATTGCTTAAATTTTCTTCTTACTTTTTGGTTCACCTTAGTACTAAGCTACCTCCATATATATAAAGGAGAACAGGTGCTATAATGTGGTCATTTGACAATTTTGATCAAATTATGACATACCTCAAGCAACAAGAAAAATGTGACTGGAAATCTATTATATTTATTTACAGGCACTATAGATATAATAGATATCGATTTAGAATTGTCTGATTTTGACCATAATGTCAAATTGTTGACCATTAGATGTTGGTTTAATTTACCATATACACTTACAGCAATAAAATAGACAAATTATGTACTTCTTTTACTGTCACAAATCAATTCATCTCAAACCTTAACAGAAAATACATTTTTCTAGCATTTTCTTAAATAACCTTACTTTTTATTAAAATTGCCTAAAACAATCAAATAATAGTAATTTAAAATTCCTAATTAAAATATTGGTTATGGTTGCTAATATTGTATTTTCAATTTTCCTACCTCGATCCTAAGTGTCTCGTCCAACTACCGATGTCCGCAATATACAAAAGAGTTAAAATTTTCAAGATAATAATGTATAGCTGACATCTATAGCGATTTGTTAAAAAACCGAGGCAATCAATAACGAATTCTCCATCACAAATCTAAATAATCAAAACACAATTCAACGAGGATGATACAACCCAGTTGCATAACATAAACAAATTCAAGATTCAAAAAATTGAATAATATACTCATCACAATTTTTACATAAGAACCAATACAAAGCCTGATAATAAACTGTTTTACATTTTTATCCCCCTCCCCCGTCTTTATAACGTTAAAATCAGGGCTAAACACGTGATTTCACACGTTTTTTATTGTTTGTTTTTATTCAAAAATCCAAAATAAAATCAACTATAATATATTCCTTAAACAAATTTAAATAAGGATCATCTTAAGGAAATACCTATGGTGGGGATACTAAAACGTTAAATTTGATTTAGTTAAAAATTTTATTATTTCATTCCTTGTTTAGATTTTGTGGATTAAATTTATGCTTTACGAGATTCAAGTTCGTTTATTAACAGAATTAAATTTTAGGATTAAGATTTTAGTTTTCTGGCGGAGATATAATTCCTTAAAGGAAGTTTTTACAAAAGTCATACTTTTTATTAAATTAGTGATGATAATGTGACAATGTGTTTTTTATCTATTTAAATGAGAAATAAATAAATTTTATTGTGGTACATAATTTTATTACATTTAAAAAAGTTTAATTATGATAAAAACGTTACGATTTATGCAGAATGGTCAAAAATTATGCTGGTCTTATGAACTAATTTCAGAATTATTTTACACTTTTGAAATTGGATATGGATAATTAAAAGATGTAAGTACAATTTATTATTTTATTTTTTTAAGGTGCCAATTCATTATTAAAAATTCTTTCAATATCAATATACTTCGTTATTACTACTTAAACATCTATTAGTAAGACTTCATGCAAAAATATCAGGGTCTAACATAGGTCGAGATTTTTACCTAACCTACTTTTTTATAATAATAACAGATTAAGGGTGACTCGAACTAGATCAATGTGTAATTTCAAAAGCCCCTAATTTAAGCCGTAATTGCAATTAGTATAAAAATTCCAGGGTTAAACTATAGTTAATGTTTTTTTTTTTGTTTTATATCAGAGTTAATATGCATAGAATAGCAACTACAGACATAGCAAAGAATGGAAAAAACAATACAATGAAAACTTTACAATATGATTTGCAAGTCAAAGCTTAATCCTGATATATTTTTAACCTAACCAATAGGGCAATTTCTACAAAATCATGGTGTTTTAGAGCTATTGAAATTTTTTCAAAATGATGCTCTGATGGCAGTTGATATCAAGATTTTAACACATCATTTTATATTATCATTCTATCGTCTGCAATCTTTAAGTGAATCCATGATTATTGAACAAAAAATTAATAGGCATAACTATTGTCTAGGACCATGATTCCTACATTACAAACTTTAGCTAGTCATTATTCTAAAACTTACTTACAATTTTTGTAACTATAGAGAGAGACTTTAGTTCCGCACTGATACTTTTATCATACTTTTTTATCACACTTTCATTCATCAACTATTTTATCATACTTTATGAATGAGACTGATTTTTTATTGTTTTCTCAACAGTTACGACGTTTTGACAATTCGATAATCGAATATTGAAACAACTCGATATCAAAACAGTATTAAAAGTTATAGAAAAACAAAGATAATCATAAGTATGATACATAAAATAAAAATAAACTTGCTCTTGATAAACATTGCTCTCAAAAATGTAAGAATTGCTCTTTTTACAAAAGCATTGTCTATTATAACAAATTAAATGATGAAACAAAAAAAATAAATATATTGCTTAATGTAAATGTCTATATAGTGTTGAATATTTTAACTTATAAAAAGTATGCTTTATTTTAACAGATTTTACATAAATGTGCACTCCCCAATTATTAATTTTAGCCTTTTCCATTAATTTTTTTTTTTATTTTAACTTTTAATTTATTTTACTCTGACCTTTTACTATTGTACTAGTAATGTACTTATATGTATTTTTTTTTTATTTCTTTCTCTCATAAACAATAAAATAAAAATTAATAAAAAAAACAAAAAATTCTTAAAATATTAGTATGTTTTCTCAAATAATTACGGTAAAGATCCTTTTAAATGCTGAGAATGACCCGTGGCACCTGAAAGTACAATAAATTCTATACTTTTAAATATTTCTAAAAACTTTTATAAGCATCTTAAACAAAGCCTACCGCTTTAAAACTAACACTGATAAAGTGTTGACCAAAATATTTAAATCCCTGTGAATTACGGCCAGTTTGGGTGAAATCGAAATTTTTAATGCAATGATTTAACAAATATTTAAACACGATACTGACGCCAAAATTGTGATTTCTATCTTTCGTTTTTTTTTACTTTTTTAGTGATTATGAATAATAAAAATAAATTACAGTCAAACATTACATGTTATGAGATAACTTGCTCTCATTCTAAAATGTATTAACGCTTTATAGGTGAATAGTTTCCTAAGTAACAAAAACAAAATAATATTGCTACTCATCAACACTGGATATAAAATACTTCTTCATGTAATCTTTGATTTCCGTCATTATAATAATCTTATTATTTATAATAATGACCTTTTAACACTGGATAAAAAATAGTCATAGAGCATACAATTTAAGAAATGTTTACCTCACTAGAAATATGTCTTTAAGTTAAACAGCAAGAATTTTGAAAAATGATTTATTTATATGCCTAGCTTTTTGGTTTTTATTAAACTGCTAAGTAATAGCATTTCAACATTGTAAAATATTAGATTTTGGTTGTATTTAATCGTTTACATCAGAAGTTATTTTAAGAATGTCTCGCAGTTAATTTTGCGAATTAAAAATGCAGATACTGTTTGAATTTTTTTTATTAGAATTCACGAATATGTTACGGTAGTAAATAATTTGTTGTATGGTGTATGACAAACACATTTTTTAAGTTTAGTTAAATTACTAACCAACTACGAGTAAATACATGGATTTAACATAAAATTTATAGCATGATTTTCATTTTTTACAAACATTAATTCTAAATACTTAAATCAAAATGACTGATTTTATAAAAGTTTTTTACATGGAAACAATTCTAAATCGCGAAAAATTATGAATTGAGATTTGTAAGAATTTGGATTATAAAGAATTGAGATTTGTAAGAATTTGGATTTAAAGAATGAGAAAGAAATATGATTGAATTTGTATATGCAAACTAATGCCAATATCAACAACGCCTTCTTAATCTGTCTCGGGTCTCTATATTAGTATTACATACTAAATGATAATTAAATTTTACTATAACAGATACTTTAACTACATTTTCATTTAACATTTGTTAAAACAAATATGTTCGAGTAAAAAGTAATTTACTTTCATGTTCTTTAATAATGTCTTAAAAAGTTTTATTGGCTTCTGATGCTATTCTCGTAAAATGACAAGCAAAACTTTAAAATGGCCTCGCAAAACCAACATATTATAACCAAATAAACATACAACTTAATGTTGTTGGATAATCATTGTTTTCGTTGTTCATAATCATAATTATTCATTTAACCGCGTAAGCAAATTTTTTTAAATATTTTGTATTTGATATCAGAGGAAGGGAAACCTCTTTTGAATCTTTAGATACAAACTCAGCAAGTTAAACAGTAACCATCTTGATCAAAACATCAGCCAAATTTGGCATTGGTGTTAAGTGAATGGTCCCTCGGTCATTCTCTAATTTTTTAGAAAATAAAAACACAATATTATTAGTATTGGTCACCGTCATCATTGTATATAATTTTTAATTTTTTAAAGACACTGGATGGGACTAGAATAAAAACTTCTTTAAATGACTATATTTCGCCTGACCCCAGGCATACTCATGTCTACAAACAGAATACAATTTTTAAAAAATCATTAGGATAATCTAACTTAGTCTCAAAATCCTACTTTTACACATAAATCTCAAATCAGTGTAAAAGTAGGATTTTTAGACTAACATAGATTATAATTAAGTTTAAAAAAAATATTTTGTTAGTAGACATGAGTATGCCTGGGGTCAGGCAAAATTTAGTCATTTAAAGAAGTAAAAAGTTTTTACTCCAGTCCCATCCGATGTCTTTAAAAAAAATTATAAACAAAAACACTATTTTGTATCTTTTTACGATAATAAATCAGTTTCTGCAAAGCTACCCTTAGTTTTGATAAATACATGTATCAAAACACGTACTAATAAAAATATTTAAACCTATTTATTAATGTTAAAATAAATAATAATTAAGTTTGTATAAGAAGTACAAAACACCTGTTGACACTGCACGCGATCTACTTGCAGTTGTAACATCATTTTCCAGTTACACAGTTTTTCATGATTTTTTATTTAATTATAGTGTTTATTTTTCCATTTTTTAGCGAACAGCATGTTATTATAATGCATACATTTGACAGATTAGTTATTTATCTCGTGTATAAAAAATATATTTAAATAAACATAAATGAGAATACAATATGGAATAATTTAAAAGATTATTAAAAAATGATATATTTATATTATTAAAATACTTATATTATTTCTTATTAGCAACTTTTATTTTACAATACTAGGCTTTTTTAAGTGATTTAGTTTAGACCCATTCATGGCTTAAATGATTAAAGTCATCCCAAAAAACGGCACTCTACATGTGCGATATGACTATTCCGGAGAAAATATTTTAGTTAGTTTTTAAATTTGGTATTGATAAAAAGAACAATTGTGTAATAGATAATAACTGTTCATAACTCTAACTAATAAGAAGAACTGTTAAGTTCCGTTGTGTGTGGCAATCTAGAATTTGTTTTATATATTGTTTTGTATTAAGCTATTGCATAGATGGCTTTGTATTTGAATAGTTACCAAAATATAATTGAGAATTCGAAAATAAATAGTTATCGAGAAGTTTAATATTTTTTTACATCTATTGTAAGAGACCAGTGTATACTTTTGTAGAGACTACCAGTGTACTACTTTTGTAAGAGACTACCAGTGTACTACTTTTGTAAGAGACTACCAGTGTACTACTTTTGTAAGAGACTACCAGTGTACTACTTTTGTAAGAGACTACCAGTGTACTACTTTTGTAAGAGACTACCAGTGTACTACTTTGTAAGAGACTACCAGTGAACTTTTTGTAAGAGACTACCAGTGTACTACTTTTGTAAGAGACTACCAGTGAACTACTTTTGTAAGAGACTACCAGTGTACTACTTTTGTAAGAGACTACCAGTGTACTACTTTTATAAGAGACTACCAGTATACTACTTTTATAAGGGACTACCAGTGTACTACTTTTCAATTACAACAAGAGTTGTGTAGTTCCAAAATTGTCTCATGTATGTAAAAAAGTATAATATTAATAATAAAGAGACCAAAAACAACAGAATAAATCAATTAAATTTAATTCAAGATGATTGTTCTTTTTAAAAGATTGGTTCTTTAAAAAAAGCTTTAATAATGTGCCTTAAGGTATTACTTTTTTAAGGTTCCGGTAGACACCTGCTTGCACCTGTCGTCTTGAATTTACTAATACTAATACGAAGTAAATACCTTACTAGTCTGTTTTAACAGTAATTACATTGGTGTGCGTTTATCTAAAAAACCAAACTTGATCTCATCAAGTTCTTTCCAAGGCCGAAAGGATAGTTCTTTAAAAATATACTTCCTCAATTTTAAAATAAACTAAAAAATCTTTGATAAACAGACGCTTTAAATTAAAACATAGTTTACCTATAATTATAATAGAAAAATTGGCTCCACAAGATTTTTATTACAAAACTTTGATTCGTTTACTTCGATAATTTAATTATTTTTGATTTTTACCATATTTTTTATAACATTAAAAATTATAGTTGGTGCCAGTTGGTCGCAACCAGTTTTATTTAAAGTTTTAATTAACACTGATATAAATACTTTTAAAAAACCATTTATTAAAACCAGATAAAATTATTTTAAGTATAAAATAAGAAACATAAGATAATTAATATTAATGAATTTAATTGATGATGGGGCACTAATGACAAATTAATAAAATCACTCCAGTTTATTTCATATTCAGTCTCACTAGTGCCCCATCAACTAAATTGCAATACTGGGGATTAACTCAAATTTTAATAAGTTTATAAATGAATATGAATGATTGTATATTTTGAGTTAATATTATCATTATTTGCACCAATGTTATAACGTTACTCTATCGGACTTTTTTATGCGGGTATTCTTTTTTTTAATAGAAATTTTATTCTAATTTAATGGCTTATTATTACTACTTAGATACTACATGAGTACGCATTTAAATACATTTTTCAAACACGTTATCTGCTTTTAGCGAATTGAAAAAACGCTATTTGCAATTTTGACATTTATTTACTAATATTTACGATGATAAATACAACGTAAGCAAAATTTAAATTGTAGTTATAAAAATGCAATTAATATAATACCATTAAATTAACTAAATAACAAAATAACTTTACTTAAAGTGAATACAAGTTACACTCAAGGCACACTGCTAATTGGATAAAATAAATATTCTGGCGTGGTGGTCCGCATGTCGGGGGAATTTCCTTTGGAATGCGTGTTTCTGTGCTTAAAAATCCATTTCTTGCTTAAGGATCCGATTTATGCTTTATAAATTGAGCATTTGCCAATTATCAAGCAATACATTGAGTATTTATTGATTTTTCAAAGGAAATGCGCATAATTATGCCGTTTGTTATACAAAGCTATGCCTCTAAAGTTGGCAGTGCACATCAATATATGCACTAGTTCAATGTTCATTTGGTTTCTTTAAAGGTTTTAGCGCATTTCCTTTGAAAAATATAGAAAAAATGAGTTACGAGTAGTGCTTCATAACTGGATCCTTAAGCAAGAAATGGATTTTTAAGCACGGAAACACGCATTCCAAAGGTAATTCGACAGACATGACGTCCACCGCAATATAATTTTTATTTTATCATTTTATCCAATTAGCAATGTGCCATATATATAATGTAAGTAAAAAGTTATTTTGTTTTTATACTAATAATTTAATGACATTATATTAATTGCATTTTTATAAATACAACTTAAAATATGCTTATGTCACTATACGTGACTTTTTGGTTACTTAAAGTGGTTGTATTGACTTCGGAACGGTTTTATTCGATTCAGCGCCAAAAATACATAGAAAACGCCACCCAACTTAAAATGTAATTTGTATCGAACAAAATTTTGGTTACCGGTAATTTATCATGGTTTTTTTACTTTTTAGTTACTTAGAGTGGTTGTATTGACTTTGCACCGGTTTCATTCAGTTAAGCGTCCCAAAAGACATAAATAATAACCTTTTTTGAGGCCAAAAATATTAAATCTAAGTTTTGCCGATTATTTGAAAATGTTGCTGACTCAACATTTGGTCCTAAATCAACAACCTTGGTCCTAAATCAAGGTTGATTTTAAAACTATGTTTGATCTGAAAAATATTAATCCATTCGAAAGGTAGCGTGTTTACAAGAAAGTATCTAGAAATACATAGTCACACACGTATATATATATATATATATATATATATATATATATATATATATATATATATATACATACATTATATACAAATAAAGTGTCGCGAAACCTATTTTTCGTCACAAGGGACCTCTTAAACGGATTTGTGCCGTGGTCCGAAGCGAATTTATTTTTCAAAGGCAATGCGCTAAAAGTTAAAAACATTGCTTTGAATAAAAGAGTAGTTCATTAAAGCTGTTGTTGCTTAAGTTTTCATTGACTGATAAACTCAATGTGTACAGCAAAGATTCTAGTATACCACATAATCTATACTACATAATCTTATGTGGTATGCTATTATGGATTATGGTATACTACATTAATCTTTGGTGTACAGAAACGAATTATTATTTAGGTGATTAAAGTGTTTTAGTTCATGGGTATCCCGCTAGCAAGCGCTAGTAGTTCTTAAAAAGCCTCAGGATCTCTAGTGAACTGTCCTGAGCAGGGTTACGCTAAGTGTAGTCCCCTGGGGGTCCGTATAAAGCTTCTAGGGGGTCCGTGAGGTAATGGACAATATTTTATAAAAAAAAATGTGTAAACATCAAGCTTTAAAGCTATTACAATTAATAATTATAATAACAGTTATCAGTAGTTAATATCCTTTTACCGAATCTCAAATGATAAGTAACCTTACACTGAGAAAAAATTCCGTGTAGGAGCAATAGGAAAAACATTGGTCGCAAACAGAAAATTCAGTAGATCTAAGGACAACTAGAATATAGCTAATCCAACAGAACAGATTTAGTTAAAGGCATTTTGCGAATTCAACTAAATATTTTAGTTAAAGGAGTTTGTTGGTATCAGCTAAAGGTTTCAGTTAAGTACTTTCAGTTGAGTCAAATAAACATTTATTGGACATAGCTAAAGGATCAAGTTACTTTAACTAAACATTTGTTAAGGTTGTTTAGTAGAAGGAACTAAAACATAGTAACGCCAACTGAACGAATTTAGTAGGTCGAACTAGTGTGTTGTAAGGGGCAGTGTAAGCCGTACAGTTGGAAATACTGAGTGGTGCTTAGGTACAACTAAACCTTTTAGTTAGGTGCAAAGAATTTTTGAGTCAAACCCAAGTAACTTCTTGTTGACTCTACTAGAACTTCTAGTTGGCGCATCCCATATTCTCTTGCATCTACATAACAATTCTGCTGCCAACAACTATATATTCTGTTGCCAGCAACTATATTCTAGTAGCCGCTACTAAATTTTCTAGTAGCCTCTACTAATTTCTAGTAGCCTCTTCTATAATTTCTAGTAGCCTCTACCATAATTTCTAGTAGCCTCTACTAATTTCTAGTAGCCTCTTCTATAATTTCTAGTAGCCTCTACCATAATTTCTAGTAGCCTCTTCTATAATTTCTAGTCGTCTCTACAGTACAACCAGTAGAACCAACTCTATTTTCTAGTTGCCTCTACTGTACAACCAGTAGAGCCAACTCTATTTTCTAGTTGCCTCTACTGTACGTACAGTAGAGCCAACTGTATTTTCTAGTTGCCTCTACTGTACGTACAGTAGAGCCAACTGTATTTTCTAGTTGTCTCTACTGTATGTACAGTAGGATCTACAACTCTGTTTCAGTAGTATATATATATATATATATATATATATATATATATATATATATATATATATATATATATATATATATATATATATATATATATATATATATATATATATAAAGTAAGTAATATGGTGTGGGTATTTAATAGAATAAGAAAATTTGAAAAATTTGGATAACTAATTTTTATTTTATACTAAAAATATAACAATACAATTCAAACAATCCATGTCAAAACAATATGATTATCTACAATCATAAATAATTGTAGATAATCCTTTTTTATCATAGCTAATATTACAATAAAAATAGAAAAAAAATTTCATGTGCAATTTTAGATAATCCTTTTGTTACAATCATAATTAATATCACAATAAAAATACGAAATCTTTTTTATTATTTAAATATTCAAATTTTTAAAATGTTATGAAGTTATTAAATAAGAAATAAGAAAAAATGAAGTAAGACATATATACATACAATCAAGTTTATTTATTAATTAATACAACAGAATTTTTCAGTGATATTATTTCAGTTATAATTAAGTATACGTTAGTTAACAACTGTACTGTAACATAATTACTTTCCTGTACAATACAATATAACTATATTATACATCACTTCACTATAATACATTTCTTAACTTTGTATAATACATTTCTTAACTGTATAGTACTTAAGTAATATTTATATCTTTACTAAAATACATTTCTTAACAGTATATTGTACTATGTAAATTAAAAGATGACAGCTGACTCTGAAGTCTGAGATATATATGTCAATCGATACAATAAAATAGTATAACATTAAAGAGAATGCAACACTGCATTATTAAAGTTTTTGTTAAATACTACATTAGTATGTGTTGTATTTTTTCTACCATGTTTACTGATTTTATTGAGTGACATATATATCTCAGACTTTTGAGTCAGTTGCCATCTTTTAATTTACTGAGTATAGTTAAATAATATTTATATCTTAACTATAATACATTTAGTATTATTACATAGTAAATTACTTAGAAGTTAGTAATGAAATAAATTTCAATATGGAAACTAAGTAATTGGACTTCGCAAAGTCACATAAGTAAAACCATTGGTTAATGTAGTTAAGTTGTTGGGAATGGGTGAATACAAATTTTCTAGCCAAATGTAGGACGTTTGTGAGTTTTGAGTTACCCTATAGGCATGGAAATGCTCATCAAAGTCAACAGTGGTGAGACATTGACACCACAACAGTGCTTTACAATCAACTGAAAATACTTCAGCAATTACATAAAATACAGGTAAATTTGTGGACTCTGAGACGTCACCAGTAACTACGACACCCTTCCTATAAACATTGTCCAATACTTTAAGCCACTTTGCCAATTTTGGCACTGAATATTTGTTCATGGCAAAGCGCTGGACCGGCTCAAAGTTGGATGTAGGAACTGCTCTAAGAAGACCCCATTTTAACTCATTCAAAGAGAAGTTTTTGTTTTGCAAGAGAAAAGCGTTAAAGTATAATTGATTTCTAATGGCAATTGTCTTACAAATATTTATCCTACTGGAAGAGGACCGGGCAACTATTTTCGAAATTCTATGTTTGGCCTCAAATCTCATGGACCAAATATGACATAGCGGACCAAATCTGTCCAACATGGCCGGATAGTGAGTAAGGAAATGGAATTTTGGTTTCATTGTGCATTTCGCGAGGTCAATGTAAAGTTGATTAAGTTCACTTATGGCAGCTGCCAATACGTCACTTGTCCCTGGACGCGGCGATTTATCAAGGAGGATATCCAGCACTTGCCTCAAAACTACGTACAGTTGCCAAATGGGATACCCTCGTGGTAACAAGTCACCCGTTAAGAGGCCAAAGTAGCGTATAAATGTCAGCATTTCGGATGCTGACATACGAACTTGGATGGAACCGTTTTCTATTGTCAAACCCAACGGTTTTGAATTAGTGTCAGGACCGTAATCGAAAGCAAAGATTCTACTATTAATAGTATCCAAGGAGACCAATTTATTATCGAGGATCAAATCTTTTAATATGAATGAAAATATGTAACGGGCACAGCCTTCTAAAATGTCATGCATCACATCAACTCCTACATTTTTGAATAAGTCAAAATTGTCTATTGAGAGCCAAATACATTCGTCTTTGATCCCTGTCATTGAGCAGTTGGCAATACTTAAATCCTCAGTGTAATTCAGAGAATTTCTAAGAAGAGTCTCTTTCTCAAAAATTAAATATTTCATTTCTTTTTTGTGGACTCTACAAATACGGCACGGAAAATTAGCAGAAAAGGATTCTACAAATCCAAGGATTGAATGAATGCCTAGGTTGTCACCAACAATTGCTCCCAGAACAAATTTAATATTGCCAAAAAAGTCGTCAGTTTCAACTTGTATGCCTTTATTCTGAAGTTCTTTTAATTGTTTTATTATGGGGTTGAAAATTGCGTCGTTGCCTAAAGTTTCTCTATCTTTTGAATGGAAAAGAGCGACCAGCAAAATGCTGTCCAACTTTGAGTAGTACTGAGGAGGCAAACAAGGCAATGACACATAAACACCACCCAGTTTGTGGATGCCAGAATGGCTCCCTAAAGGGTTACCCGTTTCAAAGTCATCAAAGTACAGTATGAGTGGCAATATTAAATTTGTTTTTGAGGCCTGCCTACTTGCAGCTATGTCTTTCCATAGCGAACCTTGCATGAAATTTATTGTTAAATCTGACTCTGTCTCTAATTGTCGAATAAATTTAAGGATATCTGACATAACTGAGGATTTTGAAAGTAAAGCCTTAGCAACTGTTCCATGGGAACCATTTGCATGCTCACTGAGGCAGGGGTTAAGTGGTAAATTCCGTCAGTTCTTTTTGTCTCTTGCCTTTGAGTAAGGAAAATTTCAATTGGGGTATGTAAGTCCCTAATGCTTTAAAGTGTTTGAGACACTTATATTCAGTATTGAATTGAGTTAAACTTTTATTTAATAGGGTCATTAAATCATCAGAACCTACTTCTGGTTCCAAAGTTAAACAGTTAGAAATTAAGGTCTTAACATTGGATGTAATACTTTTGACTACTGAC
>JACMZG010001863.1:26030895-26232787 GCA_018340805.1 Microvelia longipes | reverse complement strand
ATCTTTAATTTAATTGACATTAGGAGCAAAAGAGTTAAGCAACAGATTACTTAACCGATAGAGCTAACAGATCAGACATTTGACTTAATTTTTTAACTTGTAACATCCCTCTGCCTTTCAAATTGTGGACAATATGAATGGCACACACACTTACAAACATATACGTACTTACAGACATACATAAATACTTACATAGAAGTATAAAAAAAGTAAACATCGTCAAGATGAAACAAACGTCAAGATTACACAAACAATCAAAATAATGCTGTACTTACACTTGGTGAAGTCGTATTTCTGCTTTGAAGAGTTAAACCCCAATCGCCCTCCTCTCCTAAATTTGCAACTAGCGAAACGCTGTCAGCAATGACATTGCTCCCTTGTGGCCAAGACATCTGGAATCAATAAAATATATAATGTTAAATACAAGGGAAATAAAGGGAATAGATGTAAAGGGAATGTAAATGAAGGAAATAGATTAGAAATAAATTTATAATAAATATAATACATAAGAGAGAAATTAAAAAAAAATAAAATAAATCAATGGAATAGATACAATAAAAGATAGATTAACAGTAATGAAATAAGAAAGAATAGCAACAACTCTTTCCTGAAAGGGTTAAATAACGGTTTGAATTGATACTTTAGAAATATCAGGCAATTCATACCAAAGATTATACTTTTTAGTTATTAGATATAGTTTTAGTTTATTTATTAACTTACACCTACATCAAAATCACTGATAGTCTCCTTCCGTGACAAATCCTGCCTCCACTGTTTTAACTTGGTCTTAAAAATTGTGCGTGGCCCAACCAAGGGTATTAGGTCCTAAATATCTTCGTCAGCCACATCCTTTAAAACCGCTAAGGTTATCTTCCCGCCTACAAAAGCAAATTGACAAATTGTATGTTATTAGAAAAACTTTTAGTCACAATGTAGTTTAAGATATTAGGGCTAACATGGTCAAACAGGTACCTAATTATTTACCCTTGTAAAAACTAGGCATTAGAAACACCTATTTTAAAAAAATTAACATACTTTTAACATAAGTTTAAAAATTATCACATTAACAAATTAAAAAGGTTTGAACTTACCGTTGAAGGAGTCTTGAAGCTCTTCCAAGCCCCAAGTTTTTAAGAGCTGGGCTGTCCCCTCGTCCATAGTGGAAGTGTATATACACTTATTTATTACGCGCACAAAATTTAAACGACTACTAGTCCGTATATTATTATATGGTTTAAATAAAATCAAATGTTGGCTTTTTGTAACTTTCATATGAACACTGCAGGGTGATGTCTGGAGTGGACTGATGCTCAGCCAGAAGCGTCTACCTTAACTAAACGTCTGGTGGAGGTAGTAGTGGGGGTGTTAGTTCACTGGAGCTAACTGGAAAACCCAATGGATCCAACTATACATTTGTTGAAGTAACTGAAAGTTCTGTTTAATACTACTAGAAATAGTTAGATCTAACAAATATCTTCCTTCAACTAATAATTTCAGTAGAGGCAACTAAATTTCTTATTATTCATTGGTTTTAAACAGAATTTTGTTGGATTTTAATAAAAAACATTCGGACTCTACTAACAATTAGTTGGTAGCAACAGAATACAACAATTATGCATAAAAAACAAGCTACCAAGTATGGAATAAAGCTTCCCTACATCTCAAAATAATAAAGTAGGCTGCCAAATATGCAACAAGTTTTCCGTACGCCTCAGAATACAAACGCTAGCTGCCAAGTATAGAATAACAAAGGCTTTCCCACCCTTATGAATGATAGAAAAAACATCAAAAATACGACATTGAATTTGTAGGGTCAAAAATATGGCCCAATTTGAAGAATACGGTTTTCATCGTATTCTCCAATTATATTCTCTACATAAGGTCCATATTTTTGGTCCTAAAGAATAAAAATGGGATTCAAAATGTGCAGAATTGCGCAAAAATGTGACACCGACTTTTCCATCAAATATCTATACGTTTGAGCACTTACAGTCATACAGATCCCAAAAATCGAAAAAACAGTTGTCTGTATGTATGTCTGTCTGCATGTATGTGTATGTCTGTATTTATTGTGTATATATGTGAGTCTGTATGTATATGTGCATACTTTTCCCTGTTAACACTACATACAGACGAAACACCTCAACCAATTTAAATGAAACTTAGAGGAGATATACATTACCTTTATATTTATTGTCTAATAAATATAATATATATATTTTTATTTTATTGTCTTTACTTTCATATATTTTCAAGTTTTGACAATCCGCAAGCCTATGGCTGAGTGCGGGGGTTTGTAAATACAATTATGATGAGGGAGGTCATGAAAATTAGGGACTAATTAAATATGAATTAAAAATAATAATAATACTTATGATTTTGTATAATTTTATTATTAAATGTAATAAATAAATTAGGTAATTACTTACTACATTTATTAATGAATACAGGTAATTAAACAGGAATCAAAAATAAAATTAAAGTCATATCAGGGAAAACATTCACAACAGAGTGACAAATCACCATCAGTTACAGAAAAGTCACACTTCATTTAAATCGGTTGAGCCATTTGTCTACATACATCGTGTTTAACAAGGAAAAGTGCACATATACATATACACACACTTACATACATATACAGACACGACATTTTCTTTGTCCATTTTTGAAATATCTAGATGTTGAAACGTATATAGGCATTACATGAAAAACATGGTATCACATTTTTTGCCAATACTATGCTTCCCCTCCTTATAGGAGATAGGGAAGCAAAAACATGTGGACCTATATATTAATTGTCCCATGGGCTCACCATCACAATGAGCAAAAAAAACTACCAAGTATAAAGCTGCATCAATATGAGTTACAAATGTAAAATTGTTTTGGGGGGCCCCCCATAATGTTTTTGCTCCCTATCAGATTTGTGTCACATTGGTTGAATTGCAACGAAATGTATTGTAGGTTTGATAGTTAAAAGTATTATCCTTTTCTTCTTAGGGCTCTTTATTGTACGCTCGCTATGGTCTTTTTTGACTTGCATCAGTGCCACAGAGTAGCACCATCATAGTTCTTAAGCATTACCTAAGGGTCGCTATTATTGCTGCATGTGAACGTTTTTGGTTGCGGATTGCTATACACAAAGTAGTACAGTTCTCAAAAGGTTGTTCATTGTATAAAGGGGTTGTTCATAATGGGGGGGGGTGGGGTGGTTCCTTAATATTTTATGCGAATTTAAAAAAGACTACGCAACTTGTAATATACATTTCTTTTTTACCTTTTGAAACAGACACATTCAGATAGGACTTATTGAGCTTGAGCCTAATATGAATGGATAAATAAATACATCTTTTATTTCGCCAGTATATGTACATACATACATACAATAGCTTAGTCACAGATGAAATACAGTTCACCGTACACTTTATAAATAAGAAAAAATCATGAAAACTATCCATACATATACCACACAGACAAGATTTTTTTTTGTTTTTTGGGTTCAGTAGGAGCTGCAAGGAGGACATTTGATAACAAAAGTGGGGTTGGTTTTTTTTCTTTTACAAAGCTTCCTTCTTTTTTAAAAAAAGTAGGAGGCAATAAAAATTAAAAACTTAACTTATAACTTGTTGGACATAACTTCTGATACATTGTATATTTATTTCTTCATAAGCAATTATTAAAACTTTTTCTTATACCATATATGAAGCCTTGTTAACAATTTTAAAGCTCTCTTTTGACATTTCTGTCTATATAGATAACCAGAGGGTCATCAACACTCAGATGAACCCTTTTATTGTAGTACTAATCTTGAGATTAACAAAGAAATTTTCAAATGAAAAAGCCTTCTTCCCTCTTTTACCTGACATGGAAAACCATATGAAAAAACGGGATTTGTATATGCCTTCTTTCCTGTAATCTTTTTCCTGAGAATTATACCTGTATAATATGGATATGGCACTTAACTTATTTTGTAATCTTGACATGGGTTTTTTGTGAACAATTATATAATCTGTATTAGGTCTATCATACAAATATTGTATAGGGATTTAAATTTTTTCCCCACATTTTATTTCTCAAAATTTTTATAAACTTATAACGGGATTTACTGGTTTATTGTAATATCTTTTTTACATACTATGTCATGTGTTTCATAATCTGGAAGTAAACTTAGAATAACAAAATTGTACCTAATCTTAAGATGTTTTAACATTGAAAATAAGGGTGACATTCCGGTTTCGGTTTTTTTTTGGTGACACAATACTTTTCCCATAGACTATTGGTAGAAGGTGAGAGAAAGTAAAAATTAAATATTCCACTAGTGATAAACAGAAGCCGCTTATTGTAATTAACTAGGGTTTACCATTGGTCTCAACTGTTAGATAGTCAGTAGCAGCGAATCCGAACTTAACTATTTTGTTCAGTTATAACTAACTAGCACTCTCATTGCTCCTAACTGTTATATAGTTAAGTACAACTAAAGTTATAGTTAAAGGTTTAAAAAATCCTAACTAAATATGTATAGTTAGCTCTACAGAAAAAGCTATTTGTAACTAACTATAGTTTACCATTTGTATCAACTGTAAAATAGTTAAAAACAGTACACTTAAAACTTAACTACTTCATTCTGTTATTACAACTGAAACTTTCACTGCCCATAACTGGTTGAACGTAGCGCTCAACAAACAAATAGTTGAAGGATGAAAAAAAATTTAACTAAATTCTTTCAGTTCGCGCTACTAATTTTTTTATTTAGATCCAATATTTTGACGTTGTGATTAACTATAGTTTAGTTGACACAACTAAATATCTTTTAACTAAATTCGTTTAGTTAGATTGACAAAACGTGTTCTTCTAAATTAACTAAATTCTAGATGGCCGCAATAAAATTCTGTTTCACACAACAAATATGCCCTTAACTATAATTTAGTTGTGCAGAAAAAGTCATTTTTCTCTCAGTGTATAGACCAAGAGCCCAGGGTGTTTTGTTAAGAAAAAGTGCAATGGCTGGAACCGGTCTCAATTTTTCGTAAATACCTTCCTGAACAAGGATCTGCAATTCTGCAGACTCGTATCGGATGGGTGTCCCAGGCAGAACTTTTGACCCCTAAAGTTTTGACACCCATCCGATACGAGTCGCAGAATTGCAGATCCTTGTTCAGGAAGGTATTTACGAAAAATTGAGATCGGTTCCAGCCATTACACTTTTTACAAACAAAACACCCCTGGGCTCTTGGTCTATTAGAGATTGTTTATAAAAACGAGAATTTTGTAGAAAAGTCTATGAAACAAGTATATAATCAATCAAGTATATAAGTCATTGGTGAACAAACATCAATTTCCTGTTGTTAGTTAGATGACCCAAAAAATGGGTGCCCAAACATTTATTACAGAGATTATATTTTTTGGAAATACGATTTAAGACGTTTTTCCTACATATTTTATGGAATAAGACAATGATGGTTATAAAATAAATTGGTTTTTGTTCAAGTGATCGTGCTCGATATATCAGGGTGCTTATTCCAGGGTCACTTATTCCAGTTGAATTAAATCAATTTAATAATGATCTGTTGAATATGATTATGATTGATGAAATCAAACAAATAGAAAATACAATCATTTTCAAGCCCTTTCGTGTTAAAAATAATTATTATTATATTCTTAGATTAATCAATACTTAAATTTATAATAAAAGTTTAATATAATTTTCCAACAAATGCATAAAAAACAAATACACATAAAATATCAATTGATTTATATACTTATGAAACTTGCTAATCTAAATCTTTCACTATTGGTAATCCCAGATATTCTAATCAAATTTCATCGTATCACATCTGTCTATACGACTTACGATAACAGTATCTTACCTAACGGTTCCTAATTAAACAGTACAAGTACCATAAGGTTTTATAAAAAATTCTTCAGGCACACTTCTTATATAACACTTGCCCTTTTATTAACTTTTCTTTAAGTTTTATTTAAGGACAGAGGCTTTTCCTTTTTATTTTTAAAATTATCTATTAAAGTTAATGAATAAGAAGCGTCTTAGGTTCATCTGTAAGGTATCGAAGGTCGTTTCGCTTTCAACCTGTTGTTTCTGTTTAAGGTTTCATTACTTTTTTTTACTTCAAATCTTTTAAAATGAAAAAGTGTTTGGCAGGTGCCTCATTTTAAAAACCACTTTTTTTTGTTTTATAAATTAAAGACAGGAGGCTGTAAAGGATTGGAAGTCCTTTTCCATTAACACCACGTGCTCAAGTTTTTTTGTTTGTTGTCTTTAAGAAACTTTTTTCTAGAAAACAACCTGCTATAAGAACCTTTTATAAAATACCTAATAGCAGTATCTATAAGGCTTAGAGTATTTCTATATTCAGTTATGTCTATATAAGATACTATTATTTTATCAAACAAAACTTCTTCTGATATGTAATTTTCAACAACGCATTTGAAAATAAATAAAATACAAAATTTTCTTTCTAAGAAGTTGTTGGTAATCAAAATTTACATTTTGATTTTAGAAACACAAATTTTGTTTTTGTGTGTTAAGTTTATTGTGTTGTCAACCCATCACATTTGTCAATTGAAAAATCAAATCGTCATTGTTAACAGTATACTTGTTTAACCGAATGGATTTTTTAATAAAAACAATATACTGTAAAAAAATGTCTTGAACTTTACAAAATATCTTTGATGAAATGCAACATACAGTTCTTCTAATATTATCCAATATAATATCTCACAGAATATTTACATATAACTATGGCAATGACCACCGTGAAACCCGTCTTATTATATTTTATTACATCCGATGAAACACATTTCCAACCACCGGCTAACAGCTTCAAAATCAGCTTTAATATAATATTAACTAAAGAATTCCATATTTGTAAAGTTTTATGAGAAGTAATTTGTTGAAACTTATCTTTAGATTTCTTTCCTAAATATTATAGACTTAAAGGATTTTGTTTATATGAATATTCTATTATATTTTATCAGAAAAATCATTTTTAGCGAATTTTCATTAGAATATGACACTTAGGTTTTTATATTATTTATATTATTTGTTATTCAACGAATAAACACCACTTGTTTCTCTTTCTTCTATTATAAATTATTTGAGATTTTTTGTCAAAACACGCTTATGAAGTTGTCTTAGCGAACTTCTAAAGAAAAAAATCAGCTTTGAGTTTTTGTTTTTTATTTAATTGTACATAAGAAAAAAATTATCGTCGCATAGTTGATTTAATGACAAACAAATCAATTTTAGCCTTAAACTTTCATCATATTATTTTTTATTAGTTAACTTAGTTTATTTGGTTGATCAAAATACTTTTCCAAATAATTTTTAATAAAATAATAATAAAGGAAAATCGGATTTAACAAAATTAACATCAAAATCATAAATTCAGAAGAAAGGTTAACATCTATAAACATGAGTAATTCTTATCAAATTTAATTCTTAATTTATTCTCAGAATTTTTCCTCTTCTTCTTCTTAAAAGATGATAACAGTTAGAGTGCTGTATTTTTTGGAAGGTGTTATAAAGTTTTCAAGTTATTTTAAGCTGTTTTAAGTAGGAGTAAAATTATGCTGGTTTATCAGTGGTTTATTGGGTCCTTTAAAGTAACAAAGCAACTAAACACTACAGATGTAAAAAAAAAATCTTCAGAAATATAAAAGGACTTATGACGTCAAGATCCAGCTAAAAAAAACTATAGCTAACAAAGCTAACCTGTTGCGACCTGCTTGGGGAAGGTTTCTTATGCTCGCCAAAAAAACTTTTCTTGATCTCATTTCCTCACAATTGGGATTTTCAACTAATTTGGATGTATCCATATAAGAGTTTTTCTTTTATTTATATTAAAGTATATTAGAGTATCCGTACATTCTTATAATATGGGTCGTTTTATTGAAAATTGCATCAGCTATAAAAACTGTTATCTTCATGTTTAGCACACGACCGACAGGGAACCACTTATTCCAAGAAAATAGAAATGTGTGCGATTTTCTAAAATTAGGTCATAAAATTATAACAAAATTGTTAAAATATTGCCTAGTAATGCGAAGTTAGACTTAGATTTGTAAGCGAAGAGGGCGTCCATCTCTGATCCTTTAATATTCTCAGTCTTTAAAAATGAATAAAGAAGGCGTAACCAGCCTTACTATCATTATGGTCTGCCAACTTCAGAAATTTAGTTTTTTCTGTCCAAGCCGGCTTCCTTTTGGGAGCTGACAGCCAGAACAGTGCCGGACATGGCTCCCAGACCAGTGCCGGACACGGCTCCCAGACCTAGGGTAAATCCAGGTATAAATCAAGTATAAAAATATACATTTGTACTCTGAATTTTTTTTTATATAAATTCTTAAAAACTTAAAAAAGCAATTTTGTAGAAGAATAGAATTTATTTTGTTGTTTATATTTTGGCAAGTATATATGAAAGACTTTCTTCGCATTTTGTAATCCAGCTATTGATATTAGATTTTGATGATTATTCCACTTTTCCTTTTAAATTACAATACAATTTTTATGAAAGCATTCTGCCCACTGTTCTGACGGAAAACGTAAACTTTGTTACCAATAATTCTCAAGTAAATAATCATTGAAAAAATCAAGCTTTTCACACACAGGCTCTATTGCCATCAAATTTTCAGGGAAGCAATCTAAAACTTCTTCAGTATTTAACTACGGCAATTCAAACAAGGATTTATGAGTTGAGCCAACATTGGTATTTTAGGCTATAAAATCTGAAGCTACTGAATGCTTTTTCATGCAGTCAGACCTGAGTAGAATCTACAAACTTAATGATGTCAATAATCACACTAACATAAACTGACAATACACTGTAATATTCGTTATGTATTAATAATAATTCATGTTTGAGAGCCAAGTAGGATGGAAAATAGTTTTTAAGTTAAAGTGCAAAAATATTTCGTTGCCAATGTAGAAAAAGCTAAGTTAGACAAACAAACCGTTTTTTGGAACCGGGTTAAACAATATATATTTTTTTTCGGAGACCAGTTGGAAAACCTCAAATGGGGTTTGAGATTATCATTACATAGGGAAAATCCAACGTAATAAAATTTTTGCTTTGTTATTTTTAATTAATAATACACTATGAAATCGTCTTCATTATTGTGAAAAATTAAAATATCTCGTCAGAAGGCTTCAGAGTCAGCAAGAACATTCTTAATATATTTTCAGATCTTTGTAAAAATATATCAGTCTGCAGGTATATTCCAATCTTTCCTGTAATTTAAAGAATTGCATAGGAATAGGATTCATTTGCATAGGATTCAATTTAGATGATGTTCATAATTTAATTTATTAGGACTTAAAACATAACATCTGACCATAAAGGCAACACTGTTTGTTTAGAAAGTTTTACCAACATAATCCATCAATCAAACCAAAAAGCAGCTTTGCCGTCACATAATACTACGCAACTACAGGTATTTTTTCTCTCGGTTCATTTGACCGAGATCATAATGAATTTTCTATACGTTAGATTGATATATTTTCATACCAAGGCTGAGTAAAATCAGATACTCACTTAAGTAGACTTATTATAACATTAACAACCTTTTCATAAAATTCTTTTAACAATATGGGTTTGAAGCAAGTTGCGGCCGACTCAGGTGACAGTGTTGTCCCGACTAAACCCCTGGTAGAATGCTGAAACCTTGTCAGGTCCGGTATATTTCAGGTTCTTATAAAATCCTTTTATTATAAATTCTTAGTTTCCAACCATATGGAAGAAAGATTATAAAAGTTTTTATATGACTAAGAAGAACTTAAATCTCGCACGTGCTTCTTTAAAAAATAAAAATAAAATTTTGATTGCTATACAAAGTATTTTACCAACCAAAAAATCGGGGTGGTAAATCAATTCTACATTTTAAACAAAAATTTCAGTTAATTTTTTTCAAATAAGTAAAATAAAACAACTTTTTTAACAGAATAAATAATCAAATTTTCTTTGTACAACATTGTAAATACCCTATATTTGTACAATATTACCCACCAGAAATTTTATTGTAAAAGAGCCAGGTCTAGCGTAAAAAGATTTGAGATCTTATTTTACGCCAAGTCTGAAACTAGTTATGTCTTATATAATCATTTAATTAAACAGCTACGAATGGGTGAAAATAGCCAGGTGATACTTCTTTTAAAGAATGGTACGCCGGTAACTAGATTTGTTACCGCACTTCTGTGTCTCCATATCTCAGTTAAGATATTTATTTAAATCAATACAGAACTTTAAATAAGTTTTAAGAAAATAATAATTAAAAACCTACTCAAAACTGTTTATATGAGGAAACTTATGACTTTTAGGAAACACATGACATTTTGCAAATCATACATTTTACTGAGTTTCCCATAGTAATTAGAACATGTATTTAAATCTGATTTGTATATAATTTAGTAAAAATAAAATTTTATAATAAATAAATTTATTAATTTAAACTATGATTAGTTAAATTAGTTAGAAACTACCGATTATATTCTATAAATGATTTTCATAAACCCAGTTTATTTTCTAAATTAAGTTGAATAAAACAAAAAACATTCTGATAAGTAATATGTCAAAATCTTCCTAAAGCAACCAAAAATTTAAAATATATGAAGCAAGATAAAAATCATATTTTTCTGAAACCTCATAAAAACACATATGTTAAGCAACACACATTTCTTGATTTATTACTAATTAAATATGAATTATTATTTCACATGTATTGAACACATTTAAGCGTGTTTAAATTATCGAACTTATTTTGCATTTATCACTATATCATTGAAGTATAAAATTCAAAAGTAGGATAACGAGAATCAAGTACATGATTGGCTTTTACATAAAAATATTTTTATAAATCTAGATAATAAAATTATTTTGATATTTTTTGTTGAAGATTTCCCCAAAGTCTGGCGCCCTTATGGAATGTGGTGGGTGGACCAGTATATTCCATCCATGTACTTAAAGAATATAACACGCAGGACAAGTTTTTTTTCTTAAGAAGCCAGGACATCTTCAGAAAACAAGGATCATCCATAAACAGATTTTTACATCTTGACAGAACGGACTCTCACTTACAACCTGACCACATGTCATGTGATTTAAAATTACATTTGTTAGTATTTAGGAAATCTAAAAAACTAAAATATGAATAAAATATTAAGTCTGATAAAGTACTTTTTGGAATAATAACCTTTTCGAAGTATTTATAGGTCTTTTATAAACCATTAAATGACGACGCAATACTAATAATGACTTGATTTTGCAATACATTTTAATATATGAATATTGATAATTTTTAAACATCTACGAATTGACCATTGTAAGCTATAAATTATAATAAATCTTGCCCTGCGATCCACGATCCAGGCGATTTACTTGAAATACTTGCTTTTTTGTTCTCAAATCTATATCTTGTTCAGAAAGGGTTTCGTTTATGCATTACAGGCCTTTAGCAGTTAAACTTATATTTTTTTACGCGTGAACCCGTAAAACCATTTTAGTGTTTCTTCTCTCCCGAATACCAAAAGTACGTAAACCGTTTACGTGATTAGAGATCACTGAAACAGATTTCGGACACACCCAAATTCTCGTTTTTTGCGATTTTTTCAAAAGAAATTCGCTAAAAATATTTACTTGTTCACCTGATACGTCGGTTAAAGGTCTTTTTTTCAAATAAGGCACATTAATTATATCAACTAAAGATTAATATTTGAAAAATTCCGTATTAACACTGAATGCGGTAATAAAATTACAATTTTAATCTATAGAAAATATTTTACTGATATTTCTGAAGGATTTTATCCTTATTATTATTTACCATATAGGGAAGGAATTTACGTAAAATTAATTGATTTATTTTTATTTTTTTAAATTACTACAATCATATTGGTATTTAGACAAGTTAAATAATGTAGATAATAAAACATTAGACAGTTAAGAATATAAAAAAATTAATAAATTTTTGCACTTAAATGAATTTTGTTTTCTTACGATCAATAGAAAAAATGTTTAACAAAA
The DNA here is from genome assembly GCA_018340805.1 of Microvelia longipes. Lineage (NCBI taxonomy): Eukaryota > Metazoa > Arthropoda > Insecta > Hemiptera > Veliidae > Microvelia > Microvelia longipes. Next base: position 26,220,758 of record JACMZG010001863.1, on the reverse strand, counting down.
ACTCGAACAGAAGGTTTGGAATATAAGGGCGATGTGTTCCGCCTTTTTATTGTGTATTTTATTGAATTTATAAATTCATATTAATAAATTATTTCATCTTTTTAATAAAATAATTTCTAGAGATGAATTGGGAGAAAGTAGGAATTAATATTCATGGAAACTACGGGTAATCTTGTTGGGTAATCTTCGCTTTGCTGATGATGTTGCATTATTTGCCTATATGATTGGAATACTATGAAGAGAATGGTTGATGATTTAATGAAAATTTGTAAGAAATATGGTCTCTCAATATATTGGACTAAATCCAAGATAATGACGAATCAGAGCCAAGAGCTATTAATCACGGATAGTGGAGAAAGATCCGGTGTTTATAAGACTCCAAAGTAGTTTTCACAAAGTTGTGAAAACTCTATCTGTATGTTTGTCCGTGTGAGTGTGTGCTTGTTTGTCAATTTTTATAGTTTTCCCTAATTTATTTATGCTAGAGGATTGAAACTTGGTACAAAAACTAATCTTCAGGTGAAGTTGTGCTAGCTGGAAATTAATGTTTATAACATCATAAACCTGCATTGATGACAGCAAAAATTTCGAAAAATTGTCAAACACGAAAATATTTGTTAATTGATTTGATATTTGGCACGCATGAAGTCATATATAAGACGAACATATGTGCCAAATTTCATCTCATTATCAGCATTAGTTCAATTTTTATCGAATTACTTGTTACTTATTCTTTAAAAATTGTAAAAATTAGAAAACAGTCCATTTGAGTTAAGATTTATTACAAGTATATTATATCTACTGGTTTTGTTGGATCAAAAAAGCTAAACTGATCAAGCGAGGTCAGTGCCTGGATAGATGACTGCTGGGAATAAACCGAATGTATATGCTGTCTAAGGACGAGCGAAACGAGTCCGAAGGCGTGCAGTTCATTTGGAGAATTTTATATTCTGAGTACGAGCGTAAGGAAAGCACAGTGAATTTGGTGAGGAAAAGTTCCAAGATACCCCATACCCGATTTTGTAGTCTGTCCGTCCATGACGTTAGTTCTACATGCGGCGTGTCCTTTAAACATTCACTTACAAAAAATAAGCATACTTTTTTAGGTATTATAATAAGGAAATGATAATAGCAATGAAATTGTGAAATTTTGCAATTATTATTTATTATTTCTACACCGTGAGCATTAATAAAAATTAAAAGTTGAGAATTTAAACAATGAACATAAAACAATTAACTTTTACATCAACACAGCCTTATTGAGACAGAGCTCTTATGACACAATCTATAAAAATTTATTATTTAAGAACAATAGCTAATTAATAGTTAATTAAGTCAAGAAGGAAACAAGTGTGTTAAAGGAAGTTTCATGGTATAAGGGTATCTTTATGTATAAGTTGACCTATAGATGGCGTTACCATCCCACCTGTCTTTAATTCACCTGCGACCCACAGACCCACTTGCTCAACAGATATTTTAATTTAATTTTCTTTTTAGATCGAAGAAATTCAAAGGGTTAACAATAGTATTTTATATAATTTCTTGCGTAAGGTTAGGCACTTAATGTCTTTTTAAAACTGTGTTATAATGGGATTATCAATCCATACAATATTTTCAGAATGATCTTTTTCAGAATGATCTCAAGTAAACAATCTTTTCTTTAATATCAAATAAGCACCAGTGGACTTGTTCATATGTAGATGATATGATTATTATTATCATAATATGAATATTTTGTATTTACTTTCTTTTTACTTATAAAATTATGTTATGTTAACTTCTTATAACAAATGGTTTATAACCAAATTTTGTATACCCACTTAAAATTTAATTTAATTACATTTTATTCATTGTACAACTATTTGTATTATATAAAATAATAATTTGTTAGAAACTAGATAGATTTATCAACTACAGAATGTACATACATCTATTTTAACTTGTCTTATCATTTATCTTTTGTATTTCAAATCCGGGACTATTTGTCCCGGATTTATTTCAAGTCTGGGAATAAAACAAAATAAATGATTTATTAAGAAATCCAAATAAATTTAACTGTAATAATAAAATTTGTTGTATACACTTAGTTTTGTAATAATAATGTAATGGTTAAATGGGTAAGGGATAGTACTTTTGACTGATTATGTTGTCCCTTAGATGTAGAGCGGATGTTAAAGAATAATAGATGCACCTAGATAGATAAGAAATAAAAAAGTCTTTGAAAAAAAAGTTCAAAGGCGATTAAGGACTTTTAGAAAATAAAGAAGAGACGCCCTTGGGATGTAAGAGACAATGCTGCCTTTAGGAAATGGTGCAGGTCTTTCTACAATGGCCCTATTACTCAGTGTCGTAGTTAAAGTTTACTGGACTCTATTTAAATGCTCTAGTAACTGTTTTTCTTCCTTAAAGTCGTCCGAAATGCCTTTTCTAAAACAATATTTTAAATCTCTCGGGGTATACAAAGCCACCTGGAGACATGTCCGGTATCCGATTAAGCAAATTAGAAATCCTATTAGGATTAAGTTTTATTAAGATTACATATTAGGCACAGTATACATTATGTAGAAATAGACAGGCATAGAACTTGACAGTAATAGTACAAAGAGATTTCTAAAAAAATACAAAAGTAGTAAGTATATAAAAGTGCATTCAATAATGTTCCAGGAGCCGGAACTGAAAAATTTTATTAATTTTGTACTACTTGAAACCAAATTTTTCAGAAAATATAGCTTAAATTATGAAGAATCAATGTAGTTTTCCTATCCAAAGTGAAGCCCTTCATACGATTTTGCATGGCCAAAATTTTTATAAATCGCACAAATTTCAGTTTTCTTTGAATAAGCGGTTCCCTGTGGGTCGTGTGCAAAACATGAATACATTTTTTAAAGCTGATAAAATGTCCTATAAAACTAATGTGTAATCATCAACATCAGATGACTACAACTAAAGTTATGGCTCTTTCAAAAACATCAAAAAATGATTGATTTCTGCCAAGTCAGCGAATTTCATTTCTTTGAAATAATGTTGAATTTTTGTCCATTCAACAAATGTCATAACTTTAGTTCCAGTTATCCGATTTTGATGAACAGACTCGTTTTATAGGACATTTTATCTCCATGTTATGCACCCGACCCACAGGGAACCATTTATTGCAAGAAAACTAGAATTTGTGAAATATTTTAATATTTTCAGTGAACGCATTCATATGAAGGGCTCCACTCTGGATAGACAGACAATGCATTTCCTTCATAATTTAAGGTCTATCTTCAGAAAAATTTGGTTTGAAATAGTACAAAATGACTATCTTTTTTTAGGACTGGCACTTAGACTATAAGCAATCGTCGTAGTTGAAACCTAGGAAAGAGTACAAATTAATTAGTTGACACACTTCCTATTATTTTGTTCATCTTGTCCGCCCGTGCCCCCAGAAAGGACAACCATATACTAATAGAACTTTTACCAACGCTGATTTAGTCGAGCTGTGAACTTATGATGTCAAAGACTTATACTTTACTATAAAATGCAACATGCAAAATACTTACATTCATTAACTTTTAAATCCATAACACGTGTACTCTACATTCTTACACCTTTTTTTATTACCATTATTTCTAATTGTAAAAAATCCAGTAGGAGATGAATTCTCTACGATAAAACCATATTAAGATATTGGTGACAAGCCAATTTCATTACAATCCCAACTTGAAAATAAATGTATTAATAAAGTTGATTTTAATTAATCTAAACAAATTACGTAATTTTAACAGGTGGTTTCAACCTGTTATTTATGATTTCCTTGATTGCACCCACTTGGAGTTTTATTTGTTACTAAAATATTATTATATATGTCATCAATTATTACTAATATACAATACTACAGACCCTTTTTATTAACATTAAATCTATAAATATAAAATTTAAACAATAAATAAAAGTGAATAGAACTTAATATCGTAAAAGAAAAATAAATATTTTTTAAATCTAGTTTTACAAAACATCTACTAAATGTATTATTGTTACTTATGAACAATGTGATATATAACTATATCAGCACAGGTGTATACTTCAAGATATAGAAATGATTTGTGTTTATCTCCGCGTTATAATTATTGAATCCCATATTTGTATTATTTGAATGTTATTAATAAAATCAACCGATATGGTTAGTTTGTGAAATATGGGTACGCATTAGGTGATGTAGCCCAAATCTATACATTACCAGGTGCAAACTTGGGACTAGTTTAAGACCAATAGTTTCAACGAGACTTATATTTTAGGGAGTTAGCTGCGCCAATTTTAAGGGTATGTCAAAGTTGAAGAATTTGGTATTTTGGTTGAGGTAGAAGAACTGTCATGGGAAAGGTTGGGAAAAATATGTATGAAATGAAAATAAAGCAGACAAACAAATATAAAACAAAGCTATAATATAGTTTGTATTTTTAAGCACCTATCAATTTATTTTCTCAGCCATTTTTAAAGGAAAAATCGGTTTATGAGGTGAGGTCATGGAAAGAAGATGTGGTTTTTTCAATAAATAAGAAGTGGTTTTTACATCTAATGTGTAACCATACTCGTACAGAAAATAGTAGAAGTGATGAAAATGGATTGTATAGGGGCAAGGTCCAATAGATGTAAAATCAACAGATAGGTTGAATCAAAATATATATTTACTATACAGTTGACGATTTTTAACAAATTAAATTTACTTATTTTATGAAACAAAAATCTGTGGTGGTAGGAAACATAAAACAATTCAAAATTTGGTCTCATAAAAGGTTTCTTCTTTTAATAAAAATAACAAGGGAACTATCCTTATTAGAATAACTAATAAATCCTTTAGCAACAAAATAGTAGGCTAGAGAGTACGTAATTTTTGTGAACAGATCAAGATTTAAATTTTGTTTTGATATAGTGTACCAGGGAAATTTATTTCGCCCGGCATTTCGTTATTTATTTTTGTGATTTTATAAATTTATAATAATCCTAAACTTGTTAACACCTAATCTTTAATTTAATCCCTTGTAATCAAATGCCTCTACATAAAAAAATTTATTGTCGTAAATTTAAAGATTAATTTTATTTTTTCTATAATAAAACATTTTTAATTTAAGTTCCATAAATAAATTTGGTTCCTTTTATTTTTTTTAATACCTAAATGTGTAAATTATTGTTGTACAATATTATAATAGATAAGTGTTTAAATAATTTACTAACAAAAATTAACAAAGCAACATATTGGGAACGATATAGTATTAGAAAACAAATTTATATCTTTTATCCCTTTGGTGAATTATGGAACAGGTTTATATGTTTAAATTAAAATTTTACTTATTATTTTTTACAAAAATTGGTTTTTAACGGAATAATACACTGAAAGAAACAATAAACAATAAGATAATCCAGCGTGATTTTGCACCTAAAATGGAATTTTAAACTTTTTTTTAATTTCACAGTAAAGTGTCTGCAAGTTTTTAGTTATTTTTATTTCTTTTATATTTTTATCTTCTTTTATAATAAGCTTGTATCATTTATATTAGAATGATTTGTAGAACGTGTTTCCTCCGAATGTATAAATTGGTCAAGTTGTTTTAGCTAATCTGACTAAATGTACTTTGAAATATTATTGGAATTTATGTTTATGCATCCACTAAAGCAAGAAATGGGCCTTGTTTACAAAGGTACATTAAATAGTTCAAACATTGAACTAAAACATTTTTTTAACTATTTATTAAGTTCGAAAATAGGCATTGACTCGGAACTAGTAACAGGTTCTATTAGCACTAAAAACAACCTTGTACACATAAGTTTTGTCACTACAAGGGTCATCAGGCGTTGGTATGACACCAGCGTCTGCTTTGAAACGCTGGTGGTTGACTATATACTTGAGTGGTGGACTATATAGTCCAATCGAGTATATAGTCCACCACGTATAGTCTGCTATTCGATATACTATATACTCGAGTAGATATACTCTATATAGTCCAGCACTTGAGTGTATAGACTACCACTCGAGTATATAGTCCAGCACTTGAGTATATAGTCCACCACTCAAGTTTATAGACTACCACTCGAGTATATAGTCCAGCACTTGAGTATATAGTCCACCACTCAAGTATATAGTCCACCACTCGAGTATATAGTCAACCACGTCTGCAGTTCGAGTATTTGGTCTAAATAAACAGAACCTAATAAAGTGTAAAGGAAATTAGAACCCGTGAGATAATTATTAGTAAAAGAAAAATGAAGTCTACCCGATAGCATAAACAAGTTTAATCATCAGATCTAATAATGTTGATCTAATAGTTGTCTCTAAATCTTTTTAAGTAATCCTATTTTAAACTTCAACTCATGCCTCCGGAAAAATGTAAGACTAGTTTAGTACTGTATTAAAGCATTAAACTTGCTCAGGTATCTCCTTTGAATAATCTATAGATGTATTAGTGATTTCAAACGAAGAAAAAATTAGTGTTATCACGATAAATTAAGCTTTTAGATTGAATCAACTGAATAAGTTACTAAGTTTTTTTCTAAAACTGTATTATATTAACAAATGTACATCAATGCTATTATAAGCGCAGTGATTTTAATATATATTGTAATGAAGTACAATAAAATCACAATAATTCTTAGAGGAAATTCGCTAATAAGAAAAACTTTTGCTAATTTGGATAAATCTATACTTCTTATTGCACTTTTAATACGAATTATATTACTTCAGTTAGCGTGTTAAGTATGTAGACGTAAAAATTTGTGAGGAGTATTTCCTAGAGTATAAGTATTACTCCTAGACGCACACATTAGAGAAAACTACCTTATTCACCTTAATATCTTTACTGAAGAGAATGTGTTTTCTTCATTCTTTCACACATTCTCTTCAGTGAAGATATAAGGTGCGAATAAGGGAGATTTCTCTTATTTTTGCGTCTAGGAGTAATACTTATACCCTAGGAAATGCACATTACCAATTTTTACGTCTACATTTTAACACGCAAACTGAAGTAATATAATTTGTATTTAAAATAATTTTAAGTATGAATTAAATACATTTTTTAAACACAACTTGCTTCCCTATCTCTTTTATTAAATGATAAATTGTAATGATACTTGGCACAAAAAAATCAAATTCTGTTATGTTAACCCAACACGGCGTTTCGATGTGGCATCATGAGAACTGTACTACAGCCACAGCTGAAAACATCTTGTTGGACTGATGGATATACGTCAAACTAGCCTAAGATATCAATTAGCACACCTAATACGTTTATTAAAAATGTTGTGAATTATTTCTAAAAAATATTGCGTTTCAACAATTTAAAATTAATCTTCGAATTCTCAAAAAATCAAATTGCCTACAAGTTCTTTAAAAAACTAGATTTGTTTTCATTTGGCATAAATATTTGTTGAAACCAAATATATTAAGAAAGGTATATTGTTAAAAGTTTCCAAAATAGTATATGTATTATTATTTAAATAATAATTTTAAACTCGTAAAAATCCATTTACTGAAGTAAGAGACCATTTAAGACAATTAAGGAACATTTTCCTTTATTTTTAATGATTTTATTTATAATGGTGCACCTAAAAATCTTCCAACCTGTAAATATATATATATATATAATATATATATATATATTATATTATATATTATATATATAATATATATATATATATATAGCTAATCATGTAGCTGATGAGTTTATAAGTAACTGATCATCGTGCATCGGTTCTTCGATTTCTTTGTCTTTATGTATATTTTAATCTTTATATATACAATAATATTTTTTTTAACATTTTTATTGAGTAATACAAGAACAATAATTGTTACATGTATTAGAGCTAATGTAGTTGTAATTGCTTGGAAAGATTGTTAGAGCAACACTAGGTAGCAACAAGTGAGCAACAAGTGATAGCTCTTTTGTGGAAGTTTTAAATACTTAAACATAAAAGTTATAACTGGAATAATAGTTAATTAGAAAATATAAATAAGTATTTAGAAAATGACTATGAATAATCTAAATACAGAATAATAAAATTTAAAAACTATGAACAGTAATATGGAAGATAGAAAACGTCAAATTCTGACGGATGTGTTGTTGTATCGGAAATAATATTATTCTTTTATTCAGAATATTCAGGACCAAACCAGTAAATCAATCAAATAATTTTCTGTAGTTTTTGGTCCAACTTTCGTAGTGTTAAACAGACAAAACTCATTATAATTTATTCAATAAATTCATTTTGTTTTATTCCTTATTATGTATAAAAAATAATAAATAAAAGCTGAATTAAACATTGTATGCTAAATCCTACACGTTCTTTTCTAAATTATATATACAAAATTAAAAATAACATAAAGATATTTAAAAAATTTTACGTTTTTAGATTTTTATCTCCATGTTTTATTTGTCTCATTTGAAGACGAAATGTATTATTTAAATTTATACGTAAATTTATTGATTTGGTTTTAGTTGTATTCGAGGTTCAGTTTTTTCCACTTTAATTCTATTATTTATTATTATATTTTTAATTTAAGTTTTGGCAAATAAGTTTAAGTTCAAATAATATTGAAATTGGCTTAAAATAATTGGAGATAGTGTTAGATTTATAAAATGAAAAAACAAAAGTTATCTAAAGGAAGATTTAGTCTTTCACGACACATTTATTACGACTTATTGTTTTTGACTTAATATATGTATTATAGTAGCAGGAAAAACTGTATTCAATTTTGAGAAATATATAAATAAATTGCAATTAAAACAAATCCTAGTCTATTTTGGGTTAAAAATACAAAAAAAAAACACGAAATAATGACTTTTTAAGTTAGTCAATAATTTTTCATTAAGTAGCTTATGCTAAATTTTGACGTAAAAAGGCAGAGTGCATTTTCTGTACTGCTTGCCTAAGAAGCGTCATCAAACCACTAATGCGCTGTCTTGGTTGTAATTTAATTTGCAATTAAATGCAAATTAGGGCAATGTAATGTTAAAAGAAATGTAGGGAAAAAATGAGAAGGAATAAAATTTTTTGTTTTTAAGTGCTACAAATTTTATTGGCAAAATGTTTCAGAATTTTTAAATTAAGCAGAGTATGCATAATCTCCAGCCACGGAGTAAACACCAGACCCGTGATTTCCTACTCTATTCTCTAGTTCTATAAATTCCATGACCGAATAATTCATAAATCTTATGACATAAAAAGTCACCGCTGGACTTTCTGACTATAGTTTATTTTTTGTCTTTATGTATAATTGAAGGAGATTATTAAAATTTGGATCATGCGAGACACAGGCCACACAATTACAGAGAGATTTTGTTATGAAAACCAATCAGAACGCATTAAACGGAAAATTCTGGTCGAATTAAACTTTCGGATTTTTAAACAAAATTAATAAATTTTTTACATATCTCACATTACTTTTATAGGTACAGTCAGTGAAAGAAAGTAAAAATGGTATAAAGAAAAGTAAAAATGGTTAGAAAAAAGTAAAAATGATACAAAGAAAATTGTTGGCATATAAGTCTAGCTATGCTTTCCCATTAATAAGAGAAAGGAAGCAAAATAAGGACAAAAGCATAGTAAGTAGAAAGAGTACTTGAGTTTAAGTCCTAAAGACAGCAAAAGACATATAATACATTTAGAAGACCTCCTAGTAATATTTAAGTAATTCATGCATCACTTTTTTTATCTATTTACCTAATGTGGCATGAATGCGTAAAATGGATAAGTTAAATTAAGCGTAATTTAAATATCTCAAATAAAATGACTACTAAGATGACTGATAACCTGTAATCATTCTAAATCTTAACCAGATCAAATTTTCAAACATTTAACTTCACTTAAAACAACCTTATTTTATTCTTCAGTAGCTTGTTTAATTTAATAAAATAATATTGATAATGAATCAAGGTATGGTGTACCTCGATACTTTTTTTGACAATTACGCACTTACTTTGTTGGTTTTTATAATTTAGTGTTTATCCAAAGCATAAGCCGGTATTACTTTCGTCTCGCTACGCTACAATTATTATATATCTTAAAATTATAAAGTAACCCAATGTCTAGGGCATTAAAACGTCGAGCTCAATACGCTTAACCTCCCTATGTCTCTGTTTAACTCTATAATAGGGACCCATCAATAAAGATGTTAAATTAGGAATAACTTAGCTTGTTTTTAAAATGATATAATTTCTTAATTCATAAAGAATTGTATCTTCGATCTTGCTGCGCTCAAAATTAGAAAGTAAAAGCTTTCCTAAATCTATAAATATATAAATCCGGTCTTCCTATGCTCATCCTCAAATTATTAGGGTTGAGCTAATTAGGAAATTATTGGTCGCAAAATGGAAGTGCTGGATTGGTGCTGGATTGAAGTAAATTCAGTAGCCTCGGAATTGGCTTCCATACATATAGACTTCTTATTTTACACCAAACAAAGAACATCAAAATGGATAATTTGTCCGAATTTAGTAAGAAATTAATACTTATTCTTTGTACTTTTCATCAAGCTACAAAGTACAAAATAGTCTTTATTATTATAGCTTTACTATAATTCTTGTATAATTTAATATGCAAATATAATAACAATTATTGTTAAGAATATAATTTGAAACACTAATGTGGGCGAAGGTTATCATGAAGTACAGGTGTAACAACTTAGAAAATAAAGACCAACCTGTATCAAAAACGGAATGTCAAGGATACAATGTGAAGGACACGGTGCTTCATCTGGGCTTCTTAGTAACAGACAACTGATAATGATACCAGCAGATTAGTGCCGTTTGTCAGGTGAAACCAGCATCTTGAATAATGCAACGTATCACTATTACTGCACTTTTATTATGAGCAATGAAAAATTAGCATGCAATTTGTTATTAGTTATTAAAGAATTGTTTAAAGTGCTAAAGGTTTTGAGAAATGTTAAGATCATAATAATTAATTAGAATGTGAAAAGATTATACTTAACATGGATAGCTTTAGGTGAATTTTTAAATTCAGAAATAAAACCAATTTAAATTAAAAAATAATTTAAAAGAAACAAGTTTTGTTGCATTGTATATATAATTGAATATTAAATGACAAAAATTTATTAGTTCTGTTTAAATATAATGTCCATAAACGTTATTCTCCTGACATATCTGAGAATTCTATACTATTTCTCCAAAATAGATTTATACATCGAAATGAAGAAAATAGGTCTCAACTCAGTAGGTCTTGAAAACCACATGATAGAATATACAATTCACCAAATTTATACAGCAAAATGTTTTCGGACTCGCTTCGCTCGTCCTCTAATAGTAAATGCACTCGTTTCATTCTCAGCAGTCACCCATACATCACTGACCATGCTCAATGCTGCTTTACTTTTATGAACCAACAAAAATCATGGATATACTTGTCGTATTGAATGCAACATAGTGTACTTATTTAATAAGTAAACGTACACACAAGTACTAAATTTCAACTCATTTGAATCATTTTCCAATTTTTTTAAAAAATCGTACACAAGTCATTCAATAACTTATAGCACAATAGCACAACTACAGCAATAGACTGATTTTTGTACTAAGTTTTAACACTCTACAATAACTACACTTGGAGCTACGATGACACACACACACATACATACAGACAATTTTGTGAAAACCACTCAGGAGGCTTTTAAAACACCTGAGACGGATATTTCCGGTTTCAATCCAGTGTCGGATTTTTTCGAAAACAATACTTTCCCTATATACCTAAGATATAAGTGAGAAAAAGTAATAATTAATTATCAATATATTTATTATTACATGGTCAGTCCTATAGTTTTCAGTTGGTAGACTTGTAAATAGTAGACGTTGGCAAATAGTATTGAGTAAACAATATTTCATTACATTTTGTAATTATTGATTAGTAATTGTTATTACTTCAGGCAGTACACTGCATTGCAAAAAGTATAAATTAAATAACAAGATAGGAATGTGTAAGCACCTGCATGGCTATAACATAGCAGGTGATTTTACTCAGTTCTAGGTCAAATTAAACATTTTAAGTAAGATGTCGACCTCCAAAACAAAAATAATACAAAAACTCCGGAAGAGATGAAGTTTGCTAGACCTTCTATCTAAAAACCGTTGTCCCGCATGTGGGCATTGCAGGCACCTGTTAATCAATATAACATGAAAATTATCTCACAAAAGAATTAGTACCAATAATAAGAAACAAAAGAAATGATATGCGAAGACACAAAGAGACGAGGTCATCATCTTTAAGAACAGACTCATTATCAAATCATTCCGACGCCTTCAGTTCTTCTTTTTCCTCTTATTATAATTTTTCTTGCCGTATATTCTTCATGATAAATGCTTCATTATCAAATACTTGGCAAAACACTTCGTTTTATAAAAATAGAAACTGAATAAATAATAATTTTTATAATGTTTATTTATTCAAATTTAATGCCACAGGTCCTTTATGTTCTTTTGATAGGACCTTTTTATATTCTTTATTGTATAACTGGATGACTTTCTTGTTTTATCTTGTAGTTTCTGTTAAATCTTCCTATTGTTTGTTTGTTTCTTTTTTTGGCAATGCCAGTCAGATTTTAGAATCGACTCTGACTTGTTACTCTGCAAATTAGTTGAAGAATATTCCATTAAAAGATGATAATGCCATGCAATATAACCTATTTTAAAGTTTGTAAATTATATTTAAACGAATTTTCAATAATACATTAAAAGAAGTTATAGCACTTAAAAAACAAGAGGAAAATAAACAAACACATAGTTATAGTAAACAAACACAATATAATGTTATTATAACTATTATTTTGTTATTTTTTAACAATAGCTTAACAGTACTCATAAATAATATTAAAGAAACATTGTTTTATTATATACTTTATTACAATAATGAACTTTAAGTAATATACTTTAAAATATGACACTCTGATTTAACGCCAATTCAAGTTTAAAAAAATAATGACTTTTTGACTTGAACTTGACGTCGTAAATTTTTCAAAAACAGTGGCTTTGTAACTTTATCAACTTCTCGCTGGACAAGTTTCGGTTCGATTCGAGTGAGCTTTCGAGGGTTATCGTTCGCCTTACGAGAGGGTAAAATTCTTACATACCTACTTATATATACAGGATGGACCAAAAGTCCCCCCACTCTTAAAGTTGGAACCATTAGTCATAAAACATGGGGTACTTATGTTAATAATGAGAACGTCTTTTTGGTGTTGTAATTAAGATAGGGTCTCCCTTGGAACAAATAAAAAAAAAAATAAAATGGAAGTTATACTTTTATTGGGCATGATACAATGATTTTATGATGATGATACAAGACATATTAACCCGCACACATTTTCATCAAAAACTGCTATTTCGGCAGGAATAAGTGCCCATTTTAACTTAAAATATAAGCTTATTTGTTGGCATTAGAAAGAATTGACCAAGAGTAAAAATGCCTTATTTTTGGCTTAAGAACACAAACCATTTATTACAATTTAGTTTTTAAATAAATCACACCATAAATTTCCCTAAATTTACCAGTATTAGTGACAATAAATACCCTAAATGTGGGTAAGGTAATGTATTATAACTGTAATGATATATGAATAAATTTATGCATTTGCACATAATATTACAAATTATTTTAATTATAATAATAGTTTATCTACATTAGTTTATCTAATCTAGGGATTACATCAACAATGAATAAAACATCTCACTGAGCCATTGTGGCAGGAAACGATCAATCGATAAATTAGTTTAATAAATTGTCAATCCAAACCTTTTTCCGTCAGTAAATACATCACATATATTACATTGCATTTTTTTGATATTTTCATTTACTACTAACCATACGTAAGCAGGAGAGAGAGTAAAATATTTAAAAAAATATATAAATTCATAAGTAGACCTTCATGTATAATACCATTAAGTAAAGTAATGTAAAATTTTAATAAATTGATTATCAAAATTAATTCCAATTCAAAGAAGAATTCTTATTAGTTAAATAGTCAGATTAATTTAAATCAAATAATTTTTACGAAGCGAGGTATTAAGAATGCGAGGCGTGATATAAAACACATAATATTCTTATAAGATATGGAACGGCTATGATGAAAATTGCCTTCTATACTGGAATAAAATTTGGGTTATAATATCGTATTAGATACATGTTACATCATTTCAATCAGCTGACCGAATCCTTTGGGAATAAACTCGTTATGAAGGTGAGGAGGGTCCAATTCATGGGAGTGTTTCGTATTTTGAGGGTCAGAGGTTAAAGCTTTAAGATTATTTTACCTGGCTAATATCGTATAAAACCTGTATTATGGCCTGATTTCTTGAAAGTTAGAAACACCTTGCACTATTATTTAATCTGATCATATCGTGATTTTTATAGTTATTTAGCTAACTGTTAAAATATAAGTAACTCTTTATATCTCAAGGTCATTTATAAAAGTACTTTGAAAAGTTGAACTTAAATTGAACGAAATAACAACATCGTGATGGACCATGAAATTTCGTGAATTTGAAAACGCATCAGTAAATACTTTTATCTGATTTTAATATCGTAATAGTACGTATAAATGTTAGTATCGTATTAGTGCGTATAAATTTCAGTATCGTATATTATACATTCTATCATCTATGAATAGAAACTAAATTTTATAAACTTGTTTCGTTCGCATTTTAGGTAGTTGAGATTAAAAAAAAACCTGCCAAATTATATTTGAAATAGAATCGATTCAGAACATTTACAAGAAATGATAAAAATGCTAATTGTAATTCTATAATATAATAATAATTATGCTCCTTTAGAGCCTTGCAGTTCATAAGGGATAACCATTACAGGAACAACCCCAGGTAGTTGTGGCGATCGTGGTTGTGGCAAAAGTCAATTCAAATGTTGGCGCAAATTATATAAACAATAATCTTATATAAAGAGAGAGCTTAACCTGGGATGCGGACCCCAGGTGTCAGCGAACGTGGTGTCAAAGGTAAATACTGACGCTTTTTCGACCACGACCATTGAAGTGGTCTAATAATAATTGTAATTGACAGTAATAATTATTCATTTATCGTTGATAGTTAAACGAGAGTAAAATTATTAAATATGTTGAAATTATTTCATGTCTATGTAGAATCGAAAATTGGGTATATTGTAATCTAAGGGTTGTTAAAATTAAGTTGGTCCAGGGATATTCATATCCAACAGCAAGTATCGACGGTAGCTGATTCTTCGATTGCTAAGGGTTGTTGTTTGTTGATGTATTTTCTACTTTTCCTTGGTTGGTTCCGAAGGGTTTTCCTATTTGATTTTCTAGTGGTTGTTGGTTGATGTATTTCCTAGTTTTCTTTGGTGGATTCCAAAGGATTATCCTGTGTACTTTTCCTGTGGTTGTTTGTTCGTGTATTTTCTACTTTTCCTTAGTTGCTTCCAAAGGGCACCACTTTTGTCATAAAATTATTTAAGAGGCAAAACTAACAAAGAGAATTTATTTATTTATTATTTTTTCAATACGCAATTTACTGCTTTTTTATTCATTCATGTTTCCTTGTAGCATATACTTAGGAACATTAGATACTTTAAATAACATATGAAGTGATAATTTTCATATTAAAGTAACGATAATAGTTATCAAACAAATTTCTTTTATGGTCAAAACATAAAACAGTTTACAAAACAAAACTCTTAAAATTTTGACAATGCCCATAAATTTCGGTCCCGAAACAAATGCAATGCAATCGCGAAATAAAATCATGTTAATTTATTATTGAAAAAGCTTTATATAAGAATTGAATTTATAGTATATTTGTTATCTTTGACTACTGATTTACATGAGAAAAAAAAGACCATTGAAAAATAAAAAAAGGATCAGACTGACGACCTCGTAAACGATAAAACATTTTAATTTAAGCTGCGCCCAAGGATAAATCAGAAGATGTTACCTAAAATGCAAAGTGTATATAATGCTTAAAACATAACTCAAGAAACCCCCGAAATCGTCAGGATCTCTCTATGCTAACCGTATTCAACTATTTAAATTTTATTTATAGCTTTAATGCTATCATTTTGATTTTTCTTGGCCTCGGGAATAACTTTACTTTAACAAGTAGGGTTAAAAAACTAAGAGGGTCAGCTTATTGCGCTTAATATAATTTATTTCATTGTTGACTATAAATCTTCTCGACAGATCATGTAAGCTAACCATTGGAGTGACGCCAATAATCTTGTAAATCGATTGTGTCTTAAGAAAATGTTTTTGTTAAAATAATGGTACCGCATGAAGTAAAGAACAAATATAACAATATCAATAGAAAAATCAATAGCCACCAGTGATTTTCCACTTTTAAGTTCCCATTTTACATTTATTTATGATTTTTGTACTACCTGGTGAAGCTTGTTTTTTTCGATAAGGATATGCTGGTGAAGCATGCTTTTTTGAATAAGATATGTTCGTGAAACTTGTTTTTTAAAATAAAAACATGCTGTTAAAACTAGCTTTTTAGATTAGGATATGCTGGTAAAGCTTGTTTTTTTGGATAAAGATATGCTGGTGAATCTTGTTTTTAGATTAGGAAATGCTTGTGAAGCTTACTTTTTCGGAAAGGGATATGCCTTTGAAACTTGCTTTTTTGGATAAAGATATGCCTTTGAAACTTGTTTTTTAGATTAGGATATGCTAGTGAAGCTTGCTTTTTTGGAAGGGGATATGCTGGAATAACTTGCTTTTTTGGATAAGGATATGCTGGTGAAGCTTGTCACAAATAAAACTATTGTTAATTAACATTTTTCAATTATTATAAAAAACCTGTAGTAACTTTACTTGGTCTATTAAACGTTCGAAGTCAACAGCCAGCTGGTAAAACTATAGAAGTCAATTTATAGTAGATATTTTCCAAGACTTCAACAGATTCCAAATTTCAATGTTGCAATGGAAGTATAGTAATAGTAAATTTTGTAAAGTATTTAAAAAAAAAGTTAAAATTACTTATGAGCAAATTTTGACTTTGTACTGACAAAGAAAAATATATAACCCCCCCCCCAACGTAACAATATGTTTGTCTTTTGCTTCATTCTTCACATTTCAAAGCATACCTCATTGACTTATTTTTCCTTAAGGAATTCGCTAAAGTAAATAGATAAAAATACAAAACCATTTAAGGCAACTAAAAGTTGGGTCATAAACTTCACAATTAATCAGAATGCTTTATAGGTGCAATTAGTGCAATATTTGGCCGCGTCTATAGCGCCTTCATATACTTTATTTATTTTTAATATTTTTATACTTAAGAAATAACTATACATAAAAATAAGAAGATAATTTGATTTGTCGCTCTGTCACCACAAAGACACTTAACTCTTTCATTAAATTATAAAAAAAAGATTCAAGGTGCGCTAGGAGATGCATCTACACATGGAACGCCATATGGCACCAAAGTAAGCATTTTTATATCTATATAATTCTATATACATATTAGTCTCATCCGTAAATATAAACTTGTCCCAGCTGTCTCGTAGACAAAAAAATATTTCATATCCTTTTAAAGACTCTCATTGGCTCTGTAGGATATACAAACAAATCCTCTGCAACCCGATACACCAAGTACTGGAAGGATGTCTGATTCAGGATCACTATGGAATAAGTTCACCTGCTCCAGCTGACAAGCATCTCTGAAGCACTTTCACTTTAAACAAAGTAAATATTACCTGCTTCTGTATCCAAATAATAACAGATTGAACTACTTTGAATAATAAAACTTCAAATACGTTGATTGATTGAGTTTACTTAATTGAAAGAAATCACTTTAAGTAATCATTTTAAATTAACTTGAAAGGATTTGAAAACAGAAACGAAAGGAACTACTACCTGCTTATACGTGCTAAAACTATGTGATTAATATTGATAATAATCTTTAGAAACTAGTTTATAACTTTGATTAAATAATCCTCAATGATGCTATACCATCATTATAAGAATTAAGTTATTGGCAATTCAATGTAACAAATCTTAGCAGACTTCATTGAAGTCTTGTCTGCTAAATATTGCATTCTATAACAAACGAGTAAACGAATTCTAAATCAAGCAAAAAAAGAACACTGTGCAAATCCTGATATACTCAAAATGATCT
The DNA here is from genome assembly GCA_018340805.1 of Microvelia longipes. NCBI lineage: Eukaryota > Metazoa > Arthropoda > Insecta > Hemiptera > Veliidae > Microvelia > Microvelia longipes. The sequence goes on along the minus strand of JACMZG010001863.1, from coordinate 26,202,633 downwards.
GATGGACACAAAAGGAACAAAATGGTTCAAAAATTGGTAAATATTGTATAGATATTTATTGAAATAATTATTCCCGGTAATGGATGGCAAAATATGAGTGAAATTGAGGGTTCTAATTTCTAGAACCCTAAAGAAGTTAAGAAGTTAAAACTTTAAAACTATTATACTTCATATCATTTGATACTACCAAGTTCTTCAAAACATGAATAGTTCACACAATATAATTGTACTATAGAGACACCTAGAGCAACATGGAAAATGCAATGCTACATCTAGGAACTGTTCCATCACTCGAGATTCGTCATCAATCGGGCTCTGTTGGCACCCTGATAACTAAGACGTAACGAAACAGAGTGGGACATGAAATGTACGAGTATGTAGAACCATCAATGATGACGAATTTCGAATGATGGAACAGTTTGCTTGTTATATTTTCTAAGTGTCTGTCACACAATTATATTGTGTCAATTATATTTCAGTTAAACACTTAATATTCTGAACATCCTAACTACACTTGTTGTAGGTTTAATGGTGCAATGTGCCGCTATTTTGTAATTGAAATACATATTATAATGCTCATAAACATATAAATGGGTAGACCGAGATCTAGGCACAACAAATATGCCTAAAACGATTAATTTTTTAAATTTCAGTTATTAAACTTAATATGATATTATTTTCATTCTATTTCTTTCGGTGAAAAAGTAACCTAAATACAAAAGTAAGAATTCTAAAACTACCCATCAAACCTGTCTTTAAAGATAGCGTATGGTAATATAGAACTTACCCAGACTCCGTCAGGTGGGATCTTGTCACGTCTGTAAGCTCAACAGGTGTCCGTACATCCTATCCATCCCATCCATCCTGCTCCTAGACCTGCAAGTAGGTAAAAACTAGGTGCTTATTTCTGCAACCTGCTTCCTTCTAATCACCTGCTAAGTAAAACCTCAACCGCCAAAATAATTTTAAAGACTGGGTCCTGTCTTCATCTTCGTGTTTCATGCGCTCAAACAAAAACATCTTCATTTAACGAAATCGGGCACGGGATCCTCGGGTACTTTTCTTTACAATTTCGGGTTTGCGTTAATTCTAGGGTTGTCATGTTTATACCCTGAGCTTAATGTATAACTTCAGTCTTGCTTCGCTCGACCCCAAGATAAAAAGATTATGCATAGCCTACGGACTAACATCGCTCATCCTTTAAATGCCATAATTACCCAATAGTTAGGAAGTTTTACTTCGGTATAGCTAAATAGCTATTTGGTAACCAAACGTTAAGTGTTATATCTTAAGGTTAATTCATGTTGTACAGCAGATAGCTGCACTAACTTTCGTTCGTTTGGTCATACTTCCTAATTTTCTTAGCTTTAATCTTCTCAAAAATATTAGCAATATATTTTAAATATATATCAAATTATATTTACCTCAATTTTAACTATCCTTACATACTACTAGGAAAAGATAATATAGGAAAATGATTTTATTCACCATAAAAACCCGAAAGAGAGGTTCCATCATAATAATTCTCTTTGACATTTTTATGACATTTTAATTTGTTTTCATCTTTTATCTGTCTGTGCGTGTGTGTCTATGTTATAACATAGACTATGTTATCTTATAACGAATAACTCGCGCTGTGCATCCACTAAAGAGTTGAAACTGGCGCAACAATATGACCGCGTTGACCTATTTTTGAGAAAAAGCGTTTGAAAGTTAGTATGCCTCATAGAAACATCAAGTAATAATAATCTCGAACATACAAACATGCACACACTCACTCATATATATATATAATATATATATATATATATATATATATATATATATATAATATATATATATATATATATTGATATTGTAAAGAAAATCATACACTGCTGATAATAAGATGAAACAATGAAGCGTACATATTTTCAAATCTATCCAAACATTTTTTCTTGTTTTAAGAAGTTTTGACATTTTTTCATGGAATTCACTGGTTAATGACTACATAAAAATATTTTTAGAAAACCACAACTTCTAGTTCTAGTTATGACTTTTGTATACTAAGTTTTAAGTCTGCCATAAACAGACTAGGAGTAAAGATTATAACAGACACAAGACACACGCATGCTCATACACACACTTACAAACAGAAAAACACTCAAGTGACATTAAAACACGTGAAACGGATAATTTAGTAGGAATCTTGGAATTACATTTTTTGCGCTAAGACATTATTTTATTTATACCAATGATATAAATGAGGAAAAGTAAAAAAAAATAAATTAAAAGATTAATCACTTTATTTGAAATACCGGAAAATGCGTATAAGAGAAAAACTAACCTTACACGCTCTATAAATTGATCTATATCTCTCTACCTCACTCTTTCTATGTTTATATCTTTATTTGAAAACAAATTACAATAAATTCCTTCCTCTCACCAACATCAATTAAGTTCATAAATAAATTACCCTTTATACGTATTAAAAGTCTATCACTTACTATGCATTTATTACTGTCTTTTTAAATATAGTAGCTGAAACAGCGTGAGAACAAAATCTTTAAAAGATTTTTAATATCACTAGTTTGAGACAAGTGTAGGTTATATTGTTACTTAATATGTTATATATACGTGATAAACAGAACGAGACCTGCATTAATAAAATATTTACTTGTCTTCTGAAAATGTAGTCAAGTTTGTTCGAAGATTTTTTATAGACAAAATGCATAAGGCGTCTTTTAAAATAATATAGAAATTAGAGCAACAGCATAAATATAATTATTTTATTATAATTCAGATAAGGACTGTTTAGACTTTCTAAATTGGACAATGCTTCAACGGCTATCTAACGCACAAGCATTTATGATAAAGAATTTTATGTTATTAATTTTTGTCAATTAAGAAATAAATCTCTAGTCAACATATACCGGGTGGAACATTTCAAATATACTAAAATTCGCCAAAATATATGGGCAAATATGGTCCTAGATTATCGAGAATGGTCTTTACCCTCAGTAAGTTCAATCCTGCAAGTTTAAGTGTACGATTGTTTCTTTGGTAATTATTGCCTAAATATTAATTTTGATGGCACTTTGGTGACTTTAAAAATTGAACTTAAGTATACCATAATATCGTACTGTTTAGAAATTAACCATATTATAAACTGTTTTATAAATTGATTTCAATTCTTACTAATTTAATACTAATATTTTTATAATCCGGTCAAGCAAGCTATTGTTTGACATGTAGAAAATAGATATAGCAATATGTCTTGTTTTACATAAAGAATAGATATAAAAATATGTTGTTTGGTAATATAGAGAATAAATATTGAAGATATGTCTTGTTTGACATATAGAGAATAGATATAGAAAATATGTCTTGTTTGATATATAGAGAATAAATATTGAAGATATGTCTTGTTTGTTGTATAGAAAAAAGATATAGAGGATACGTCTTGTTTGACATATAGAGAATAGATATAGAAAATATGTCTTGTTTGATATATAGAGAATAAATATTGAAGATATGTCTTGTTTGACATATGAGAATAGATATAGAAATATGTCTTGTTTGATATATAGAAAATAAATATTGAAGATATGTCTTGTTTGTTGTAAGAAAAAGATATAGAGGATAACGTCTTGTTTGACATATAAAGAATAGATATAGAAAATATGTCCTGTTTGATGTATAGAGAATAAATATTGAAGATATGTCTGTTTGTTTGTTGTATAGAAAAAAGATATAGAGGATACGTCTTGTTTGACATATAGACAATAGATATAGAAAATATGTCTTGTTTGATATATAGAGAATAAATATTGAAGATATGTCTTGTTTGTTGTATAGAAAAAAGATATAGAAGATATGTCTTGTTTGACATATAGAGAAAAGATATAGAGGATACTCTTGTTTGATATAGAGAATAGATATAGAAAATATGGTCTTGTTTGATATATAGAGAATAAATATTGAAGATATGTCTTGTTTGACATATAAAGAATAGATATAGAAAATGTCTTGTTTGATATATAGAGAATAATATGAAAATATGTCTTGTTTGATATATAGAGAATAAATATTGAAGATATGTCTTGTTTGTATAGAAAAAAGAGAGATATGTCTTGTTTGACAATAGGAATAGATATAGGAAAATATGTCTTGTTTGATATATAGAGAATAGATATAGAAAATATGTCTTGTTTGATATAAAGAGAATAAATATTGAAGATAGGTCTTGTTGTTGTATAGAAAAAAGATATAGAAGATATGTCTTGTAGAGAATAGATATAGAAATATGTCTTGTTGATATATAGAGAATAAATATTGAAGATATATTGTTTGTTGTATAGAAAAAAGATATAGGTATGTCTGTTTGACATATAGAGAATAGATAGAAAATATGTTTGTTTGATATATAGAGAATAGATATAGAAAATATGTTGTTTTGATATAAAGAGAATAAATATTGAAGATAGGTAGGTATTGTTTGACATAGTAGAGTAATGTTCAACACCACAAGACACAAGTTTTTTTAACAAAGATCTATGATGTATTTGTCAAACAATACCTAGGTAAAAAATTACAAATATATGGCGATCTTGGTATTTTATTTCTTAGGGTTTATATAAAATTAAAAAAAAAACAATATTGTGGTATGACGTAATTTAACTTTTCAAAGTTGCCAAATGTGGTAACAAAATTATTTTTTTTAGGTAATAGTTACTAAAAATTATAAATCATAACTCATACTCATATATGTGTCAGTTAACAGGGATTAGAGATTATTTTTCAAAGTCAAGGAATATAAATCAACAACACCAACAACGTCTTTCCACTAAATTTAGTGGAATAATTTAGTGGAAAGACGTTGTTGGTGTTGATATTATTGAACAAAATTCCACTGCTCTTACTGAAATTATCAAAGACTATATTTTCTCCTTATACAAAGATTTTGTTTTGTATTGGTTGTTGTGGTTTTAATATTGAGCATGTAATGCTACAATTGCGGATCTGAAAAGAAAAAGACAGTATTTATTCTTCTTGTGACACAACTTCTTTGCATCTACCTTTCAGCAAGGCTCCATCCAATTAAAACGAAATAGAAAGAAGAAAACGAATATAAATCAGCAGCAAAATGATACTAATTTAGACAACCAACTATAAATAAAAACATTTTGATTTTTATAACACTATAAGTACACAAATCTCAACACTCCCCCGCATTTTAATGAAGTTTCTTTACTTGCTATTTATTACGTTTTGGCCGCAGTATACAATACTTTGATAACACAAGTGTACTTAATACTAATACAAGTCCTGAGAGAGCTGAAAATTTAAAGATAGCTATTACTGTCTTTTTAACTTAAATACGACTATCTGTTTTCTATAAAACTATTTAGTAAAAAAAAGATTTATTCTTTTTTATTTTCTTCTACAGTTTAAGTTAAAAACGAGAAGGTTTAAATTTAATTAGAAGTTTTATACAAACTTTTTTTTCATTATCTGTAAATTTATTTGATTCTATTTGAAAGAATGGAGAAATTTGGAACAATGATTTGCTGTTATTTATATTGGCTAAAAAATTTACAAAGAAACAACAGCGCATTTAAAAAAATTAAAGTGTAAGTAAGAAACACTTGTTTTATGTACAGCTATCGTCAAAAGTGGTTTACACTCCGTCATAATCGCATATTTTTCAAGAAAATTGCGTTTGTTAAGTCTTCAGCGAGAAAGAGTAGGAGTGAGGGTTTCGACTCTATTCGATTTCTTCATTCCAAAAATATGTTGGGGATGCACAGTGCGCCAAAATCAAAACACCTTACCTAAAATAAGTTGATAATATGGGTCTTTGATTAATCGACATTATTCAGGGACATGACATTATGTCGAGCCATCAATGATGACGAATGTCGAATGGAGTAACAGTTCCTAGAAGTAGCATTGCATTTTGTTACATTTCTTAGGCGTCTCTCGCACATTTATATTGTATCAAAAATTCATGCGTTGCAAAACTCGGTAGTATCAAATGAAAAACGTGAGTCTTTAATTTTCAAAGTAGTCTCTACCTTCAACAGATCTCCTGCGAGATTAATTTATATTTTTTTGGTAATTATTTCCTAAATATTATATTGTCACCATTTTTTTGAACCTTTAAAAAGTTCAATACCAGCATAATATAATAGACTAGACTCTTTTGTAAACCATATCAAATCCAAAAAATGTAACCAATATAACTATATTCTGGTGATTTCTCGCCAAACTAATAAAATTAATAAACAAATGATTTAAAAAATTATAGATTTTCGATAAAAATAAAATGTATCATACACTAATGTTTCTTTGACAAATATAAATATTTATTATACATAATAAATTTATGTAAAAATACAATTGTTCACATAACTTATTTCTTGTTCTACTTACTTTATTTAAGATTTCTATTTTGAAAAACGAAAAATAACTTATAAGAAATTATTATTTATAAGAAGGATATCCGTTGTTAGTTGTAACAAATAAAAAAATGTAACAAATTACCCGCTCATAATGTCATCTTAAATGAAATTGAGAGCACGTATACAAAAAAAAAATAAATAAAAACACCTTACTATATCAAAACCTGCTGCGATTTTTCTTCGCCTAAGTTTGTTGCACTTAGACGCCCACTCAAAATACGTCAAACTGCTTTTCTAAAATCTTAAACCGTTCTTCATGATATTATTATATTAAAAAAAATTAAATTATATTTTTTTTAAATTAGAATTATCTAGAGTACCTACACAGATATCTGAGTAAAAAATTAAATACTCCACTACTTAGCTAATTTATTTGAATTTAAATGAGTTAACTTATATTAGTTCAATAAAATAATATGATGATTAAGATTTAATAGGTGAAAAATAATTTATTTAAATGCTTTTTATCAAATATCCTAGATTATTTGTGAAAGTTTTCTTTATTATTTTTAAACACTATTTTTTATGAAGTATTGCTTACAAAAAAACTTGTTAGTAATGGATTAGGACAGGTATAAATTTTCTATTTATTATTTTTTAATATAAAGCTAAAAGTTGAGATTTAAAAGTGCATAAACGCGTGGGATATGTTACATTGAATAAAAATAAAGCTAATTATAAAAAATGCTTATAAAATTATTTGACAGTGAACTTGAATGTTACTTATATTAATAAAAATGAGGTTAGATTATTTTGAAGACTTTCATGAGGATCTAAAGTTGAATGAATAAGTCTTAAGTATTCCTAAGCTGGACTTATTTGGCCAAATGCACAATGTACATCAGCTCACTTTAATACGCTTGAAGAGATTCACTAGTGATTATTATTAATAAGATTACTTATTAAAATTCATACTTATCTTTACTTTGATTACCTATACTTTTTACGTGATACCCTAATTGTAACGTACACTCTTATTATTTTTAGTTTTGAATTTCACCCATACTCTGGTGAATATGTTTAAGTTATTTGTTTAGTCAGAAATTATTTTTATTATACTGTGTTATATATCTAAGTAAAGCTTGCTGCTTTTATAAGAAAATTTCTCGAATTCGAGACAAAAAAAAATAAAAAATCAGTAACAATGTCAGCACAATGTGTTGTCAAAACTATTTTTTATTTCTATTTTATTTTATTATTATTTACTGTCGATACTTATTCAAGTTGGTAGACAGATACTAACTCTATTAACTTGCTATTTATTTCAATTTTTGACAAATATCTCAATGAATAAATCATTAAATTTAGAATAAATTAATACAAATAAATATTAGGTTTCTGTATAACAGAACGGTGGAAGCAACACCAAACGTACTTGTAATTATTTTTTCTCTTCTTAGTCCAACTCTGAGCTGAATTGAATACAGCTTACCACCACATTATCTGTTTATTCCACCCGGTGTAAATATCTCAACAGTTAGCATTGGAATTTAACTGGTGGGCCTAGGAGCCAACAATCGGCACAATCAGCATGATGGTGTGCTGAGTACAACACACCACAACATTGGCAAGTCAGGCAGGATTTTTTCTTTCCTTATAACCAGCGAAGGAGTTTGATTTTTTTAGGTATTTTAACTTAAGCTATAAAATTATTTGTAACCAATACATTAGTGCACGTGAAATAAGAATTTAAATAAAGAGTGTACTGTCATGAAAAAAAATCACCTCAACAGAAAATTATATTTGGTATTAACTTATTTAATAGACCTTGGATCATCAAGTAAGATATCTTATCTTGTTTTTACCTGATAATGCTTATCTATTGCGACGACGATACCTAGCTCTTTTAGGGTTTACCAGCTTTTTTTAGGACTCAGATGTAAAATTTTATTCTATAATTGCGTATTATTGATATAGGTCATATTTAAACCTTTAAAATGCATCAAGTATTTTGCGTTAGATTTTTGTTATGAGGAGTAAAAAGTAAGTAACTACACACGATATTAGAAAAGGCTAGTCATATTATCACCATGAACTGAGCATGTGTGCAAAGTTGCATGTCTCTACATAGCAACGGAGCAATTTAGGAAATTGAACAAAAAAAGATTTGGACTAAACAGTTTTTAAACTAACTAAAATACGAATTGGCAAAGATCTTGGTCCCTCAAGATCAATTGCTTCATTATCTTTATTTTAATTAGATAAAATACTACTTCCACTGATTAAATTTATAGTACTAAATATCTGATTACATAAATTTAAAAACAATTTAAAAGCAGAGACTTTGAATTAATTAAATTGTGTTTTATATACTTGATTTAAGCACATCATCCCTGCATTATCTTTATCTTATTTATTATTTTAATTTTTCAATTAATTACTGTATTATAAAAAGCATTGATAAGATTACATGGGGATTAATTATAAAGTATCCGCGTTATACCATTTGTGTGTAAGCAAACTTCTTTAAATGCAAATATCTAATACGTTTCGTCAAATATTGTTATATTTTTAAATAAACGGTATAAATTTATAAATTTTACACCTCTTTTAATTGAAGTTAATTACAAAGATATTTTTTACATTCTGTAACATAAAACGTACACAAAAATGAAATCCAATATTCGTGTTACTTCGAGGCTTTGATATGCGTTTCTTTTTCATATATAAGAAATAATTTTTATTTCCTAAGGTAATACAAAGGATTCGTAAATAATTTAATCAAATTTATAACTATTATGTATAGAGTTTTTAAAAATGTTGTAAATTCACATCCAGTTGAGGTCGATCAAAATTTGTTCAGTTTTGGCGAAGACTTGCAAGGATCTAACTTAAAAAAGACAAATTCAAGTTCGATGCTCAAAACAGGCGTACGCGCTTATTATGAAGCTTATAGACAGCAATTTTTTTCTGATTTTCGCAAACACACCTCTCGTAATCAATATATTAACACAGTATTAAAACTGATGTGTTGTTTAAAAGAAGCACCACTTCATTCGAATTAACTTTAATCTAAATAATTAAACTGTTCATTTCGTAGGCTTCCGAGAAATATAAATACAGAAACGCACACCAAAATGATAGATGTTTGATAAAGAATTATAAACATTCTCTTGGTCCAATAAAACTTTTTGCCTTACTTTTTCTTTGCCTACCCTCCGCAGGACATCGGGAAAAGAGGTAGACATTTTAAACCATTCCAAGTCAAAAGAAGAAGGACATAACCAAATGCATATTTTTAGGAAACATCCTTTTGAAAAAAATCTTTCTGGAAGTAATTCCTTCATAGACGGAACAGTTTTCACTTCTATTTGATTTTTAATTTTCTAAAGGATGTGCGCTAAAAACATTTTTAAAGATTGCACAAATGAGCTTTGTAAATATCCTAAATGTTTCCCTGAACTAAAGTTTATGATTAACCATTGTCAATCAGAGTTTTTCCCAATTGAATACATCTCCCTTGAAAATCCAGGAATTTGATAAACAAGTAGTGTTAATTGTTCTGTTTATAAAGTATAAATCGATAACTTCAGCAAGTTATCAAGTAGCTTGTTTCCTTCGTTCATAAAAAATATTCTTTCTTTCCAAGCAACTGTATTAAGAAGCAAGAAAGCAAGTATTGAAGGTAATTGCATACGGGCAAACCTCCACTAACATTTTAATAAACATATAGGATTGCTTTCGTGTTGTCAGATTTTATTTAATTAAAACCTGTCAGTTCTTGTTAAAATTCTATTTGCTAGGATTTTAATTAGCACATGTTTCAAAAGTTCAGAATATGAATAAATGTTAAATATGCACAAAGCCAGTATAATTTCCTATTCACAATTACTTATTTCTTTACCTCTGTATCAAACATGTTTTTAATTCATTATCATTGTTAATGAACAATCAAAAATATGTTTACTGTAATATGGTATGTACTGTTATATGGTATGTTAGAAACTATTAGCTAAACTTAACGTAAAAGTAATCTGTTTTAAATAATATTGACAGTTTCTTATCCATGAATTTCAATAGGGTGTTTTGACTTGTTTGAAAAGGCAAAGGAACTTGATCGGTGCACGAGACCTACTTCATTAAGAATCAAATCTCACGTGCGGTAAAAAGTTTGAGCTACATTCAATCATCTTGGAGGGTGGCCTACTATAGTTTACATGTCAACAAGACGACAAAACATTTCTTTTATGCTATTAATGGAATAAATTAAAATTCATAGAATGAGTGTTGAACTACCTGATTTTAAATGGAACTTCAAACATTTATAATAAATATTATAAATTCAAAAGTTTGAACAGGAGCAGAGTTCAAACAAATAAAAGATAAATGTTTAGATGAAATTAAGTCATAAGGGACGTTGCGGCTACTGTAGCCACGTGACTCCAATCACGTGAGTCAAATCACGTGCGAGATGTATAATTTAGAAAATATCTCTACGGAGATTGGATAAATCAGCATAAAATTTGTAATTCACTCAGCCGAGAACAAGGATCCTCGTTCAAATCCAATATTTATTTCATGAAGGTTATAAAAAGCGACGAATCCTCACGTGAATTTATAAGATGGGTCAGTGGACAAGATAACCTTTAAGCTTAGAGCTTTCCTCTCATCATATTTATCTATCAAAATAGAAAGTGTTCGCAACACGTTTCTGAATAATAAAAACGAAAACAAAACACTATGATAAATCTTACCGAGCAGAAGAAATAACCTGCGCATTGGAAAGTTCTTACTAGAATAGTTTATTTGGATGGAATAAAAGCAAATCGTACTTGTTAGTAAAGCGATTATTCCACCAACAATATCCATTTCTACGATAAGACATAACATGCACATATTTTTATGCAGAAATTCTAGACTTTTCTAGATCTTTAAATGCATTTGAGAGAATATTGAATAAATTTCTGTTTATAATTTTTTTTTCTTAAATTCCTATTCAACAAAAAACTTTTTATTTCAATAAGAATAGGATGAAACCTTGTATCGTGCTTGAAGATATGTGAAAAGATACTAAATAAACCCGATAAAAATTACAAGAGAATGTTGAAAAGTAGAGCAAACATATTGCAAGATTCAAAACTATTCTTCAGTGCCTTCTAAGATGTAATAATGACACAATGGAGTCATTTGCACGCGTCCAAAAGATTTATCGTAAAACTAAGTCTACTCATGACGAGTTTTAGGTTCCGTACAACTATTCAAACAGAAAAACAGGGTACAGCAAGAGTCTCAATAGTCTTATTTTTTTTTCTTTTCACTGGGCAAATTTTGGTAATCCCTAAACGCATTGTAGTCCGTTAAATTTTCTTTGAGCAGATCACAATTTAACTGGATTGTTTTTTTAATGTTTTTTTATGTTATATAATAAACCAGTCGTAAGTTAAAATTTCATGAGGTATAATAACAGCCTGCTCTTATAATTTGATCATAGCTTATTATAAGTTAATGTAGCTATACATTAACCAATATAAAATAGCTTAACGAACCCCGCAATTGAGAGGGGGACACTAGTTGGTCCTCGATGGATTTCAAACTTAATAAAAGAGTTCCTTGGTGGGAACCCAGGTCCTCTGAATTGATAGGCCATAAGTCAATTTTACGAAAATAACTAACTAGTTACCTGATCAAACTAAGAGAGCTGGAAAGTTGCGAGCCTTCTGATCTATGCTAGAGATCATTTAGAGCAGTTTAGAGGAACTAACAAGTGTCTCCTAATGATTTTACACTATATCTTTTGAAAACAAATTTGTTTGCGTAATTTATTGCATAATCTCAGACTAGAGAGAATAAACATTTATATTTCCAGAGTTAATTAATAGTAGTATTTAAACGAGGTGGCACATCGTTAAATGTCCATGAGATACTGATAAGCAAATTATTTTACTAAATTCAAAACTGATTAGGTAAGATGAAAATGGCAAACATTCTGATGTGTTGACCCTATAAAGACTTTTTCACTTACGAAAAGTCGCAGCGGTGCAAGTTATCTGTTGTCACATTAAATCAGTTATGTACACACGAAGCCAGAATGTAATATTGGAATCCAGGGACAGGTTAAATTATAATGCAAGGGACTAAACTAGCATTGCTTCAGCCTACTTAGTTCAATAATTTAAGTTAACTTTAGCTAGTATGGTATACATGGCATAGTCCTAGCGAAGTGGATAATTGAGGTATACAATTTTTCTTTCGTTTTTTCGTAATGCGCATGATTTGCCTTGAATTCCATGTGCTTTAGTGATAGGGTAAACAGGTTTTACCTTTATTGCACAGTAAAAAGTAATTTTTTTCTTTTAAATTAAAAAAATATTTAGACGTTTCTGTTATTTCCAATCTGATTTTTAGTTCCAGTGACAATGTGACTTTGTTTTACTTTCTTTGAGGCACTAATTTTCAATTTTATTTCCATTTCTTTCGATTTTCCTTAAACTTCATACAATTTTAATTTGTAATTTCTCAAAATATGGAAAAAGAAGACCATGGGGATAAGGAGGATCTCACGCAAACACTACTTATTACGTGTACAAGAGCAGATATCGCAGATAAGGCAATAAGAATCAACATATAACTTAACTCCTAAAACTGATATATACAAAGAAGTCTCAGTTTCAGATAAATACATACTGTAATTATACATCTCCTAAGATTACTTTTGAAAGTCATGCCGTATGTGCATAAAACTTAAAAAAAACAGCAAACAAATCCAAGGAAAATTATCTAACATATAAGTATTGAAATATCACCAAACTAAATATAAATACAAGCAAAAAGTTACAAAATTGTATTTTAATTGGATGCAGAAGAAATTAATCACTCAAGAAGTATTATTTTCCTTTACCATTTATTGAAAATGAATCATAAGTCATTTATTAATGCTAATACTTATTTATCATCTTTATATGAGCACATTATAATTTATGTTTACAGACATTACACACTGAAAGAAGTATAGTAGACTTAAATACACTTTTTACATGTAAGTACACTTATACGGCGTCTGGGACGATGTTAATCATTAATATTATGTATTATGTATATTATGATTGCCCAACTTACAACTCAAGTGTTAGTATGAATACATGAATCGACTCCTGTTGTATTAGATTAGCTTTCTTTAAATCTACCTCATTAATAATTATTTTTATAAGTTGGAAACGCATATTAAAATTATAATTACTGGGTTGTGTTAATTTAAACTGAGATTCTAATAATTTAAAATATAGATAATTTAAATATCAATCAATTTAAACAAATTGTGAATAAATTTAAATATATCAATTAAATTTATTACTGTTATGAAGTATCTAAGGTTAAATATATATGTTTTTAATGCATATTAATGAATATATAATTTTAAATTTCAAGATAATAACAAAATAGGTAATAACTTAAATATAACTTCTTCTAAGTCTGAGTGGTTCTAACTGTGGTAGGTTTCTCAATACACACACGTATATATATATATATATATAATATATATATATATATTATAATATATATATATATTTATATATATAATATATATATATATATATATAATATATTATTATATATTATAATATATATATATATATATATATATATATATATATAATGTGTGTGTGTGTGTTGTGTGTGTGGTGTGTGTGTGTGTGTGTGTTTTACGAGCGAAGTGAGGGATAATAGTATATACATAATTAAAATTATGCGCAAGTTATAAAAACGTTCTGTATTAACAATCTACTATAAATTTTAACCAAATCTCTTGTAATATCAAGAATACACAGGCATGAAATTCATAGCCGCTCCGCGGCCAAGTCGTTAGAAGCATTAGTCTTCCACTGACCATTGCCAACATGAACTATGGGGTTCGCATCAGTTAGCACTATTTCTAATTTTATGGTTTAAATAAATTATCACCAACTTTAGAGTTCACTTTGAGCGTAACGGTTGCCCCTACCACCCGAGGTTGTCCCCGCAAGGGTTATCTCTGATGAGCCACAAGGCTCGAAATCGGCATTATTATTATTATTATTGAACTAAACCCAATCTGTTGTAATATCACATCACACACAGTCTTGAAATCATATGTTATTAATAGAAGATTATCAGTGTTTATTTTCCTTAATTTTTAGCATTATGCATACTATTCACTTACTAACAGCTCTTACTGCCTAAAGTAAATAACTTCAGATAATTATCGAACAAAATTCTAAAATAAATAATTAGTTGCAAAATTAACAACTACAGTAGACGAGAGTATAGTAGTGCTGTTATTGTTACTAGGACAAACAACAAAAACAAACATTTTATAACACATTGTTGTGGGTATTATTTTAATTAGTTTAGTTATTTTATTTTGTTTAGTAATAGCTGTTTAGTAATTATTATTTTTGGTGTTTAATGTTTTTAAACACTGTAGGCCTGGAGGGTAAGATTTGTTTTTTAACAAGTTTAACTAAAAATAAAATCAAACAAAAAAAATTAAATTCAAGGTTATTTACCTGTTTGTACCCAGTGTCCACTCAGATTGTCTTTTTAAACAAAAAAAGAATAAAATAAACCTCTGCAGTTTTTTTGTTGCTCGAGGCTTGAGGAGAATATCCTTGGATAACTCTCAAAGATAATTAGCTTCACCTGTCGTCAAAAAGAAGAAGAAGAAGGTGCACACTGCCACCGCCAGAGTCCTTAGCGACGCCACACTCGTTCCATCTCGATCCAAACTTAAAAAAAAATACACATTTCCATTCTTTATAAGAATTAAAAATACTTTTAATTTTTTTCAATATGCAGAGAATCTTTTTGTTCTTTTATGCAAAAGCCGACTTAAAAAATAAGTTTCAGATTTCAAATACTTCAAGAATATATTAAAACGCCATAAAAAAATAATTCAATGTCAAATTTTGATGTTAAATCAAATAAATATTGAAAGTCGGTAGCTCTTGAAGACCGAAGATTTCCTGATAATCTTTCGAAAATTTTTTTAACTTGTTTGAAAAATACTGGTAGCTTTTATTATGATACAAATTAATGTGAAGAAAGATTAATTATTATTGGATCATTTTTATACAGAAAGGAACGGTGCTAATTAGATAAGCTCTTTTTTGTGAATGAATATATTCCAATTTATTCTAAATTATTAATGTAATAAAGATAATGAAAAAATTATTTTATTGATTTGCATTAGTATAAAAAATGCTATGAGAGGCAAATATTACGAAGTCATGACAATCGTATTCCACCGAGCTTAAATTTAATAAAATCCTAATCCTTCATTTTGTATTTAACTTTGTTTTAAATGCAATTATTTTCAAAATTTAAACTCTGATTTGTGAGCAGTATAATGTTAAGCTCGCTAAGCTAGCGCACATCAATTTGAAATATTTTTATTTTTTTAATTAGGTATAAATATTACTAGTAATAAAACTTATTCGAATGGGATTTAATGGATTCACAAGGAGAATGGACTCCATCATTCTCTCCATTAAACTCCATCAGAAGGATTTCATAAAGCAGTAAGACCACTTCAATGATTGGATTCAATTCGTCCAGATGAATTAGTAGGTATAGAACTAAATAAATATTGTTTATTTTTTTATAAATTAAAATTAAGCATAGAATTAAGCAATTCCCATTTTCCAAACACTATGGCATCATCAGACTAATAATTTAAACACTAAGTTAAATAAAAAAATTACATAAAAACAAATAAAGCATAAATGCAAAGACTAGATTTAGATTAATAAAATATCATAGAATTAACTAAAACTTGACTTCGTCCATATATTATTGTTTATAAAGCTGAAGGAAAGGGTTGATTGTATGACTTAATTATAAAATATTATTTTAATTTACTTTAAATTAATCTGGTGTAATTGAAATATCACTACCGTCGATACTTGCTGTTGGATATGAATATTCAACAGCAAGTTTCGACGGTAGCTTATTCTTCAATTGCTTCATTATCTTGTGGTGAATATAACTGCTATAATTTTAATCTATTTTGTTAAACTTAAAAAAGGTTTCGGTAGAGAGCCTATATAACATGTTATATAGGCTCTCTAGGTTTATGTACCGAAACTTAGTGGAAAACGTAAAGTCAAGTATAGTGGAAACAAATTTTAACTCCATCATGCGACGAGATACAATTTGAGTACTATATTTAAGTTATTTATATGTTAACCATTCCTCGATTTAATTTTGTACGAGCTTGTTACAACCACTTCTACTGACGACTCACTGATTTAGTCACCCAATAAGCTAGTTAAAACCACATCTCTACTGACGACTCTGATTTAGTCCCCATAGCTAGTTAAAACCACATATTTTACTGACGACACACTGATTTAGTACAAAAAGCTAGTTAAAACCACATCTCTACTGACGAAACTCTGATTTGACAAACCCGACTCTAATATTTTGTGTTAAAAATAATGGTAAATGAAGAGACGTTGTTAATGTCTAATAGTAATATATCAGAAAATATTTGTAAGTGTAAACTCTCTGGTTTTCTCGTATTAACCACGAAAAGAGCTCACATATCTCGACAGAATACTCATAATTCATCTCTTTGATTATATGTATAAAAAGAATTGTTCTTTATTGTAAAGTATTAAGAAGAGTTGCACTATAGCTTACTCCGTGAAATAGCTTTACACTATGACTTTACCAACCAAACACTTAGTTTTCTCAAATAGTTCTTCTTGATGCTACTTCAAATAAGAATGCACTAAAACTTTATTTATCTCAGAAGGAGAGATCAAAGACTTTCACAGAGATAACATATTAACGGCTAATGATTTATTAACATCAAAAATCAAATCTAATCAGATTAAAAGAACAAAAAGCCTTGTTGACATGATTCAAGAAAAATGCAAACCCGTTTTAAAGCGGAGATAAAAAGATTAAAAATGTTTTTAATCAAGTAAAGATAAAGTACTTGAAGTTAGATCACTAATACCTAATAACTGTACCATTAATCCAATAGAATGCCCAAGGCAAAATCCTGTGGTGACTCATGCTAATGTCCTACCTGCTGCATTTTAGTCACCATAAATTTTATCTAAAAATAGATAATATTTACTCCTAAATCATAAATTATTTATACTGCATGTGTAAGCACTGCGCCTATGTGTTGTACAAGTTTAGCAAGAGTGATCTATAGCTCAAATTAAAAACACTAGATTATCAAGTGCTAATTTCGTCTGCTTTAAGTCCAATAGTCTGTATCATTTTCCTTAAATATAAATTGCGAAATAGCAATTCAAGCAAGTATCTCTCAACACTTTTTCAATGTTGTTTGTGTAAGATTCGAGCTTATTTTATTGTGATTAGCGCATCACAAAGACATTGTGTTTATTCTGTTATATGATGTTTAAATCTGCCAAATTTTTGAAAAATTAATAACGCTATTTAAGGGTTAATGATGCCATTTTAATTGTTTTATATGAAATAAGTATAAATGTTTAATTTCAAAACGATTAGAGATTACGTACAAAAAGTAAACAATCTACGCAAACATATCTGCATGCTTAGCAACTTACTAACTCGAGATCAAAGCCACTCCATCTTAGAATCAAACTTCCCTCCCTTCCTCAATATAACCTTAATGTTACAGTACATTAGGGTTAAAATATAATTCATGTTATTAAATTAATGTACAACTTATATTTTTAGCGAATATTCATTATGAAAATTACGCTCATGAGGTTGTTCGGATGACGGAAGTTGAGGGTGATAGTGAGGGGAATCATTCCTATTGGCTTCCTGACAAAAAATAAGCGTCATTTCATAATGTAAATTTGCCTGAAAATCGTTCGAAAAATTATATATACCCATATATATATATATATATATATATTATTTATTTATTTATTTATTTATTTATTTATTTATTATTTAATTATTTATTTATTTATTTTATTTATTTTTTTATTTATTTATTTATTTATTTATTTTATTTATTTATTTATTTTTTATTATATTTTGTTTACAATTTGTATTAATTTTAATATTATAGCTTATACTATTAATAATGAGATTTAATCAAATTGGTGAGAGAGCATCTCAGGCCCGCCTCACAAGCCTAGGAGGTGTGGCGGTGAAAATTCGCAAGATATTTTTGTTATGAAACAAAACTAGCGAAGCAATGAAAACTCGCTAAATACGTGGCAAACGCCACGTATTTTTTTTTGTAACAAGAAACAAAAATGGAACAATATATAATACAATACAACAATGTGGCCCAAAGCGGCCACAGAGAGGCCCCGGGCCGCGTAGCGACTACGAGCCAAAGGCCCGTATTTAATAAGTATAATAGGGAAATATGGTAATTATTGCATTCCACTTTACAGTATAATTGAATATGAATGTTAATGAATTTAATATTATTACTCAAAGGCGAACCAAATTGTTCCCTGTTTTTTATATGTAAATTTAATTTTCGTATTTTATGATAAAGTTGCACACAACGATTAATTAAAAAAAATATATATACAAAATAAATTTAAAAAAGAACTGCACTAATATCTATAAACCTGTCGCCAAAGGATAATTAAAAATTTAAATAAATATTATATAAAACGGTGTATAAGAACAAATTTATAACTCAATAACTTACTTGCATTTGCACTGGCGCCACCAACATAATATCGTCAGACCTGAGTGAGAATAAGGTGTGTATTTTAAATAATTAGTGAGGCAGTCAGAAAGAGCTTATATATATCAAAAATATATTTCATCTACTCACGGCAGCAAAATAAAGCATTGCTACACTAATGTCAATCTGCAAAATTATATATTTTACTTTATCTTTGTAATAGCAGATATATATATATATATATATATATATATATATATATATATATATATATATATATGCTATTACAAAAATAAATTGAAATATAATTTTGCAGATTGACATATTTAGCGGCGGTATCTTGTGACAAGGGCGACACAGTTAAATGTAATGTGAAAATAATATTTGCTAATTACTTGGCAAAATAAACAAATAACGTAAAATTACAACAATTTGACCGGTCAAAGCCGCCTGACAGGCTGAGGCGTGAGATGGTGAGACCATGAAGCGGCAGTGGACGAATACCCCATGTCATTTTATAGCATCTAAAAGTTTGTCCCTTTAATGTCTTCTTACATTTTATCATTTATACCGTAGGTATAAATAAAAAAATCCGAAACCGGGATGTCGCCGAAATGATCAGTTTCAGGAGCTTTATGGCATCCTAAGTGGTTTTCACTAAGTTTTATGTGTGTCTGTTATTATCATAGCTTCCAGGGTATTTATGACGTCATTCGCATTAATGACTCAGAAAAAAATACGAAAATTCATAAAACAAGGAAAAATGATTGTATTGTGACTTGGCACGCATGATAATGACTAACATATCTACCAAGTTTTATCTCAATATCGGTATTACTCTAATACTTATCGAATGACTTGTATACGTTTTTAAAAACTAATCTAATTGAAGTGAAATTCGGCATATTTAATAAGTATGCCATTATTTAACCAATAAGTACACCAGGCATTTTTATAAGTATTTTCAAGTATTAATTTTTCGTTTCAATTCGAAAAATACATCCATGTTTTTTGTTAAATCATAAAAGTTAAGAAGCATTGAGCGTTTTCAGTGTCTAGATGGGTGACCGCTGAAAATGAAACGAATGTATTTACTATCTGAGGACAAGCGAAGCGCGTCCTATGACTTGTTGCAGTGTAAATTTAACAACCTGTATATAATGAGGACGAGCGAATCGAGTCGGAAGTAGGGAGGAAGAGCATAGCGAATCCGATGTGATGAAGAAGAATTCCGAGGTAACCCTAATTTCTTTGCTACATTTTTTCTGAAAAAAAAATTAGCCCCTAAAATACTTTTTCAGGAGGTAAATCATAATTTCTCACTGCATCATTTTGCATTGTTATAAAACTAGAAGAAAAATTAGGCCCGTATTCAAATTGTTTGTCTTACCTATACCTTTAAGCTTCCTAAAACTAGCTTAAATGGTATATCATATCCTCCTCTTTCACTCTTAAGGACCTCCTAAGAGTTACTTTAAGAGAGCTTAATATTTTCAAAAACTTGTTCAGTATTCCAACATTTCTATTTCTTTAAAGGTAGATTGTTAACTTGTACCACTGTTATTATATCACACCTTTGTCCAAATTTACCCTCAATACTTCCTAAAGCTTAAATAGAGACGCAATTCATGAACTTTGTCAATTTTCTTTAGCACTTCTGTTGTGGTTTAGGTTTAGACCCCTGGCTTCTTTCATTAATCGGAGAAGGGTTTTAAGTTTGCTAAGGTCTAAATCTTAGCAAAATTGAAAACCCTTCTCCGATTAATGAAATGCACAATTCTTAATCAATTGAAGAAGGCACTTCGGGATGACGTTAAAAGCTTGTCCTTATTAAATTAATAGAACTTTTTACTAAATCCTGATAACTACGAATTAAATATTAATTTTATTTTAATTGTAATTCTACACATTTTAAGCCCGGCATTAACCGGCGATCGCATGTAGAAGTAGTAGAGCCGATCCTAAGTAGAAGGATCGATTTCAGACTACGTCTTGATCTGGCAATACTTGTAATGTGCAAGAGTAAAACTGGGAAAGAAGTTTTGTCATTTATGGTTGTCTAGAATTATATTTTGCTAAGATGGGTAGATATAAGGATTTAGTAAAATTTATCTTTCAGTTATCTTAAATTTATTTTTTAAGGACTAGCTTTGAACATCATCTCAAAGTATAAGCAGATTTAATTTCCCTGTATTATTTCACACATATAAAACCCCTAAAGAGTTTTCTCCTGACTCTTTGCAACACCATAAAAGTTTTTTTATCATTACTGAACAGCATAAGACTTTCAGCTTTTTGATGCCATCTCCTTCAGCGTTTTGCAATACTTATAAACGAAATCCAATTCCCCCCAACAAATTTTGTTTTATTAGTAAATTTGTTTATTATCAGTATCCACGACAGCATTCAAAATGAGCTCCAACCATATATCCAAAATTTGGGTGCAAAATGAAAAAATAAAAATAAATTTTCAATAAAACAAATTCATTTATTTTATTTTGAATATATAAATAATTATTGTCATTTTCTTTTCTTATTGATTTTTTATAAAAATCTGGTCAAAATATCTTTAGCTGAAAAAATATATAAAAAATACTAAAATAGATCAGCAAAACTATTATAAATAGTAGATAAATTTAAATATAAAGTTAAATAAAATGAGATACAAAAATTCTGTCTTTTAATTAAGGAACGGTAAAAATTAAATAAAAAACTTACATAATAACTTAATAAATGACCTAAGGCACTTAGTAAAAATTATTTACAATATCATATATATTGTACATATCTTCTCTTAGTTTTTAAGTTTTAAATAAATATAAAAATATAATATATTAAAAATATCTGCATCTTTTCTTAGAAAAAAAAATATTTACAAAAACAAATTAGGTGACATTACATTCACTAATTTTGATAGAAGTTAAAAAGTATGACTAGAAATCAGAATGGCTTATAAAAGAAATTAATAAATAAATAAATAAAAATAGACAAAGTATAAATATTCGTCGTAAAAATTAGTCAACATTTTTCATAATTAGGAAATTTTTGAAAAAGTTTCAATGGCACGAAATTCGTTGTTTTCAAGCATGTCATCATGCTTACCATGAAAAAATTAACAAAAAAATTAAATGTTACAAGGCAGTGAAAATTTTAATTTGTACTTTGTCGAACAATAAAATAACAATATGATTGACATTGTTTTTCTCTTAAGTTAATTTATATAAATTTTATTCAGTCTTTTAATTTAGAGATATGTTAGTAAATTTAAACAAATATAGATCATTGAATAGGTTATGAACTAAAAGAATAATAAGTAGCGCACAATAAATAGTTGCTAAGCCATTCTTAAATGACTAATCTTAATGTCGCTAGACAATTACTTAAAACTAATATTTACAATTTGACTTAGGTTTGGGGGAAATATATTAACTCTGTGGAATTACGATTTGGGGGGGGGAATAATTTACGGTGGGGTTGAAACATGAGGTTACGATGATAGGATTTGCATGTGATAAGGTTGGTGATGGTAAGAGGGAGGTGATGAGATGGTAGGGGGTGATGATGGTTGGTAAGATGGTGATGCTGATGAAGCTGGTGATGAAGCAATATACGAAGGCGAAGAACCGTTGGAAACTGCTGGGCATCCACCATCACAGTGTTTAGTAAGAAGGCTCATCCTGCTGAAGGTTTTGGAACAAGCAGGGCAGCTGTATTTCTTTACATCTGAGTGTGTCTGGAGATGTGCTCTTAAATTTGATCTATCGGCGAAAGCTCTGTTGCAGTGTGGGCATGTGAATGGCTTTTCGCCTGTGTGCGTTCTGATGTGTCCTTGCAAGAGCCACGGTCTTGAGAAAGCTTTGCCACAAAGTTCACATTTGCATGGAAGAGTATGCGTCCTGATATGCATTTTAAGAGCACCTAACGAAACATAAACTTTATCACAGTGCTTACAGGAGAAGGTTTTCTTAGCTGTGGAATCTTCGTTCGCGGAGCAGTGAAACTGCTGGTGTTTAGATAGACCGGAGTGGGTTGAGTAAGATTTAGAACAGAAGTTGCACCTGTACCTGGGTGTTTCCCTAGCGGGACGTGGTGATGAAGGTGATGAGGCTGGTGAGCTGAGATCTTCAGGGTATGGCGAAAATGATCTAGGCCTTGCAGTGTAAGGTGGTAAAAAGTGAACTCCCTCTGGATATGTTGGTAACGGTCTGTACAACTGATAAGGCCTAAAAGCTGGCTGTCTGTAAATAGGTTCGGCGTTCATACACAGAGGTTCCAACGGTCCCTTCCATGCCGATTCAATAGGTGCCTTCCAATCACTTTCAGGCCAGGCTGGAGCTCCACCGCTGATAAGAGCAACGCCTACAGGCGGACTACCAGATGTTTTGCTACTCAAGTCTTCTGGTTTGGTGCTCAAGTTTTCAGGCTCTGAATTGTCATCACTTGATTCTGTAACAAATAAAGATAACAAATACGTTAGTTACCACATAAATTAATACGAGCGCACACTATAATAAATTTATTTCTCTATTCAATTTTTTCATTAAAATATTAATTTTTATATATTTCAATTTATTTTTTTTTTAAATGATCTAATTTTTCAAATCTTTTTATGAGTTAGTGTCAACTATAAGGGAAACCACGCTTCTACATACATGTAATAAATATCACACAATTAAATTTAATTTTTCATGTCCCATTTTATTTTATTGTATACGCACGACATGGGACCTTTACATCAACCATATTTTTCAATATTGGCCATAAACAACCATAATAAAAACATTAACAGTTATTTTATGTATCTTATGTCGTAACAATTAATATTCGACCTGTTCCAAGTATGCATTTAGCAACCAAAATATGCAATTTTGTAAACTATCATTATAAATTGTAAAACATGTATAATTAGTTATTAGTATAATTAGAACAGTTATCGCGCCATAAAATTTGACCGATTTAAGTTAAGGCAAAAAAATCAATAAAACACTAGCGTGACAACGTAACAGTAAATTTGTGTCTCTAAACATATTTAAAACACGGACAGAAAATGTTAAGAAGTGTAAATTTAAGTATAAAGTTAATATCATAAACTTAAAGAGCCACTTAGTTTTAAGTACCTTGCTACTTGATACAGATTAAGTTTACGCCGATAAAAATCTAGAGATACTTTTGAAAATAACTATTATAGATATTATTTTAATTATAACGTTCTTTGGTAAAACCAGTCATTGCATAAATTTGAAGTGTACACAAATTTTAAGTATAAATATATATGAAGTGTATATTTTGCTAACACTTTCACACTAAGATAACATCTGTACTAATTTTTAAAAATTAAGCTAGCGCTTAAAAAAATAATTTTTATCCTAATCTAGCTTTACTCTATCTTATCTTAACTCTATATCTATCTTAGTCATACTCCTTTTTTCTAAAGTCTTAAAAATAGAGTAAGATAAGTTTTTTAACAAGTTCTTTATTAACAAAAGGTAAGATAAGTTAAAGGGTATATAAATATTTTGTCAAGTAGTAGTTAGTACTAGTTAGTAGTTTCCAACGTAAAATTTAGAATAAAATATGTTTGGTTATTTATTTTGCTTGAAAAAAATGTCGCTTGTTAACAAAATTTCATATTGAACAAAAAAGTCTCTTTTTACAATATTTCTCATAAATATTTGGTAAAATTATTGAAAACTTAAAACAGAAATTGTATTATATTTTTTTTGTAAATTAAAAATTATTATATGATTATATAATGAATATAATATTATAAATTATATAAAATTTGTTGCTGTAAAATTCAAAATAATTATGTATAAATGGAATAAATTAAAAATTAGATTTTTACCTTGTTTAACAAGATTTTGTGGCTCATCCTTAATGATGACATATACTGGACGTTTCTTCAGTGGACAATGAGAGTAGTTGGATCTTTTAAAAAGACCGGCTTCTGAAGGCTGCATCCTATCTTCTTCTACGATATGCATCCTAATGTAACACTTAACACTTTAACTATGAGTCCGTAAAAATAACTGTCTTTAAAAAAAATGTTTATATTCACTAAATAATCGAATTCGTTACGATCGCATTTAACTTATTATAGAGAGAGAAATAAAAATAGAGCAGACGACGTGCACTGAACTGAAGTCAGATGGCAAGTGTGGTTGCTGGAGGGGATGGATTGGCTTATATACCCAATGTGCACTTAACTCCCACTAGAGAGCGCTAGCTAACAGTATACGGAGTAAGAGAGTAAGCACGTGCGACCAATGGCGCTTCTCGCCCAATCCCAAAGATAGTTTCCCCCCTCTAGGTTCAGTTCTAATATAGTACAGGTTTATATTGTAGTACTACGTACCACCTGGTCACAGAGTCCAACAGGTGTCAGATCTTTTACCCCCTCTCTATCACCACTTGTATCCCCACTCCTCGATATTTCTGAGTCCTGTAACTACACTATGTTATAGAATTACTCTCCCTTTCTCCTGCACCTCAAAGAATCAACAGAGTGTCTACCTTATTCACTCCCCCGCTAGACAGCGGATGAAACGTAGCTCCTGGACTAAAAAGAACGTTCATACGCAATTTGGGTTTACGTAATAAATTTTAAACAAATATTCTGATGAGTTAGTTAACTATAACAATATTAGGAATTTGGTAATCATTAGGATGCATTGATAGTATCTTAATGAATAGAGATATTCTATTTGACATATTTAAAAAGATCTTTGTTCGAAATAAGATGTATGAATGTGCAGATCCAAATAAACAGAATTCGACAAATTTCCAAAAATAGTCTCTATTGCATTAGTATACAAATTATTTTTAAAAAATTAAACTTGTAAGCTTAGAAAATTTCTTAGTGTCAGATAAGGGAGACATTATCTACACCAACTTCAATCAGGGTTGATCGGTTCGTGTAATGTTAAGCCAAGACCAAACGAACTTCATTCAATACTTCATCATTACAAAGTCTAAAAATTAATATGACAATAACAGTGTGTAATGTGCAAAGTCACTCTCAATGTATATTCCTCCAAAGAAAAGCTTTTTTGTCCAAAGCAATTGAGGTCCGAATTCAACTCTAAAAAAAATACATACAAAATTAAACTAGAAACCAGAAGCTGAATTTATAACCAGCTAATAAAAAAGTGTTACTAAATAAATGAGTCGAATAACTTAGAGGATAGAGTGATACGGTACATGTTTACCATTTAAATAGGGCCGTAGGTCCTGATGAGCAGGTCGCTCTGATGCACGCAAGCGGCCACTGACCCTTTTATAAATTTTATTTTACGAACAAATAAAAGTAAACAAAATTATGTTCGTGCCAAACTTATATCATATCTTTTCTTATTATCATATTGTAACAGGAGGAGAAACTCCTCCTTTTACAGTTCATATTCTACTTCAAAACGTACAAGTTGATTGATCAAATATTATATAACAAGGAACCAATCAAACCAGTGTATTTTAAAAATATATATATGTTCATTTGTCAAAACAAGGATCTATCATTTCGGCTAGGATCCACTTAAAATAGGAGTTATAATGTTAAAACTACAAATAAAGTAATATAAGGGAAATGAAATTATAAGTACTTTTGAATAAAATATAACTAACGTTTTTAATACCTTATAGCCAAAACCTTTTAGTACTTTTAGTACCTTTTAGTACTTTTAGACCTGTCACATTAAATCATTACCTAAATAATATATTTTTAAATGTAATTTTAGGATAAATAATAGGGTTTATTCTACCAAGTTCCTCACAACTTTGGAATCACTCGTCCTTAGATTAAATAAGAGTTACCTAATATTTAAGTCGGTATAACAATATAATCGCTCCCGTCGTCCTTAAAATGAATAGATTATTAAATAAATACATGGCGAAATAAAGTCAAACTCGCTTTGTTTGTCTTTTATATAGCAAAATCTTTCCAATTCATAGATATTGATTTAAGTTTACGACACTTCAAGATTGGAAAATCAAAAGATCATCCTTAAAGTTTTATAACTTCAGAATAGCTTCGTTCTTCCTCTGACTGTAAAATTTTTCCCATGCCTCGGGTTAATCATGCTACTTTTAACCTTAAACCTTTAAATTTGCATTAATTGTCTTCAGAATATTGAGGTTACCTAATTAATTTCACGTATCTACTTACTGTAGATAGCTCTTCGACTGAATAACACCGATTTACTTTCTACAATGTGGGCGGCTAGTGTTTATAATTTTCGATTAAAAATGTTAAAAGAAATAAAGTTCGAGAAGAAGTTCGAGAAGGTCCAAAAGTTATAATTTTCCGCGTGTCCAGTGGATTTTTGTTAGAAATTATCTTTGCTAAACTGAGACTACTTGTAGAAAGCAATACTTTGAATTAAGTTTTTAAACTTAACCCAATATATTTTAAGTACGACTAAAGATTATTATACAGTAAAAATACTGTATTTAGGACATAATTCCTAATGTAACTACTACATTAAGGAATTATATTAAATCTATTCATAGAGATTGGTAGGCAAGGAAAAATAAATTAAAATTTTCTTCGAGTGAAAGTAAATGATTCGTAAATAGACATTGGTGTTTGCAGCTACCTGATGTATTAGTAATAAGGGTCGTTGCTTGTATTCTATCATAGGGCTTTATAAACTGAGACGGTAGTACAACTATTATTAAACCAAAAGGAGAGAAATCGTTTCCCTTTTTAAAAAGTTTTTCTATTAATAAAAACCTCTGCACCTCTAAAACAAGACGGAGTTAGAAGGGTAAGCATTGAATGGGTCCCCTCAAGGTATAGGTGTAGAGGGCATCTGCAAGGGCATAGGGTGCGTTATGGTGGCAAGGTGTTCCCTACAAGAATATCATCCCTAAGGTGGGCTGGTGTTGTGGGCCAGGTGGTGTTTTAGTAACAGAGCACTCCTCCCGTGCCACCGACGCGGTGGCGTGTGCCCCATCTCTACTGTAGGGTGGTTTGTCTTTAAAGATGTTATAAGGAAAAGGTATTTATATTAACAATACAGGAAGCATCAACCCCCGCATTACAATCACTTATATCTTTTTTTTTATAATTCTTTCATCGTGTGGTCACTTTATCCACTCACCCTTAGTAATAATAACTTAGTTAATCCACGTAAAATATTATATTACGACTTTTCTAAGCTTAAAAAAATGACATAAAATAAAATAGAAAATAACGCGAAATAAAACAACGAATAAATAAAAATAAAATAATGAATAACGTGAGGTATATTTTTCGTGTATACATAACTCTGAGAGTGCTGTAATACTGCAATACGTACTCACCTTTACGCTATTAAAGGTCGAATCCATTGATTCGACAATTAATAGCGATATCAAATAAAGTAAAGAACTGATATATTTCGGAAGTTTATCTAAAATCGTTTGTTTGTCAACATTAAGAAAGATATACTAGTAAATGATCACGAAAACATTTTAGGGTTATATTTAATTAACTTTTTGTAGCCGCAGTCCTAAATAAAAATGCTATTAGAATTAATTGCTGCATTAAAGGATAAATTATGTGGGATCTTATGAGTGTTTATAACTTGTTCAGCTTCAACAACGCATTTGATTTCAATATGATTCATTATTTTAACAAAGAATCAGCAAATGTTTAAGTAATATTTCTCAAACGTCTCATACCATTGTGTGAGACTTACAGGCTGTAAAGTCTGTTATGTTAAAACAGGCTATTTATAATAAACTAATTTTATGGTATAATTTACAAACTAGCTTTATGTGATAAATTCTATAGGATCATAAAAATCTTCAACTGACATCTTTAAACGCAACTAGGTTGTATATTAAGAAAAAAGTACAATACAGTTCACATTTACTTGACCTGACTTCAATCAAGCAGCTAGAGTTTGACAATAACTAAATCGTTACCTCAAATTTACCTGTCACCCAAAACTTACAAATCTAGTTAAGATAAACAAAAGTTACCCCTCCTTATCATGAACCTGTTACTATTTATTTTACATAAAAATCAACATGAATAAAAAAAAGCACTTTACGGTTTATAAAGCAAATTAAAATAATAAATATTGAAGTTAAGTCTAATCTTGGTTCTAATATGAGCCGTTGAATAGAGTTGAAAGAGGTGTCCCCCAAGGTGCCGTGTTGGAGCCAAGTGTATTACTAATCTTCGCTCAACTTACCTTTAATATGAATTATTTTTATTGTTGTCACCCTCGTAACTAAGCTTCCTTAGGGTTAGCTCCAACCCCTCTGGAGTCCAAAAAGGGGGTTCCTTAGCCCCTAATTTTTCTAAAAGTTCCCACAGCTGCTTCAACATTTTGGTTTCTTAACCCCTAAGTACAACAAACATCTCACTACTTAATAAGAATAATTTTAAATACCCGTATTCCTTTACCATAAATTATAAATTCATATTATTTTACATATATTTATCTAAAGCTTAAAAATACGCTAATATGCACACATCCTTTGCACCCCATTTTTTACATCGTTGACCTACTTTACACTGTATATTTACATTATTATAATTGTAAATTTATATAAACGAAACAGTTGAATAAAATTAATGTATAATTTCCTATTTTTATTCCCAATCGTGGAAAAAATGTCGAATTATACATTCCGTAATAGGATTATAAGCAGTTTTCAAAGTATTTTTTTATTGCAATAAGTAAAACAAAGAATTAATATTATCTTTCTTATGGGTTCCTTTTAAAACATAACAAAATTAATAACGAAATATAAGAAAAATAAAAAAATGAATTAAATATGAAGATTTAAACAACTCCAAGTTTAATCTTGTCATCACGATTCGCTACCTGGCTTTATTCGTTGAAAGGTTTAACGGATTTTCTTTTAAAAATTCAGGTAAAGATGATTCAAACATGTGATCTAAATTTACAAATCTTCTTATAAATATCAATTTTAACTTATTAAATCAGGTATAAGACTGAATGATCTGTTATTCTGTCACATCCTATTAATGTTGGGTGGGTATCAGGTACAGGTATGGCTATTCTTAAACAAGATTTACTAGCAAGTACATTTAATGCAGCTTTAATTCACCACGAGATTTGACACAAAAACTCAGTTTAACATAAATTAGCCTTACTTGTCGAAGATTATTGCGTTTCTTTTAAAAACATCAAATGTCAACCACCTTAGGCTTTGATGCGTAAGATTATTTTAGCTCAGATTAAGCTTGCATCCTCTATTGATGATATTGACGTGATGATGCAATTACGTAAACAAAGACAAGATAACAAATTTGTATATTTCAACAGTGTGATATCATAATACAAGCAATAACTGCATAGTACTAAAAACTATTAATAAACCGAACTAAAAACTATTACATAATTTATATAATATTTAAATACATTATATTAAATTTATGTAATATTTTTTATGCAAACAAGCAACAATATTAATTAAAGTAATATAGCCGTTAATTATAGATGAAAACCTTTCACTTATAAGTCTAAACACAAATTTTTCACTCCTAAGCAATTAACTAGGTGTATCAAACTTGTTAATTAACTAGGTGAATCAAATTCGTTAATTATCTATAGGTGTATTAAACTTGTTAATTATGCTATTCAAATCAAGTTCATGTTTTAATTATCAACTAATTTTAAGTATTTAAACTGACTTCGTGTTTTTTTTTTGCAAAAGATTAAGTATTTGCTGTTGGTCCTACTAAAAGGTAAGCAGACTACTCAATAGCTCTTAGAAATAATTGAACCCAATCTATAGACATATCAACTATTAGAGTTAAAATGGGCATAAGAGTGTTAAATTAATATCTTTATTTTTGAGTATACTCGATTTGAAATCAAAATACCGATTTTATAATTTCAAACAAAGTTTCAGGACGATAAAACATTTTTTTGAGAGCAGCCTTAAAGTAGGTATTTCAGTGCCTCAAAACAGTCAGTAATTATTGTCCGACTTATTAAGTTTTTACACAAAAATCTAAGATAAAGAGAATGCCAGTGGTAACTCGTTCGATTTTAAATCATTTAAACGCCATTTATTTGTTACTTTAACAATTATTAATTTATTTTCCTTGAAGCGAATTTTTTTATTTAATATGATTTAATTAAAAACCAGTATGGATAGTAAGGTTTAATGTGTTCTTAAAAATTAGTATATATTTACATGGCGGTAAAATAATTTTATTGAATTAGAAATTATTTATTGACTTGCTATCGCTCGTCAATAAACAAATTTCCGCAGCGAAATATCCATTTTATCGCTTATTAAATGATCTAAATTTTTTGCAGCATATATGCAATTATTTTTTATATATAATTTTATGAAAAAAAACTATTTTAAAAAAAAGTTTTGGTTCCTTAAAAGTTGAATGCCTTTTCCAACGGACATATTTCCGTTGAGGATGCAAGAAGGGTAAGGGCCCGTGCTCAAAACTTCAACAGACGCCCTTTTAGTCAATAATATTTTTTGCTCCATCCTAGTAAATCCATAGGTTATTTTTCTAAATCTTTATACCTTTTTTGATACTATTGAAACTAAAAGAATAGAAAATTCCACTTCTATTGAAGAAGGGGGTCCTAGGTTGGTGCCCTATTGGTTTTGCTGTCACTAAAGTATCAGAAAATCCATTATTATCAAGCTTAAAGGTTAGCACCTGCAGTTTATAGACGTTTTACCTTGATTTTTACAAAGGTTAGAAAGATGATACAAAAATAAGTTATTTTTCTAACGTAATTTTTTTCTGTTTTTTACCTAATATTTTTAAATATTAAATCTTCAAGTAAATTTGTTTTCCTCCCCTAATAGTATGTAACGAACATGTTGGAAGAAAGTTTGTATACAACCACTTTTATACTGTGTTTATTTATTTTTTGTTCGTTGTCCAAGCCAGGTGATACTAGTATGTCCGGAACTATCAGCTGTCTGAGTTTCCTACTTAAATTTTACGGAAGTATATTGGTGATGCAAAAAATTATAACATTAAACGCAGGTGTCATGATGTTTTGTTTGACTGTTAACACTCACATTTCAAATGTTTTTATAATTCGAATTCATAGTGGATACGTTAAGCAATGGATGTCTAAGTTAAATTTAAGCAGTATAGCCAACCTGAAAAATTGTGCTAAAATTACCTATCACTGACTAAAAGATGATAGGATACATTTTACTGGTCACGTTCTAGTACTGCTCTAACAGGGCATCGTTTAGTAGTAAATACAACTAGTCCAAGAGCCGGATCTTAAAAATGCGACTCATTTTGTACTTCTTTTAACCGAATTTTTCTGAAAATATACCTTAAATTATAAAAAAAAACTCAAGTCTGCCTATCTAAAAGGAGCCCTTCATATGCTTGCGAATGCTCAAAATTTTATAAAATCGAACAAATTTCAGTTTTCTTTAAATAAGTAGTTCCCTGAGTGACGTGTGCAAAACATGAACAGAACACTTTTTGAAGATTATAGAATGACCAATAAATCGAATGTTTTATCATCAAACTCGGATGGTCACAGACAAAGTTATAGCTCTTTTAAAAACATAAAAAATGGTCAATTAATTGAATTTTTGTGAATTTTCTTGGGCATTAAACAAATGTCATATCTTTAGTGGTAGTCATCCGATTTTGACGAAAACTACTCGTTTAATAAAACAATTCCCTCTTTATGTTTTACACACGACCTACAGGGAACCACTTATTGCAAGAAAACTGGAATTTGTGCGATTTTCAAATATTTTGAGCGCATTCATATGAAGGGCTCCACACTGGTTAGGCAGACTATGCTTTTCCATCATAATTTAAGTCATATTTTCAAAAACAAATGGGTTGAAATAGTACAAAATAAGTCACGTTTTTAGGCCTTGCTATTGGACTAAACTTATAAAAATCTTTATTACATGCTGCATCCAATTACAGGCTATATTATTCTTAATAAAAACAATTTTCTTTTTTTTTACATTTAATCAATTATTTTGTGAATTTTCAAAAAAAAGCTTAAGGGGTTAGGGTCCATAGATAGTATATGCAAGAAACACTGGTACAATTAACGTGCTCATAGAGTCATAGTACATATATCTGAATTTAAATTTAAAACAAGCTTTAATTTAGCTATTTTGAAAATTAAAACGGCGTCAAAACAAATCATTGTTTTGAGACGCGGAGATTTAAAAACAGGAGGCGGCAGACCTGTTTTTAAATCTCTTTGAAGTGGAGACCTCAATGCATACTAGTACTACATGTTTTACACTTTTGCTTGTAATTTTTAGTTGACTCTGTATACAAAGGAGGAATCTAAAAACATTATAGGCGCTTGCCAAAATTTATACATTCAAATCACATAAAACAATAATGTGTTAACAGAGAAGTACATATAATCCCCAAGGCGCGGATCCATAGGGAGAGGCGAGAGTCGAGATCCCACCTCTTCTTCCAGGATCCTCAAAAAAAGGGAAAAGAAGGAAAAAAGAAAAAAATGTATAGTACTACGTAAATAATAAGAATAATAAGTTAAATAAAGAAAGATTTAATGTTGGTGAAACTAAAATTTTACACCTAATATAATATGATACTGGAGTCTGGTAGTTATCAATTAACTATTAGAATCATTTGTCCAAACACTATACGACGAATATTAGTATACACAATACTTTTCCTTACACCTACTGTAGTAGGTAAGCCAAATTTTCAAGGCTAAAAAATGTTTCCATGTTTGCCCACCAATGTGAAGAGACCTGTAAAAAACGCGTTTACTAAATTTAGTACGATTCTAATGATAATCGCAGCCATAGTTTTGACAATAAAATAGAAGTTTTTAGTAAATTTTTTGTGTGACGTCACATACATATAGCCAGGTCCAAACAAGATTACAAAGCGAGCTTGATGATCCTAAGTCAAAAAATAAATACCAAGAATATTTGAAAAACATTATTTCGTAAAAAGGTTTTTAGCGAATTTTCATGTAAATGCGACGCTTATGAGGTTGCTTCGGGTGAAGTTAAGGGGAGAGTGGGGCATCGAATATATGCCCGAAATAATTATATATGTATATATATTATATATATTATATATATATATATATATATATATATATATATATATATATATTATATATATGTATATATTATATATATATATAATATATATATATAATATATATATATATATATATATATATATATATATATATATATACACATAAATAGCCCCCTTAGAGGTAGAAGCTTGACCTGCCCTTGTAATCCACGATAATAGAGTCAGACATATAAACTGTTTTTTCTTACTCGAGACCTGGATATCCTCAAAAAACTTAGTCGTCTATGTGGCCTATGTGAAGCCACATAGACCACATACATTAATATATTATTATAATTTACATAATATAAATCCTGCAGGATGAGGTCAATTAAATACGTAGTGAATAAATAACATAGTATAAACGAGGTATAAATGAAGCAAGTGGACTTATTTCAAGGAAGTAAAATTACCAGTTTTATTTAGATTATTCGTGAGAACTCCTTTCTTTTTGTAATTTTTGTTTTTTACACTGTATCGATCTTTCGCAATAAATTGAAAATAAAGAAAGATTTTTACAAGTTTTCAAATTAAAAGTAAATTTAAACTCAAAGTATGTTTGACTTTTTCAAGTTTACTTTTTAGTAACACAAAACATGTAGTTGTGACATTTAAAAATTTTCAGCTTTGAATTTGTTTAGATTTTTCACTGTTACAATGTTTTCTTTTACTAAGAATAAAAGAATAACGACAAAAACAGATTCAAGTTAAGAGAAAATGTGTGAAATACGCTTTTGTACATTTGAGACTATTACACAATTCCTCAAACAAGTGTTGAAAAAAACTGGGGCGAATTGTTCTTTCCTGGTTTTATACAAAGTTTTGTAAAATTTGCTAATTCGTTTTTGGACTTTTACAGGACTTAAAGAACCTGCACGACCTTGATAGTACAAAGGAAACGTAAAAAAAGAATTTCATTACCATAAGGAAGGAAATAAGGTTCTCAAGGATAAAAGGGACTTTTTATTCAAAAAATCTTTTCAAATGCTCATGAATTACTCAACTAAGGTTTGTATTTGTAATAGTTTCCCAATCCTTTATTGAGTCATTGAGTGAATGATTTTTCACCCTATATTTAGTTTTAAATCTCCCTTATAAAACACTTGTACCCTTTACAAGTGAAGTTTTGTCAAGGTTTCTTAACCCTTTTCCTTATTACCTGTATTTAATCTTAACCCCCCGAAGGTAAGTAAACCAGAACAGAAAACAGGTAAATTGGTTGACTAATAGTTTTTAAATTACAACAATATGTTGTTGTTTATAACCAATGTCAGGTCAGAGTAATCTTTATAATAATAAAGAAAGAGTTAAGACGGATTATTCTAAGTCACTATACCTCGCAAGTAACTATAATTATAATTTAATTTAATACCCCCAGTCAATACTTAACCCTAAGCAGTACTACTATTTTAATACGCAAAGTTTATTATATTGCAATTTGGTAACAACACACCTGTTAACTAATAACCGTACTAGCAAAGTTTCATAACAACTAATAACCGTACTAAAGCAATGTTTACATAACTAATTAACTAATAGCCGTACTAGGAAAGTTAACATAACTAATTACTGTGCTAGCAAAGTTTACATAACTATTTAACTAATAGCTGTACTAGTTTACATAACTCATTAACCTAGCAATGTTTACATAACTAATTAACTAATAACCGTATTAGCAAAGTTTACATAAATAATCTACTAATAACCGTACTAGCAAAGTTTACATAACTAATTAACTAATGGTTGCACTAGCAATGTTTACATAACAAATTAACTAATAGCTGTACTAGCAATGTTTACATAACTAAAACGCAAGTTACGAGCGTAGCTAATCCTATAAGGTGAAAAGTTCCAAGGATGATAAATTTTGGTTAATTTCTAATTTTGCATTCCTATATAATTATTGATGGTTATTCTTTCTTTTCAAATATCATCAGATATAACAGCATTATGTTCATAAAGTAGAAGGTATTTATTTGAACCTGAATTAAAATTGTTGAGAACCAAACTGATTAATACAAGGTGAAGAACAAAGTACTACCAACAATGAAACTTCGCCTATTAAAATAATTGATACTAATGTTAACTAAATACGCCACTGAAAATTAGAATTGATTGTTTGACATTGTTTTAACATCCTCTAATCATCCATATAGATTTAAAAGATTGAGAGGTTATTGTTTTCACTAAGGAAATTACAATGTCGAAAAGAAAATAACTTGTTGTGGATGGTTGATTTCCCATACAACTTAAAATGACTTGTCTATATAAAGAATATTTCCGATTGTCTTTTTATAATACAATAGATAATTTTAAATGATGATGAACCGCGGATGGTTTTGCATGAGTTACCATAGATACCAAAAACCACTTAGTTCTATTTAAACTAAGTATTGTTCTGAAACGTCTTCGACTCCACCCTTCTTGTCAGAATGAGATCTTCTTTAATACGACACACCCCGTTAACATACCGCATCCCTTTAATAGACGTAATTTCTTTAACCTGTAATTTACTTTGATACTGATGAATCAAGTTATTCATGCACCATAACGCTTTGTTATTCTTTTATCTGACAACTCCTCACCTTATACTTGGTAAGAGAAATCAATTTTTGTACATACAAGTGATTTCAAAATTGGTTCAGTAAAATAATTTTAAAAAATCAACAGTTTTCAGTGGTTTGCTAGAATCAATTTATAAGGAAACAGTAAGGAAGATTTAAAGGGAAAGAGAGAGCAAAAGAGATAGCAATAAGATTGAGAGGAACCATAAAGCAAAAAAACCTTAGAACAAATTTATAAAAATACAATATTATAGTAGCAGACTTAACCCGTGGCTTCGAAAGTGTTCAGACCCCTGAGAAGAAATCTCTTGGGTATTGGTGGTTGTTTCGAAGTATTCCTTGCTTTATTCCTACATGCTATTAAATGGCACTTTGGCATCTATTTAGAAACTTTAATCGTATCCTTTTCAATAATGTTTTGAGGATCTGAGGAGAATGAAACCGGTTCGAAGACGATCCGAATATTTTTAGTACTTAAATCTAAAGGTCCAGGTTTAAATCTAGGTACTATCGAGTTTCACTTATGCTTTTCGCAATCTGAGCATTATATTTTGTAGTTTTTCGTATATATTCCTAGGTATAGAACATGTCCTTTCAAAGGAAATGCAGGAATACACTTAAAAGATTAGGAAAAACGGAGCTTTGTATGACCGCACGAAATGTGTAGAATTTAGTCCCCTAGTTTTTTTATGGGATGAACATGCGCATTTCCTTAGAAATTTTCAGAATAATTTAGAAACAAGTACTAGTTTTTTTGCTCAGACTGCAAAGTATAAACCAAGAGCATCAGCACGAAATGGATTATGATGAAAAGAAGCAAGCATTCTCAAATAAATTCACGCGGGTTACTGAACTCCTACGCTAGAATTTTTAGTTCATGGCTGTTTGTTAAAATATGTGCATGATAGTATTTAATGCAATAAAGTCCAAGAATGTTAAAATTATTTTTCCCATAAATATGATTTTAATTTTGGAATTGGAGAGGAAATGAAATCGTAGGATAATGTTCAATGTTTAAACAGGTGACCCTTGAAAGCTTCCAATAATATTGATATTTGAATATTTCTAAACTTTTGAAGGTGGAAAAGTCTACAATACAGGTTTTATGAAAGAGCATCCCTTGTTCTTTTTTTGCTTCCCTATCTAATGATTTGGGAAAAGCTTTGAAGTTGGAATCTTACTGATACCTTAATGTTTATCAATAACCTGTATTTATTAGGGTTGTACATCTGTGACAACAAAAGTCAAGTTAAAATAAATTCTCTTATCAGTAAGGCACTGACAAAGAATCCCCCCTTATAGATTGAATACACCTGGCGTGAACCAATATAGTAAAACTAAATATAGAAAACTATCTATGGTCTTAACTAAAATAATAGCATAGCATTAATACTTTCTTAGGTTATGCAATATTTTCATTTGTATGACACGTTTAATTAATCCTTCATAACTTCTTATGTAAAGCATAAGTTGTAAGCAGTTTTTTTTGTTTTGGTTGTCCAGTAGTACTTAATCTACAATTAATTTACACACTTATATAATCAATTTATCATAATATTTCGTGATAGTAATTGAAACCTTTTTACTTTCCTCATTTAAACCGTAGGTATAAAGGAAAATGGTGGTGTTGGCAAAAAAATCCGAAACCAGATGACACCGGAATAACCTGCGAGTATTGCTGAGAAGTTTTTTCAAAGTTGTCTGTCTGTATGTGTGAAGC
The DNA here is from genome assembly GCA_018340805.1 of Microvelia longipes. Taxonomy (NCBI): domain Eukaryota; kingdom Metazoa; phylum Arthropoda; class Insecta; order Hemiptera; family Veliidae; genus Microvelia; species Microvelia longipes. The sequence goes on along the minus strand of JACMZG010001863.1, from coordinate 26,164,268 downwards.
TCCAAGTTTAATTATGCTAGAAAGTTGAAACTTAGTAAAAAAATCAGTTTATATTGAAAGTTGTGCTATTCGGAAAATAACTTTTTATGACGTCATTACCCCGCAATAATGTGTCAGCAAAACTTTTGCTGACACATCGGACAAATGTTGCGATCAATTTGACATTTGCCACGCATGTAGCCATGCGTATATAAGACTAACAAATGTGCACATACTGTCATCTCATTATCAGCATTAGTTAAACTTTTTTTTAAATGACTTTATATTTTTTAAAAGTATATTTTTTTTAAATTTGTAAAAAAATTGATTTAAAATTTGGTACAAGTGTATAGCTTTACGTGATAAATAAGTATTCTAAGTTTCAATTCAATATGACAAGTATTGAATCGTATTGTATTCAATACTTGTCAATACAATATTGACGGTACAAGAAATATCCATGATTTTTGTAAGGTTATAAAAGCAGCATCACGCGTGGTTAGTACCTGTATAGGTGACCGCTACGAAGTCCATAAAATAAACGTAACATAAGCTAGTAATTAACCACTAAGCACTCTCAAGCTTTTTTATCTATTTGTTTTATTATTATACATTGACTTATGCATTCTTAGTAATATTTACTTTCTCGATTTTACAATCCAGTAATATTTGAGTATAATTGTTAAAAGATGTTAAAAATTCGAGTTAGTAACCCTCATAGGGACTTGCAGGCCCAAGTCCCAATCATGGGGCCAGAGTCAGACTCTCTTCATTGTCTGATGTTCTGTTTCGACTAAAGCTTCATGATTACTTATTAGTGGACAGTTACTATGCCATTATGCATTGCATTTTGCCATTATACAGTGGCGGAGTGAACTAAAAGGCCTGAGGAGGATTTGGCTTAAAAAGACCCAAACATTCATCTCAAGGGTAACAGATTCTTTATGTATAACGACTGTAACAGATTTTTACAATAAAGAAAGAAAGTTTATGTTATATGATTTTTACAAAGAAGTAATTAATATTTATTAAATTACCTACAGAAATATTTTTCTAACATACAATTCATTAAATTTTAATTTAAAATTTTATAATGTGTAAGTGATTGAAATTGATGTTAACTATTTTACTTTAACTTTAGTACACATGTATACTTTAATATAATAATGACTTTTCAGTCTACGGTAGCATATAGATTTCACATACCGCTTTGAAATGTTTTAATAAACTGACTCTGTAATTAAAGCATTCTTTTGAAAGATACCTATCTTTTAAAGCTAATAAGATAAACTTTATTTGAAGTTACAAGAAAATGAAGAGATTTAAAAGTTAATTATAAGGTGGATGACTCTTGTGCTTCCTTCTGCGGTTTCAAATGATGCCGCTCTCGTTCAGACAAAATGTAAAACAAGTTTTTTTATTCATAGTTTAAATATGATGCAAACAGGTGGTTTAGCTAAAATAAGGATGAAAAAGGGAAGATGTTTTTTTCAGATCTTGAGCTAAAGAAACAGGAAACCGGATGAGATTTTTGTCCAATATTCCCCCCTTATTCTTGTCTTTACAAATGTCATCTTTAAAAGGGATATCTCACATTCAGATTTGTATTTAAATATGAATGTAAGAAGAGCTTTATAAAAAATTCAAACAAAACAGCTGGACACTAGGAGATAAAATAGAACCAGACCGACATCCTCTCCTTGAGGAACACCTCGTGCCAAAATAAATACTACTATTATGTTCATTGCCGTTTCAGTGACAAAAATATGACGTAAGGATTTATATAGGCTACGATAATAAAAATCTATGATAAATGATAATAGCATTTATCACCCACTGTAGCAATTTGATAATAAATATTAACAACAATATGGCGTTCTAAGTTACAAGACGATATGTAACTGGGAATTATAAGTAACAAATGATTTAACAGAAACATACGTAAGACAACATCTTTTTACCTCTTTTTATGATTGTTATCTTCAATATAAAATAAACTGCTGATTTCATAATATGGATAAATAGATAAGGCCATGTTCACAATAAATACATTATATTATAAAAAAGCTAAAAGTATTTATAGTACATTATATAATGTAAATTAATTTTAAATAACTATATAATTATTTTTAAAAAATTAAAAAAATACTTTATGCTGAAGTCAACAAAACAATTTTAATACTATTTTGATATTGATCTAATAGAGATCTGTATATACAAGTTATTAACATCGCCTGAAGATACATTAAATTTAAATACTAACTAACCAGCATTGCTTTGGCCAAGTTCCCATTATGAGGTAAAGGAATGCTACGTTATTCTTTAGCTACTATAATTGTCTTTCATTTAAATTATTATTATCATTCAGGAATAATAAAAACGTCACAACATAACACATTTGAAATATTTTCAAAGCAATTCAACTTGCATTACTATACATAATGTGACATTAAATTAATATGAAGATGAAACAAAAAATGATAGCGGCAAAATATAAAAGTAAATAAAAAAATAATATAAATATAAAAATCTGTAGAAAAATATATATTTAAAATGCAATTCAGGTTCTCTTTACAATTCATGGGTGTCCTTCAGTAAAAATATATGGTTAAGAAAGAAATAATAATATAATTGCATGTAAAGATGCATATCGTGAAAAAGAAAAATAAAATTTCAAAGAAAGAACTTCAGGGAGATTAAACTTATAACCACCCATGATGAAAAAAAAAACAACTGATAACAAGTGTCGCATGCATTTTCTGCAAATTCTGTTCGTATTTCAAAGAATTGCGTTTTAATGTTAACATTTCTATTTTGTACGAGTAAAAATTATTTTTTTTCTCTTTAAAGAAGTTCACTTTATTATATTTATTTTAAAAATCTAAAGTAATGTTGGTCTAAAGTAAAATTGAAAAGGGAAAGATTGTTCTACAGGTTGGTCAAAGGAATTCGACAATGGCCCGATTTACTAAAGAATTAGACTATACCCTGATTTACAACTATTTTCGTACAAGGTCAAATGTTACCTTGTATGTGTTAGGTTAAGAACACAAAGAGAAGTTTTGACTAGAGCCAAGCGGTGCCTCATGTTTAGCATGCAAAAATGTATTATTCAATACCACCGAGTTTGCAAAAGATAAGGACGAGCGAAGCAAGTCAAAGGATATATTTAATTGTAAATCAGTAGATTTTCATATTCTTAGGATGAGCGAAACAAATCCAATGTAGTATGAATAAACGAAGCCGATAAGTTGAGAATAAGCCCTAAGGTACCCAATACCCGATTTTTTAAAAAAAATTAAATAACTTCATTAAGTACAAAAAATAGCTTACACAGATACATAATAGCACGTTGAAGTTTTCAATCAGCGGTTAGACAAGAGACCTGCCATATAACTTTCAATTCATCTCGACCAGTCTCTCACGGGAATAAATTGTTCAACTCAACAAGTCGTTTAACTTAGTTCATTATTTTCTAAGTTAAAGAAGTTGAAAAAATTGCCACTCTACCATCTTCACTAGTTATAAGAAATTTAAAAAAAATAGATTCGTACATCAGGGTGGTCACTACTAATAATACTTATAATTGTTTGCTATTTTTTAGTAGTACATTTGATTATATTGAATGAACGCCTTGATGGATTTTTAAATAAAGACTTCTTTTTGAAACTTTCTTTTAAATATGAAAGGTTAATGATTTTGAAAAATTGGAAGTGTAGTTATTTCCTTGTAGGTTTACGTCGTTGAAAGTCTGATTCAAAAAATTAAAACTGAATTCCAAGCAATCAATACCCCTGGGCTTTAAAGGGACCCTGGGGTTAAAATTCTCCTGTCTGTAACGGCAGACCATATGATCTATTCTAAGGGAACCTAAACTAGTCAATCTAGCAGGTTAAACATTTAGGGTTGATAAGTAAATAGTTTCCATCTGTATCTTAAGCGATAGGAGTACAGCATAAATACTTGTTTGTTGAATTTTTAAGTGATGCTGATAGTAACGTTTCATGGAATTCTCAAAATTCAATTTTTCTTATTTCCCAAAGAGAATTATATTTTGTGCAGATGCTCAACAAATAATCCTGATGGATGCAGCATCTTTTGATTTTGGATATCAAAAAATGCTGTTCACAGACGGCCGGTTTCACTCTTCATATTCTGCAGTATATGAGGTGTGTTCAAAATGTATAGCGAATTTTGAATTTTCGCGGGTTACGTATATTCGATATTTTTGTGGCTTTTTGTTGGTACTCATGTCTCTCACTTATGCCGACAAGCTCGGCCATTTTGAATGTTCACTTAATTGTTGACATCAGCTTTGCTTGCACGTGTTTTGGACCGTCTTTGAATTTTACCTCTTCAAAAAATAGATCAAAGAACCTGTATCATATGTTGTGTAAAAAATGAAATTAAGTGCGCGGATGCATTCCGGATGTTTACTGTCCGCGACGACCCAAATTTGCTCCTGAGGGTCATAACTGGTGACGGATCGTGGGTTTATGGTTATGACGAGGAAGCCAAAGCTCTATCATCTCAATGGAAGCTGCCGCATGAACCAAGACCGGAAAAAGCGCACAAAATTCAGTCGAATGTGAAAGTTTTGCTGACAGTTTTCTTCGATTGCAGGGGCGTGGTGCATCATGAGTTCTTGCGACAACGTAGAACGGTCAATAAGGATTATTACCTGCAAGTTATGCGCAATTTGCGCGAAGCAATCAGCCAAAAACGCCCGGATTTGAGGAAGAACAAAACTTCCACTTATCTGGTGGCTTTTGCACCGCGATAACGCCCTTGCTCACACATCGTTGCCTGTGCGCGGCTCTTAGGCCAAAAACAACATACTAATGATACCGCAGCCACCGTATTCCCCAGATCTGGCCTCCTGTGACTTTTTCTTGTTCCCTAAACTGAAGAGGCCCAAAAAAGGACTACGTTACGCTACGCTTGACGAGAAGGAGGAGCTGAGCAAGATAAAAAAGATTTTTTGAAGTTCTTCGAAGATTGTAAAAACCGTTGACATGAGTGTATAATATCTCATGGGGATTACTTTAAAGGGGACAAAATAGGGATTCATGAATAAATAAATAATTTTTGAAAAAACACGAAATTCGCGATACTTTTTGAACACACCTTGTATGTTTCCTTAGTAACAATACACTTAATAGAGCATAATTATTCAATAAATAAGATATCCTGGATAACGAATTAATTTCTAGTACCTATAATGGTAGCTATGTCTTCCAATTTCCAACAATAACAAATTCGATAAGTATGGACAATTTGAAAGTATCTGATGGTTTTGTCTATTTGCTACAGAATAGAGTTTTAATTTGTAATCCCTCTTATCTTGAATACGTTATACTTCTTTTATGCACAGAGATTTATATAAATAAATAGATATGGCGATGTCTATTCCAGATTTTCATTCGCTGGACTGAAGCGACCTTAAAAGGGACTAGCGAAATCACTCCCAATATTTAAATGAGTTCAACTATTATTCACCAGGGAAGGTAAGTTTTCCCTCCATTTATTTATTCTTCTAATATGCTTGTAACCATGTTTCCGTGCTGTGTCAACCCCTTTCTTAAAATTCCTTGGTATAACCTAACATTATAGGAATTCATTAATATTCACTGTCATCAATATATCATACACTACTATACGTCTATGCATTACATAGATTCCTAAAGTTTTCTTCCACAGTAGAAGCTTCTAAACTGCATATTCATTATTAACAGATCAATATAACATAACACCAATATCAAAATTAATCCAGTGTCATTAGATGATTATGTAATATAGTTAGCTATCGTTTAATGGGTATATTGTCAAAGGTATAACCTGCTGGGTTGATATTCCTTGCCAAAAAGTTAGAGTTAAAAAATCTAATATGCGTAATTATTTATTTTCAGGTACTACCGCAATCACTCTATATTCTGGGATGAGCGTATTGTCAAGGAATAACCTGCTAGGTTAATATTTCTTTGTCATAGTGTTGGAGTAATGAAGTGTTATTTAGGCAAGTATTTAGTTTTTATTACAAGATATTGAGGTATGGGTGTATTAGCAAAGTAATAGCATTCCTCTACCATTAATTTATTTGACAAAATAATACTAATTAACTACAATATTCCTTTGTTAATATACCCATCTTTATAATACCGAGTTATAATGGTAATTTTTACTTAAAACGGGATAAAACAATCCAATGGTATTCAAAACACTAGTATTCACTATAACCACTTACGTAACACAAATTTCACCAATAAAACCACCAACGCGGAAGTAAGTTAGTGCTGATAACATAGTTCAGATTACTGAATGCAATTTAATGTTTGTCCTTATTGCATCGAATTTCAAGTAATCCAATAATAAAATAACTTGAGAAGTATTCTTACTTTTTTCTGAATTTCAAAAGGAAAAATAAGCAAATAATGTTGGGACTCTTGGTATGATTTCATATATCCTTCTACTGAACTTATATTTCCTACAAAGTATTGAAACACCTTTCTCTTCTTATCTCACTTGATTTCTTTTGTTCTGGTCAACTGACTATATTTTTCTTATTTAATGTTATAAACTTAATGCATTTATAGAGTCACGTCAATACTGTTTATAAGAGAAAAATCACTCACTTACTTTATTTCTCTATAATACACCTGTTTAGAAACTTTTATGAAAAATAAAATAAAAATTATAGGGGAAAATATACTTGAAGCTATATTGTACCATTTATATTATGTAATTGAGCTTTAAAGAAATACTATCAATAAATGATTTAAAATAAAAGAACAAATTGAACAATTTATTATATTGCATTTTAAAACTTTTTCAAATTTCATCTTTTCACGGTTGAAAAAATCTGAAATAGAGTTGTTAACGTTTTCCTAAAAGAACCTGCAAACTTCTCTTTGAAAAAATACAGGAAACGATTTGCGGACTATCTATTTAAAAAAATAAGGTGGTTTTAACTTAAAAAATATATATACACAAAAATATTAAGTCACGGAATCCCATCTGTTTTAACCGCAAAGAAACTTCTAAAAAGACTTCGGCAAAATTATTTTAGAGATATAAATAACGAAACATTTGTTATTGGCTTGTTTTAACAGGAATATTGACCACCCAGATATTTAATTCCAATAGAAAAAGAATTAATTACATAATTATAACCTTTTAAAAAATTATTAAATATAAATAAAGCAAAAGAATCTTTTTCTCTTACTTCAAAACGTCAATAAAAACTCAAGCTAACTCGCTTTAGAAAACTTCTAAATCAATAATTACCCTGAGCTTATAATGTGGTCAAGGTCATATTTTTGGAAAAATAAATAATTATATTTAAAAATTTTACTTTGAAGACAATTTGAAGTAAAACCTCCATTAAAGTAAAACTTCATTATCTAGTGTAACAAAATATTTAGAACAATGTACTGTAACAATGTATATTACACGACAGTTCAAAATCGCAAATTAAATCTCAGTAAAAAATCCGTGATATGGTGCTAAACTAAAGCATTAGTTGAAAGCTATAAGAATATAGTGTTAGTTTAGAGAAGTAGATCTTACAAGAGACAGAATTTAATCAGTTAAGTGACGAGCGATGGCGAGACAATAATTAATTTCTAAATTAAATTAATTAAATCTAAAATTATTAATTTTATTTTCAATTAAAAATCTAAAATTAATATAGCAGGGTTAATTTATTGAGTTTAGGAGCTAAGGCGAAAGAATTCTTGTTTTTGCCTAATTTGCAGATAAGATTTGAGCAGAACACTTTTCTGCTTTTCTGAGGGTAGTGCAGTATAAACTTCCCTCTCAAATAATTAAATATTACTGTTATAGTCAAATGTTACACAGATCTTTAATAGAGCTATTTATTTATTGAGGCAAAAAACAACTTCTGTATTTGGGTAAAAGTAAATCATACTGAGCAAAAAAGGTATAACAGATCAGATACCTTTGATATCTGATCTGTAAGACATATCTATCACCTTCTTCTTTATCCAACAGCTAGCACTGATAATGGCCTCTTGCTAGGTCAAAAACGTTTTACTTTTTAGTGGAGGGCATTCTTCTCTTATTTACTGTACCAAGCGTTATATATTGCTAACTGGAAAATGCTATTATTGGATAAAGAAATTATTCAAAAGGACAGCTAATTAATTACTAATTAAATACTATACAATTCTACTACTACCATACAATATTTGGTTTAAATGTCAAACAACCCACTTAAATTTGATCATTAACACTGAATAACTAATCAAACCCTTTTGTACGGTTTCTGTACAAATTTAAGTACATTCAATCACAATACAATGAGATCAAACATAATATTTAACTTGTATGTAAATCAAAAGGTCAATTTTATTGTACGTCTATTCAAATAAACAGGCTAAACAAACCATTATGCGGATATAATACAAAAATTAACCGTTTTAAAAGTTTACAGAAACATTATCCTTTATATTAACCTGCAGTTGCAAACCTACTAATTTTACTTGCAGAGCAAAAAGTACTAATTTAAGATCTAATAATGATAAAAAGTTTAAATGTTAAATCAAATGATCTATTTATGTCTGATTACTCAATCATTGATAGTTCTCTTACGGTAACGGATTCTTATTAAATAGATCTTCAAAGTAGTTACGAAAAAAAGTAAAAGATTAATCGACAAATTTTAAATTACGTAACTTAATTAATAAGCTATTCATCACTTTTAAAGCACCATCAATCTCACTTCAAAATCTTAAGATGGTTAAACAGAACTATAAATTTTATGGAAAAGGAGTGACTTGATTTTAAACAAAGAAACAAATTTTATAAGCAAAATTTCATTTCTCATAATCAAAACTTTTAAGAGACAAACTATTGACAATGCCACTTGTCCGAACTATTAAAATTTAACAATAAAAAAGAGCAAATATATAGCTCAAGGACTTTCTCAATCAAACTAAAATTTATAACTAAAGCTATACCTTAAGGGAATCGTAATTTATGGGAATCAAAAAAGTTTATACAATAGAACAAAAAGTTATTATAAATAATTATCGTAAGACTATTATGGTCAATGAAATGGACCTCTCCCTTTCTTTTGTACACTATTATTGGTTTCTTGCAGGTCCTAAATAATAGAAAGAAGGGAACGCTTAAGAAAAGAATTTTGTCGTTGAATTATCGAACATGAGAAGTTGAAATAAATTGGGTTCTGTGTCTTTTTAAAAGTTATTGAAAAGAAATAAGGGGATCAAAATTAATGAGGAGCTCACATAGAAATGTAGACAATGGGATACGTTTAAATCTATAATTCCGGGTCATGAGAACAAAAATTGCCGAAGTATTAAAAAATCGGTTATACGTTGAAATTTATCTTAGCAGTTTTAGATTTTTTTTATTCGATAAAGAACTTTTTCTGATAATTAAAAATCGCCAACTTATAACTTTTCTTAAATAATACTAAATTATAATTTAGAAATCAATCAATTACTTGAAAAGTTTTTAAGAACGCACATCATTATTAAAAGCTTATTTATATATTTTTTATTAAATACGAGCTGTTTATCAATAAATTTAAAACCAATCGATTGCATTTATCAAGCAGCAAATGATACAAGTAGGGTGAGCTATTTGTATCCCTGAATCACTTCATCAATATAAAAATTTAAATTTTAAAAAACTTACCCAGCAATTGCTGGAGAGTCTATAGCGACTTCTGATTATTGATATCATGCTTTTTTACACTTTATTTGCAGGTTTCCCGCCAAGATTGGTGGGATTCTTATAAAAAATGTCGGCCTATATTGCTAAATAAAATTTAGCGTGACAAAAATGCTGTATAAGGTAACAAAATCAATAGGAAAACACTATGAAGTAAAATAAAATAAGATAACGAACTTTATGATCCAAGGTCAATGTAAAACACAAATACCAATAATAATTAAAAATACAAAATTAGTATTTTTACCCCTGTAAGTTATTTCTTTTCCATACTTATCCTGTAGGTATTTTAGAAAACGCCGCCTCCGTCAGTTATTAAACTGACCTTTGACTGGGTTCGCATCCCAGGTTACGCTCTCAGTTTTTATAAAAGTATTCTTTTCTTATAATAAATTATCGCCAACTTTATGGTGGTTCCCTCAGGGGTATTCCTGATGAGCCGCAAGGCTCATCAGGAATAGCATCAGGCTCTAAATATGATATCCTGAGGGATATCATCAGGCTCTAAACGGGCATTATTATTATTATAGGAAAAGTGAAGTGTTTTCTATATACCTTGTAGGAAACATTTTAGTAGCATAACATTTTGTCTGTATCATCATATTAGGTTTACGTTTATGTTTCTCAGAGGGTTTATATTCTAGTACAAACATAAAAACTAAGCATACATTTCATAAAGAAAGGTCAGTATGTGGATGTGACCGCTAGGAATCAAAATAAAAACTCAGCAATTTGATATTTGCGAACATTATGACCGCTAGGAATCAAAATAAAAAATCAGCAATTGTGCGAACATTGTGACCGCTAGGAATCAAAATAAAAACTCAGCTGCGAACATTGTGACCGCTAGGATCAAAATAAAAACTCAGCAATTTGATATTTGCGAACATTGTGACCGCTAGGAATCAAAATAAAAACTCAGCAATTTGATATTGCGAACATTGTGACCGCTAGGAATCAAAAATAAAAAATCAGCAATTTGATATTTGCGAACATTGTGACCGCTAGGAATCAAAATAAAAACTCAGCAATTTGATATTTGCGAACATTGTGACCGCTAGGAATCAAAATAAAAACTCAGCAATTTGATATTTGCGAACATTGTGACCGCTAGGAATCAAAATAAAAACTCAGCAATTTGATATTTGCGAACATTGTGACCGCTAGGAATTAAACGGATGTTTAACGTATATCAATAAGAATTAGGTGATTTCCATTTTCTAAAGACGAGCTATGCGAGTACGAAATTAAATTCACCAAAAAATTAAATACCACGTACCAGTTTTTTAGTGGGAATACCCCCCTTTCGCATGGACAGTACTTGGTTAGATGACCCCTAGAAATATTATCAGACTAAATTGGTATTTTAATGTAATAACGATGGATAGAAGAAAGTCTAATGCCATGATATATTCTAAAGTAAACAAATCCTATACTTAACATTTAATAAGCACACTATAGACTGTAGATTATTAGTATTATCGCAGGAATGATCAACATGTCAAAAAAGTTGCATTCCAAGTTGCAACTCCCTTTAACGAATTGAAACAGTTTATAAATACTCCAATAATGTGTTTCTTATTTATTACTTATTTCTTATTATTTCTTATTATTTATTTAATGGGACTAAATTCATTTAGAAATAAAGACATAGTCCATTTGAAGTTTGTCTGGTTTGCTTATACAGAAAGCAGGGAAATTAATTTCTCATATTTAATGTAACTCATTGATGAAATATTAACAATTTTCCTAAGTTTCATTCTCTTTTTATACAGATGTTTGACCTTTCTAAAATAATTAAATGTTTAATTGATTTCGCTCTTTATAATGAAAAATAACGCTATTGTATAAATATCTGAATTGAAAACAAGAATTAACATTTATGTTTAGATTATCACAGAGAAAGGAAATCTTTGATGATGTTAGAAACGTACACTTGTGTTGTCTCATTTCTATTCTACTAATGGTTTTATTATACATTTAATTACCTAGAAGAAAGAGTACATTAAAGTCAAGATCATTCATTCTTATGCTATTTTTACTTACTTTCTTTTGAACCCAAATAGAAAATGTATATCTGTTTTGGAAATTCGGTTAAAGATTATTTAAATGAAGTAAAAAAGGAAGACTTTCCTTTAAGAGGACAGGATCTCCTTTAGGAAAGCGGAAATAAAGGAGAGCTAGCTCCCCTAAAAATTTTGTTATTTAGTTTAAATATCTTGAAAGTTTAGCTAGCTTCAGAATATATTAGATCTTGTCGGGGTTAAAACACTTCTATTTTAGGAAGTCTATAAAACAAGTTATTTTATTTAGGAAGTTTAGCAAGTTATTTTATTTACTTTTATTTTAGGAAGTTTATAAAACAAAATATTTTTTAATTTATTTTGTTGTATACTTTAGAGCCACCATTGAGTGACATTTAGCTTTTATTCTCATAGGACTTGCTTTTGAAGTAAGTTTTGTTCGAACATGATCAGCCCAAACATATTTACATAAAAAGTGCATACATCGTTGGATACAGACAGCAATTCTGAAAAAAAGCTTGAATGTCCAAGCTGGATCCAAACTTCATTTTGTTTCTTCGAGAGAAATTGGTCTCTCGAAACTCCTGATACTATAATAGAATCCATTAATACCATAGGTACGAAAGAAAATTTTGTGTTTTTACTAAAAAACAGAAACTTATTTCACTTGAATTATCCACTCAAGATGTTTTTAAAACATCTGACCCTGTATTAAATCCATGTTATAACCTATTTTATCAACATACTAATATGACCCTACGGGTTTAAGCGTAAAAAATAAAATAAAAATAAGACTATTTTATATTAGTCTTGTGATATAAATACTGTTAAAACCCTATTTACCTCTCATTTTTACTTGTAGTTTACTAGTTCCTAGTACTTTTATCTTCCCAAGTTTATAATTATTGAAACGGAAAAAATCAATCTATACGGATAAAAATACAAAAAGAAAAGACTATTTTTCTATTGATATTAAATTGACAGACGGAAATACCTTCAGGCTATACACTAATTGGACTTTCAAAGTGCACATTTTCGCAACAAAAATGATTTTTTCAAAAAGTAAAAAATAATCAATACAATGAATAGTTGCATTTAATGTAGCCTTAGGGAAATTTCTCTTCATTTTTTGAATTATTTTATAAAGAAGATACGTCTATATTTCTAGTCTCATATAGATTGTATTCCCCTTTTTAATAATATTATAAATTGCAGAAAGTAAGACAAAGCTTACCTTCTTTATCAAAAAAGACAAAATATGTTTATTTTCTAAATATTTATATATAGTAAATACATTATTTTTAACAAAACCATAATAAAATATTAACAAATACAAACTATTTGTCTATTGTTGCTGAAGGCATAATAACGGTGTTAAATTTCACTTGTAAATGAGTTCTAGGACAGATAAAAATAACAATAATAAATAAAAAAATATAATAAATAAAAAGTAACGTGTGAAATAATCTTATCAGTTTCTGATAGTGAAATTAATTAGCAAACTTATTATTGGACTGTTAAGAATTAAATTCTAGGTGGATTAACGAAGATTCATTCCATTAATTTTTTTTTATTTATTTACACTAACATAAACAACAGAAGTTTCTCCTGGCAAAGCTAGGCATCTTCAATGTAAAACAAAATAAAAATACACCAAAACAAACAACTATCACCAAAAAATTAGTAAATCTGACCAAACCCAAAAAATAAATGAACCACACCAAAAAACGTTACCAATAAGTTAGACAACAGTTAAATTAAAACTTAAAAAACAATAACATGTTATAAACAACAAAAATCGGGTACGGGGTACCCGATTTTCGGACTCGCTTCGCTCGTCCTCAGAATAGGATGGTTACCAGTGGCCTAGAGTTTATATGCTTCGGACTCGCTTCGCTCGTCCTCAGAATGGGATGGTTAGCAAATGGTCTAGGGTTTTTAAACTTCCGAGGTACCCCCTACCCGTATAAAAAAGCATACAAGAACGTTAAACTTGGCATAATCTTAAATGAGAAAAAGTTCCAATGTTTACTAAATTAAGTTCCAATGGTTTTATTAAATTATTTGAATTTTTGGCGAAAATTTGAAACCTTGACAAATGTAAACGAACTTTTACGTATAACAAAAGTGTCGCACTAATTAATAATTAAGTTCGCTTATAACTTTTTAACTAATTAGTAGATTTTGGTCGGAGTTTTTTATATTTGTTCCTATTTTTTTGCGGTTCCAACGAGGTGTTATATGTTAAAAACATGTGTATACTTTTGGTATTATTAAGCGTCAAATTTTTAAATTTCAAAAGTAAATAATTTCAAAATTGCGGCCAATATCAAAACGCAATTCAGAATATTTGTTTGTCATGTTGAGAGGTATATTCCTGCCAAATTTCAAGTTCATGGGGTCATTTCTTGATTTTTTACGATTTTTTTAAATTTTTGCTGACTAAGCAAATAGAGGTAATGGTGACATAAAATTTTGATATTCCGGGCAGCAAAACTAGACCTAATGAATGATTTTTGTACTAAGTTTCAACTATCTAGCATAATCACAGTGGGAGTTATGCGTGACACACACACACACACACACTAATTTATTTCTTTGTTTCTAATAAATTCCCTTAATTGTTATAAGCACGTCACTATGTATAATAAAGTATCTATGTACATGTACAAGTTAGTGAATCTATCAAGTTAGTCAATCTATCAAAACTATCAAGCATCCAGACAAAAGTGGTTTTTTGCAAACTTAAAAAAAATTTAATAGCTCCATAAGAAAAATTTATTATCACAATGAATTAGATTGATGAATAAATTAGACCTTAAGACAAACTTCCAAGGTCAATCGTACCTAATATTTTTATTATTAAATTTATATTTATTTTAGTTAAATTTATTTTAAAAAAAGTTTTGGTTCCTGAATGGCCTAACCTTTCAAAAGTTAGTTAAGCAAATTGATTTTATGATTTTTTAAAAAAATATATAAACTATACACGATTTTTATAATACTTACAATTAATTTATATAAGTATTATCGTGCTCAGAAAGAAGTAATACACTGGCAAATTGCATTAATAATATATTTTAAGTTAAGTATATCTCCAAAAAAAATTGAATACTATTATTATAATCAATTTACTAAACGATCTTGTTAACTCGTGCCTTCATATCATTTTGTGAGCTTTCATTCACTTAGGAAATATTGATGCTAACAAGGTTTGTTACAATCTAAATTATTTTCGTTACATTAATATTATAAGGAAATTGGGTAAGAGATTGTAAATTTCGTTTTTGGGACAAAAAGGATCCGAAATGAGGTTTTTGAAGAGTAATTTAAAAAGGTAGTTTATTACAAGAGTTCATGAGGTTACGAGGTTTATGTAACGAAGACGAAAAGGAAGATGTTTTTGCAGAGGCTAAGTGATTCTTCAGAGGCCTCATCACAGACTCTCCTGAATTACATAAAGATCTTTTGTGCACGGATCACCCGAGGCTCGGTGCTGCAGTAGTAGACTTTACTGCCACAGGCTGTGAAATTATTTCTGTCGGAAAGACACGAACTCATTTAAACTTTTAACTACATTTTTTATAAATTAACTCTTTCTTTTAAGAAAGATTGCTTAAAGGAAGAATACAAAACCGGGTATAAGGTTCCTCGGTACTTTTTCGGTCAAAAATTCAGATTCACTTCGCTCTTCCTCAGAATGTATTAATTATCGAAAACCTAAGTTAGTATTACTACGGCCACGATGCACTCGACCTCAGAATAAAGTGATTATTCAAAGTCTAGGGTGTTATGACTTTAGACTCGCTTCAGAATGACATGTTTACCCAGAGCTTAGGGTGATGCAACTTGGTACAAATCAAATGTACCATATGACTTGTTAATTTAAGTTTCATGCGAATACTATCTTGGTGCGCAGGCATTTTGCGTCTAATCCACAGAAGAGCCGGGGCTTTAATATCAGCTTTAATATGTAATATCAGTTTAAGCTTTAACTAGAAACGACACGTGCCCCACTGCCAGACTAAGCTTTTCCGTCTCAAAACCATAATGGCAGGGCAGAAACATGAATATATTTTATATAAACTACTTTTGAGGATCCTAAATTTTCCCTAAACCCAAGTTCATTTGTGGTTAGGCATCTTTTACGAGTACCTGACATCGCACAGGCTTAACGTCCCTTTCGAAGATCGTTACGTAAAAGGATTTCCATCCCTCGCAAAAAATCCTAGAGGCCCCGACCGGGATCTAACCCGGACTGTCTGAATGGCAGACCCACGTGCTAACTATTATACCACAGCCGATCTAATAAACATTAGGAGAGCATAGCCGACCTAAGTTCTTCTAATGTTAATACAAGATTTTGCATGATTAAACTCTAGATAATAATGTTAATTATATATTTTTGTTTTATACAATTAATATAAGTATATCTCCACATCTTTTATAATTTCATTCAAAAATAATGTACTTTTCTCTCTTCTTTTTAGGAAACAGGACTTCGATTGCCTACGAGTAGTTGACAAGCGGTACAACTGTTTTGGTTTAATGAATTGGATCGAATAATAGAATCGAATACTTTATATAATTGGAATCTTCATCAACATCTACCAACATAAAATATGATGTTTTCTTTGTTTGAAAAAATAAAGCATTCAACCACTCCCCCCCCACCCTAAAGATATGTTGTTGAATCTTTCTCAAATAGATCGATTGCAAGAAAGAAGATATTTTATACCTTTAAAAAGGGAGTTCGAGAGAGTTGCGAGAACTTTATGATAACAAACAAAGAGATATTATTACTAGAGGGACCTATAGGTTAAATTTTGTAACATCTAAAAAGTAACCTGACCATCTTTGGTTATAAATATAATCAAATAATCAGTACAAAATTACAATAACTTATACAGTAAAACGTCAAAAATACACATCAAAACACTAGCAATGTGCGGGAAACTCAAATAAATTTATTAATTATAACCTTCACTTACCTATGAAGGAGGTTTTAATGAGGCTACACAGAGCCCCTGAGAGTCCCAAAACCATGTTTCAGGCCGTTTAATGTATTAAGATAGGCTTTGCTCCATCAAGTATATATCTCTATGATAACAAAAGATTTATTTGCCGACAAAAGTTGCCGATAAAACAAATCAAATTTTCCAATGAAATTGCTTTGCTAAATATGCAAAGCAAGTGTAAGTGTAAGTGCAAGTGTAAGTGTGTGTGTGTGCAGTGTGTGTGCAAGTGTGTGTGTGTGTGTATGTGTCCCAGTGTTCACATGTGCGATACATTTGATTTTAATTCTTTTATAAATAAATATTTTCTTTCATAAAAAGGACAAAACAATTTTTACGTCTACATTGACTCGATATTTTTAAAGTTATGTTCGCACCCTTATTAATGTTTGGTAAAGTTGCAGGTGACTCTTGATACTGTTGACAATATTTGAAAATATCTTTCCATCACATATTACAAAATTTTTCATTAAACATATTTTAAAGTACATAATGTCCATTGTTATTATTCAATCCAGGTAAGGTCAAAGATATTTTGTAATTTGTATAATTTATTACTAATTAATTTTACAAACTGTCAAACCTTCTTTACACTTATTATAATAAATCAAAATAATGTTATACTTTTATTAAATTTAATATTAATAACAAATGGATCATTTTATTTAAATTAATTGCAGACTTTTTTTCAGTATACCGTTGAAGACTTTTTGATACTGCCGTACCATATAACTGCTTCAACGGTTTGTGCGTAGAATTTGAGGAAATTTATTTTATTTCGTTTTTTTTTTTTACTTTTCGTAACCCTTAACTTTTCTAATTTAACAACGGCTTTTAATGAGAAAAGTTAAATCAAATTAAATATGTTGTAGCAAAAAAAATAAGAAAAAGGTTTTCTGTGCCAGAAGTTTGATCGAAGGAAAACAATGAATAAAGCCGATCATACATTTGGGGTTGGTGAAAAGAAGCCAAAAATAAGATCTACTCACCAGGATTGGCCTCCCTAATTTTACTATTACTACTACTAAATTGACCTGCGAAATCTTCTTTACGCTAGATAAAACCCGCTTGACAGACACAACGTAACAAAATAGAACTAAAGACCAGACGTTTTAAAGTTTTTGATATTCGACCCAAAAAATTTAATATTAACTGTCCAGCGACCTAATTACTATACTTTATACCAAAGCAAGTTGTGTAGGCTTAGTATTTACTAAGTTTTTTATTATTGCTAAATTAATTAAAAAATCTATTATTTTAGATTTATTTCAGTTGCGCCTGATGCCAGACTACACCTTTTCCAATTTTATTTGAGAAACCGTTATGTTTATTTGAGAACATATCAATTGTATTTGAGATTAGAAAAATATATTTTAGAAAACATCAATTGAATTTGAGAACAGTCAGTTGTATTTGAGTAGGCATTAAATGAATTTGAGAGCAGTGAATTCTATTTAAGAATTTATTAAATGTTTTTGAGAACTTGTGATTTGATAATGAGAAATTCAAAATTGGCCGAATTTTGAGTTTTTCATTACTATTTTTCTTAAATACAATTATACCTTGTTATGTGAGAGTTGAGCAATGAAACATATACAGAGTGGAACAACTCACTTTAACCAACATTAAATCCTTAAATTATGGGGAAAACATGGTCCTAGACCTTCGAAAATGGTCTCTACTCCTAGTAAATCAACTCCTAGGAGTTCAAATTATCAATAATTTTTTTGAGCTAGGAATGCACTACATAGGGCATAAGACGTGATTCTCAAATTCAAATCACCCTTTCTGAAATGAAATTAAACAATTCTCAATTTTATATAATGCTTTCTCAAATAAAATTGACTATTCTCAATTACATTTGTTGTTTTATCAAATTCAACAGACTAATCTAATTTACATTTGATATTTTCTCAAATACAAGTCATTATCAAATACAATTAATATCTTCTCAAATAAATGTGGAAAAGGTGTAGAATTATGGTTTTACCTTTAGTCTAAATTTATGTTAGACGAACAACAAAAATTCAAGAACAGGCAATTGCTCTATTTGCCCTTTGTCTTTTATTTTTTTTTCAAATGTATACCTAAACATATTATTAAATTCTAAAATTAATGTACATTCACCAATTAATTTAAACCCAACAAAATTTGCCAACGAGCCAACTTTGGGTCGCGAATCTTCGCTATTGACCAATATTATCTCATGGATCAATATTATCACTTATTATCTCAGACATTCCCGCAGGTACAACAATATAAATGATTAATGTCCTACTAAGCTGCATTTATTTTCCTAAAAAACTGCCTTTTTTACCCAAAAAACTGACGTCAAAGAGTATAGTATAAGTGTACTGTACTTCTTTCTGGCCTGTATCAAGAAGCAAACAACACTTTGATCCATCTAATTTGGAACATCAACAAATCAAAATATTTTGAATTATATAAACTTTTTTCAGATTACTCATTTAACAAGTTTTATTAGAAGCATCTTCGGTGTTTGATTTGTTGGCGAAATTTAAGTCTTTATTAATAAGGTATTTTACAATACGGATCACAGCATAAAACTTTCTTTATTTCTGTACTTGGTAAGTGATAGTTTTGTATACTTGTTTTAAGTTTTGTATAAACTCAGCAATATAAGCATAAGAAATATAAGCATGGAAGCTCTGAATCTATTTTAAGTCAAGTCATTTTATTACTCTAATCTTGTCTTTATCAAAATATAATTGAATGATGTTCCATAAAAATTAATAAAAAATCACTTAAGAAATATACTTTGGAAAAGTCAGAAGGCAAAAATGAATGACTTGGCTGAATAAACACCTGCTTTATAATGAAAAAACCTTATCTTTCATTCTATATAGTGGCATTTATTAATTAATATAAGATATAATCTGATATTCTAGAGGTCGTTTATTTCAATATTTCATTCATCTTATTAAATATTTTTCTTAATATCTGCTGCTTTAGCCGAAAGATTTTATTTTAATATCTATTTTATTTGACAACTAATAAAGTTGGTGATTTTAACCAGAAATAGTCGCTCTTCATATTAAAGCATGTTATCATAATCGAGTTAATTCATAAATTTAGAAAATTTATCATTAAGCGACAGAGCAAACGAACAAATGTGTAAATGTGTGTTTTTTTAAAAATATATATTTTTACCTATAAAGTATAGGTAAAAAGATATACCTATAAATATATATAAACTTAACCTTGTTTAAAGTAGTGAGTATAAGACATATACGTTACAAAATGACCCAATAGTTACTAAATGACTAATTATTATTCAAAAAGTAAATTCTTCATTCTTCCTTAGAAGATATAAATCGCCAAATTTATACTTCAAAGGATCTTCGGACTTAGTTTGCTCGTTCTCAGATATTAAATACAGTCGTTTTATTCCTACAGGCACCCATCCAGTCTCTGACATTACTCAATGCTGCTTAACTTTTATGATCCAAAATTATCCCGTAGATATACTTGCGGAATAAAACAAAACTTAATATACTTCTTTATTATGTAAAGTAATATACTTACAACAAATTTCATTTCAATTGATTTACTTTTTCATTGTTTTACCTTTTGAAAAATCGGGTAAGAGGTGTTTGAAACTTTCTCATCTTATCGGATTCGCTACGCTCATCCTCCCTACTTCGGGATAGCTTCGCTCGTCCTCAGAATATGCAAATCACCAAATTTATACTGCAACACGTTTCGGACTCGCTGCGCTGATCTTCAGATAGAAAATACATTCGTTTAATTCTCAGCGGTCACCCATACAGCGCTGACTACGCTTAATTTGCTCTTATGATCCAACAAAACCCATAGACATACTATGGATTAGTGATGTGCCGAATCGACTTTTTTTAAATCGACTTCATACGAGTCGACTCAAAAAAATCGACGTAAAATCGATTTAGGTCAAAGTCGACTTGGAGTCGACTTGAATCGACTCGAGTCGACTTGAATCGACTCGAGTCAACTTGAATCGACTCGAGTCGACTTTAATCGACTTAATCGACTCGAGTCGACTTAAATCGACTCGAGTCGACTTAAATCGACTCGAGTCGACTTAAATCGATTCGAGTCGACTTATAAAAAAATCGACTTTTCAAATCGACTTGCAAAATAATCGACTCAATCGACTCAAAAAGTCGACTTGGCACATCACTACTATGGATTTTGACTATTATAAAATAGTCATTTTGAAACAAAACTGAGTGTACTTACACATAAAATTAACCTAAGGCTATAATAAACTATAACTAGATTTGTCTAGATATTTAGTTAATGAATAATGCTGAGGTCGAGCCAGCAAGATCGAAGTAATGCCACCTTGTATGCTTCGATGTAGCATGACTCTTTCTTAGGACGATCGAAGCCTAGGAAGTTTGAAGTTTTAACACCTTAGAATTAAACATCCAGATTATTCTGATGTGTTTATTTGGTTGTACGCCCAAAGTAATACTGCCTTATTCATTACATGCTGAGAACGTGCAAAGCGAATCCGCAATAGTGAGGGAAAGTACAGAGGCATCTCGTACCTGTTTTCATTTATTGCCCATTGTTGTACGAGTCAAACACAAACTTTTCAGAATTAATTTTTTTTTGAGCCCTGTTTTAAATTTATTTAGGAAACATTTTAATGTGTACGCGGCGTGATACGCTTGTGTGGTGTTACGCCTAGAACTAACGTCTAGTTGACGTTAGTACGGCAACAAAGTGAAACAAATTAAAATAAGGTATTTTATAGAAAACCAAGTAGACCCTGAAAATCAGATCCAGTGAAGTACTAAGCATTTTCTTCGTTATCAAATGACTTCATTCAAGTTACTCAAAGGAGGAAAATCAATTCGTTTTACTATCTAAGTAATAAATTACGCCTATTTCTCTAATCAAACAATCTTTCTTCTATAAAACACAAGGAAAATTTTCACCTTGAATTTTTCTTTCTTTATGTTTCTATTTAAATTATTTGTAATATATGAGGAATAATTGTAAATAGATACATAATAATTATCTATTGATTAAAAATCTACAAAAAACAGTTTACCGGAACAATTGCTCTTACTCCCGGGTCCATTATCAGTAATCAATATGCACGAACTTCATTAAATCAAAACAAAATGACCTTTTCCCGATTGAGATGGATTTTCAAGTATTTTTATAGCCTGAGCACGAACCGACGATAATCTGTTTTAAATAGAGAGAAATACATTGTAATCGCAACTTGATTTATTAAGACTGGAGCATTTTTGCTTCATTTAAGTCAATTCAGTGATTGAATGTAAAACTAATAGCTCATTTACATTATATGATCTACAAGAATCAATGAATTATTATTCTTTATTATTATAATAAATAATCAACTTTTCCTCATCCCCCTACATCGGACTTGCTTCGCTCGTCCTCAGAATGAATAATTCAGTAAATTTATTCTACAACACGTCTTCAAACTCACTTTGCTTGTCCTCGGGTAGTAAATACATTAGTTTTATCCTTTGCGGTCGCCAATCCAGGCACCGGCCTCGCTCGATGATGCTTATCTTTTATGATCTAACAAAACCATAGATATACTTGCCGTATTGAAACATAACTTACTATACTTTTTATTATATATTGAGATAAACTTGTATTAAATTTCAACGTAATTAGTTTTTTTCGAATTTTACAATTATTTAAAAAAAACGTACACAAGTCGTTCGATAAAAATTGAACTAATGCTGATAATGAGATGAAACTTGGCACGTTTGGTCGTATATATGACTACATGCGTCCTAAATCTCAAACAGATTGACAACTTTTTCCGCGTTTTATGAATTTTCGAAACTATTGCTGAGTCATTATTTCAGGTTAATAACGTCATATAAAAAATATTTTCCGCATAGCACAACTAGTCCTAAAGATTGATTTTTGTACCAAGTTTTAACTCTCTAGCAAAAATACACTTGGAAATACGATGATAACAGACACAACGCATATGCACAGACAGACAGACAAGTTTGTGAAAACCACTTAGGAGGTGTTAAAAGCACCAAAAATTGAAAATTCAGGTGAAAATTATCCTATATACCTCAGATATTGATGAGGAAAAGTGAAAATTAAATTTTAGGTTAAAATTTAACGAGTATTAATTCGTTTTCACTACAACGATAAAGAGAACGCCTTACTGACGATACTTATTTCACAATCAAAATATTTTTAGAAATGTATATTGTTTCTGTTACTCCAACTATTTTTTTTAAACCAGCTTGAGAAGTTCAGGAAGAACAGTTCTTCCTCTCAGGAACAGTTACTGTTCCTGAACATGACAACTAACGGTAGTTGCATACTGGTAACTACCGGCAGGCATAAAATAAATATAGGAAATGCTCTAAAACCTTTAAAGACAACTGACTAAGCTTAAAGATAAGTAACTAAGCATTAAACTAGTACAAATAATAGAGCGTACATCTTATTTTAGAGTCATAGTTTTGTACAACCAACTGGTTAATTGTTTCCTTTGAAAAAATACTGCCAAATGAGTTACGAGCAGTGCTTGACAATTGAGTAACTGCTAAGGTTCTAATGCATGAACTGGAACCATGCAATGGGCATGGTTCTTGCATAAGCAAGAAATAGGTTGTGAAGCACGGAAACACGCATTCTAAATGAAATTCGCCAGACAGCGGACAACCGCGCCGGAATTATTTATTTGGTAGTTGTAAACTTATATAATGAAAAAAGCCATAAAAATTATCGTTCCAACCAGGATAGTTGTTAAGCACGGAAACACGCATCCAAAGGAAATTCGCCCGACATGCGGACCACCACGCCAGAATTTTTTTCAATCTAAGCAATATACATAACAATCTGAACTGTCTGCCTATGAGTGGCTAGGTTTATCATATTCTGGTTTGTAAATGCATTTACATGCATGCATTCAAATGCATGCCATGCTAAATGTAAAATACATTTACAGGGCAATATCAGAACTTGTGAAAACCTAATTCGCGATTCAGGTAGTAGGTTCAACTATTTGATCTTATTTTACATTTATTGATCCAATTTCATTCTGTATCATTAATTCTTTTTTTATTACATAAAAAACTAATTGCTAGTTGATCGTTAAACATACGAGTAACTATTGTTTAAGTTACACACATTTTCCTAACGAAACGTTACAGTGTTACAAGTGGTTTGCTACAAGTGCAATTCTTTTCAGCTTTATTGTTTCTTATTCATTGTTCTGAAAGAAAACTTCTTTTGAAATTTCACCCTAACACAGGTGGGAAGTTTCCAAGGGCTCCCGAAAACACATTACGAAATCGCAGCACATTAGCTTCTTTTCATTCCATATAAAAAAATTAACAAAATAAAAACTTTTTGTCTCGGATTTTATTCATTAAACATCGAGTAGTTATTTAACAGATGAACAGGTTTCTATAAGAACAAAAAACATTTTTATACCTATTAACGGTTTTTATTTACGTAATAAGCACTTAATTCCCATACAGGTCAAAGAAACGGACAGTATTAGAAAACTAGTAGTCGAAGAAAAACCGTTCAAGAAAAAAAAATTTCAAAGACAATAGAAAAATCAAGGACCCCATATTCGAACAAGTTGGCATACCGGAAAAAGTGGACGATGTTAAATAAGGAACCGGAAAAAAATTCAGTTAATTTTTAAATTATTCTAGTATAGGATGTACAAGAGTCAGAAACAAAAAGGGGTGAAACAAAGGTCAAAAGATTAAAAAAAAGTTTAATGAGTTAGGAACCATTTAAAGGTCCTTGGGAAGAATTTAGGGTCACCAACTGATCCTTCCTAATACTTGTTTCTTCATACGGGATCCTTTTCGTTAGCAACATAAAAAAATATGATAATGTCCATCCTTTATACCTGAGTATGTACCTGTTCATGTTCACTCCCATACTTTGCATATGACCGTTTTATTTATATTGATAACCGCGAGAAAATTAGATCTTTCATACAAGATGTTTAGAATAAGGGACCGGTTAGGGAATATCTTAAGGAGTAAATCTGAATCTCTAATGTACCAGGTTGCATCTCACATATCCGTTTCATCTTTTATACATTTTCTAGAAAAGGGTCACTTCTAAATCCATCAATTTTTGACATCTGAAACGTCAAAAATGTTGTAACCCGTATAAGAAATCTAGTTTTGTCTATGACTGCTTTGTTTAAAATCAGTTATAACTTCTGGTTTGACCACTTCCTTTCCGATTATCATTCGAATAAACACAGAATGTTTAAAACATTTATTCAAAATTCATTTATTTTGATTCTTGTTAACTTTCCAAATCTGGAGTGTCATTGATGACCACAAAAAGAGAGAAGCTAACATTTCAACAACAACTAACAACAAGCAGAATGAATCTGTACCCTTTGCAAAATGATATATAAATGATCAATCATTAACCGTGATAATATATATATATATATATATATATATATATATATATATATATATATATATATATATATATATATATTATATATATATATATATATATAAATTGGATAGCACATATTAAGATAGCGAATTCTTTAATTAATATTGTAATACCATCAGAGTACTAAGCAAAGGCGATAAATGCAATTAAACTAATGTATAAAATCAGGTATACAAAATATCCTCTCTTTTACTGTAAAATAAATGTAGCAATTATTTTTTTTATCTTTGTAATTGTCCATTATTTTTTAATGTCCACTTATGTAATAATTTGTAATTATTCTAATTTTACAAACACATATGCATTGTCCAGCTGTGGAAAGAAAAAATTGAAGGATTCAATCGTACAGGTTCCTTTAGTATTAGTGAGGTGTAGATCTAACGTCATCAACACTTGCATTTAAATTGAATTATAAACATTTTAATGTTGACTTTAAAACACAAGATTTTAGAAATTTATAAGGTGATTCAATTCGATGTTAACAAACCAAAAGCACTCCAAGGTTAACCTGACGTTTTTATGAATGACGTGTGACGTCATTGCAGGAATCGATATAGGCGGTCAAAAATTAAGGTTTACTACTTATTCCTGCAATGACGTCAATTCCGGCCTACCTAAAATATAAAAAAATGGTTTTATTCATAAAAATTTTCCTCCAATTGGATCATCTTATAAACTCTATCAGCATGATTAAAACATAGCTATTCTGCATTAAAATCTTTCTGGCACAACACAAAAGTAAACCATTTCTCAATTTGGTAAACAAATCATTAAAGCTAACCGTAAACAGTAACGTTATGCGTACGCAGGTGGACCAACTATACAAACAAAAGAAGTTTTGTACAAAAAAAATACAAACAACCAACAGTCAAGTGATTTATTAAGTCCTTGAATAAACTTTACAAGATAAAGATATGAAATAAATGAATCATTAACTCTAATTGTTTTTTCATAGTAATTAAAACACAGCTTTGAGACAAAAGACAACAACTATGTTTCGTTTGAACGACAAGGCAAAAGCCAACAAGATGTCGGATACTTCTTTGTTTATAATCTTTTCTTAA
Organism: Microvelia longipes; assembly: GCA_018340805.1. Lineage (NCBI taxonomy): Eukaryota > Metazoa > Arthropoda > Insecta > Hemiptera > Veliidae > Microvelia > Microvelia longipes. The sequence continues at coordinate 26,138,003 of JACMZG010001863.1, read as the reverse complement.
GTTGATTAAGGAAGTAGAACGAAGGTATGTGAAGTATTAAGGTTAATAAAAAGAATTTTATGATTAATAGATGTAATATTTTTATATAAGACTTGTCTGCATGTGTGTGCTCAGTGATCACTAATCTGTGTAAATTAAGGGGAAATTTTTTAAAGTAATCATAACAACTGTTATGATTAGAAAGAAGTAAATTTTTTTACCCCAAAATTTATATAAAAAGTAAAAAACTTAGCTGATATGGGGGTCTTAAAACTCTGTATGGTCTTATTATAGTATCACTGATTCCTTTGATTTAAAGTGATAATTAAGATAAGTTTTGTCCATTTCTGCATTTAAATGTCACAATTGCTTAATCCCTTGGTATTGAATGAAATCATATCAATTGTTGGATAAGTTTCAATAAAACTTTGCTCTGCGTGTTTAAAAATTGATTTCAGTCGCAAATTTTAAATTAGCTTTAGAAATTGAAGAAATAAATCGAGTGTTAAGTTCATGTATTATAAATAAAAGAATGAAAAATTTCTTTCCAAAAATTAATAAGGCATAGCGACATGCAACAAATACTGGTCATTGTAAAGCCTTTGTCAAAACAGACCAGGCATTAAAGAGAGATGAGTCTGAATCGAGACTCAGTTCTCTCTGGTCCATCCAAAAATCTAGTATAAAAGAGATGATAGGGAACTTCTATCGCATAGACTTGTCTGACCCCATAGACGTCGTATGAGATAGTGAAATCGGAGCAAACTTACCTTCCTATGGTTATAGGAAAAGAAGTCGCGAAACTCAGGTTATGTAACAAGGATAAGTCGAGTTAGCTCCTTAACTTTCTTCTGTGCTTGTTGTTTTGTTCGTCGTTATTTTAGTTGTCTTTGGTGCTTGCTAAGTCAATTAAAATGAAATAGTTAAAAAAAGAAAAGATATTACTATTTTTTATAACCTTCTGTGGGATCAGAGACACCTTTCTTAATTGCCTGTTCTTCTGTTTCGGTTTAGCCATCACGATTACCTGTACAGGTTGACTGTTGCTATGCCTTTTTATTTTATTGTTGAGAGACTTTTTCATTCTTTTATTTATACCTGAATTTGGAGGTTCCCAAAAGATAAAGGTGGTAACAGCATTAGAGTTGCTTTTCTCACTAAAAATTGTGAACGTTACGCGTGTCCATATTATTCAATTTATCTTAATACTGATTCTATTACGGGCTATATTGAAACATAATAGTAAAAAGCTAGTTATAAGTTACATAGACACGATATAAATCGCTCATAATCTCAAATAAGTTCTCAACCGTTTATATATCGCCATAAACGATTTCAGTTACCTTAGATTATACAATGAATATCTTTTTACGAAACTTAAAAATTAAGTCTTCTGTTACTTTAAAAATATTTATAGTTTCAAAAATATCCAATCATTATGGGTGACGAAAACAAGACGTATTTTTTATGTAAGACTTGAAATGAATACCAGGAAAATGTAATCAAACCTACTTTTGGAACGAAGTAGTTAAATGAAAAGTTAGTCAAGACTTTTTTTTTACTAACATCAATTAACTTAGGACAAGAGATTATAGTTTAAGATCGTGACTTATAGATCATAATGTTCAGGGAGAAGAGATTTTCAATGAACAAAGCAATATTCAAAACCCCTACAGGCAACGACAAAAGACAAAAATGTAGAAAATCAATTAATGACGGAGTAACTTCAGTATTTTAATTTTAAGTTGCAAAATGTCAATTAAAAAATAGTATAGCATACATTTTTTTTTAAACTTTTTTAAAATAAAAATAGACATTATCAATGAATGTTTTCAGTAACATCACAACAACCATAGACATATGTCTATATGTCTATATATATACTAGAGGGGGCATTGCCTATCTAAATACATTAAGAGGCCTGAAACATCTTTTTGGGGCTCTCAGAGGCTCTGTGTAACCTCATTGAAGCCTCCTTCAAGCGACCTTAATTGAGTTATAATAATTAAGAAATTTATTTCGTTTTCCCGCACACTCTCTAGTAATAATATCTCTATGAAAACAACTCTGTACTTGGCTGACACTAGCTCAATACTGAAGAGGTTAACTAGTCAGTTAATTAATCTTATTTAGTTGACTTATCTAGAGAGGGCTATAAGATTATAAATAAAACATAATATGGTTTCGTATAAGCCTAAAACTACACAAAAAGTAAATAAAAATAAACATAATCACAGTTTTTAGCAAGATTAAAAATAAGTTGATAGAATTTATAGGGTGATTCAATTAGAGGGTTTTTATGAATGAAATCATTTTTTTCACATGTTAGATTATAGTCCGAAAATGACGTCATTGCAGGAATAAATAGTACATTTTTAATGTTATCCACCTATACCGAGTCCCGCCATGACGTCAGACGTCATTCCTAAAAACGTCCGGTTACAATCTCCGAATGTGTTTGGTTTGTTTACATTGAATTGAATCACTTAATAGATTTCTAACATCTTGGATTAAAACAACTACACAATTTCAACACTAGCTTACCATTGACGGGTTTAAAATGATCACTTAGTTAGGACTAAAATAATAAATGCAGTAAAACTTTTTGAATAAGCCTAAAACTATACAAAAAGTAAATAAAAATTGACTGTATTATTAAAAAGATTATCAATGATTAGCAACATTAAAACAACTCTGCACAATTTTGACAATAGCTTAATATTAACGGGGTTAACAAGTGATAACTTAAAAATAACTAAAATGATAAATACAACACAACTTATTATTTTATTTATCTACACTTTAAATAGCCTCTGACTTTAAAAAGTAGTCTTAAGTCATCTCCTTAGAGATTAATAAGAATATGGAAAGAAGGATAAAAAAATGCCCGTTTTGGTGGCACATCAATCGTTTGTTGGCTTGATTAAACTCATTCCCTGTACACTACTCAAACAAAGAGTGGTTGCGGGGAGTATTACGTTGAGTTAACGTATTAGTCAACATTGAGCCGATGTTCTTCAACCCTGAAGATGATTCTTAAAGAAAAAAAGAAACGTCGGAAACTTAAATTTTTAACACGATCTTTAAGGTTTTTGACTTTTAGATACCGATCGCAAAAGTCTTATACATTGCTACAATACGTTGACGAGGTAATTGATGTTCTAGATGTTTCGATTTCAAACTGTTGGAGGATCGCGATATAGGGCCAACGATATAATCGAAATCAAGCCAATTTCCATTATTTACTCTAATTGATTCCCTATATTTTTTCGACTGGGAAGCATTGTATTCAGAAAAAAACATGACAACCTACTTTCAAACACCAAAACTTAAAAATAACCCAAATACATCCAATTTTTACATTTTTTTAAAAAAGAGCCTTGATTATATTAATTACTATGGTCATTTAAAAATAATGATGAAACAAACGAAGTAGATTGGAAAAAAGAATATACAGTGTAGCAATCATAAATAGAAACAAAACAAACATCATATTTCAACTCGACGTAAAAAAATTCTTCAATTTTACTATTGATACTAAAAAAATAATTATGATTTAATAGTTCATATAACAATTTTTATCTATATTTCCATTTTTATATTTTATTAATTTTTTATATTGGCAATATTTTCTTATTCCATTTAATTTTAATTGATTTTAATTTTAATATTGCCTCTTATAGCTTTTACTTAAAAAAATCTACCGCGGAGGTCCGCGAGCCGATTTTTTTTTATATTCCTGGTTTCTTAAAAGATTCCATTGTTTTTGATATATGTTTTGTAACCTGAGCAGTACAGTCACAATATGTTATTTAAAATTTCCTGATTTTTTAAACAAAATGCGCAAACTCATCCTATAGATTATATAAAACTGTAGGCTTAGGCTAATTTGTAAAGAATTTTCTTTGAAAAATCCAGAAAATAAATAATAAAAATAAATCTGAACAATTAAGAGAAGTATGACGCTACTGCACAAGTTATAAGGCGTATACCCCAAAACTTAGCATGAAATGGATTCTTAAGCAAGAAAACACGTATTTCAAAGAAAATTCACCCGGCGCCAGAATTGTTTTTTAGCTATATAACCTTATATAATATAAATATGACGATACAAAAATTATCGCTGTTATCAAGATATGAACCTGGAACCCTGGGATTGAATACAGTCTCAGGACAGGTTTATTTGATTCAGCAAACCGGGTTGATGACATCACAACAACCTGGTTTATAATAGGGTTCTTGTTCTTCCCAAGGTTGTTTTTCTAAGTCTGACGTATAAATGGCAATCTGTAAACAAGATTCCAAAATAATTGCATAAATAATTTTTGAATACATATACACACACACACACACACACACACACACACACAATATATATATATATATATATATATTATATATATATAATATATATATATTGTTTTATTAATAAAAAATTCGCTTAAAACTTTAGAGAAATATTTTAACAATAATAATTAAGTAACAAAATAATAATAAAACAATATTTTATATAAAAATAAGGAACATGACCTCGCTCAATATATTTTAAAAGACAATATGAATAATAGGCATTATCTAAAATATATAACTTTGGCCTATTACTTTACTTTTTACGAAGTGATACCAACAAAGTTGAATAAAAATTGCCTAACTTATAATAACATAATACCTAAGAAGGGAGAATATTTTGTTAAGTAGCCTAAACACCGCTCCTAGTTCTTGAAAATAGTCTATTTTTATTGGAGCTCCTATATTTTTTGATATAGTAATGCCATAAATAATTCTTAATTGGATAGGATTTTGTCTATTCTTTAGCGCAGTGGTGCGTGGAGATATAAAATAAGAAACACGTGCTGAAAGTTAAAACAATGGTTAATAAAACTAACTTAAAATATAAGTTACTGCCATAGTTTTAGAATTGAGAATCTTATGTTTGTATACAAAAATATAAAACACAACTTAAATTCGTAAATAACAAGTAAAATATGTTTTTCACGCAGACCATAATAACTGAACAAAACTCCCCAATAATTTAATTAAGTTGTCTAAGTATAAAGGAAATATTGGTGTACATAAATACACTTTGGTTTGAGGTTAATTTTAAGTTTACTTAGAGTAGCCCACCTTATATATTAACAACTAATATTATAAATTGGAGCACTTTTTCTAATGTTATATACAATGTAAACTCTAAAATAATGAGCATACACACTATTATTTATACAATGCATATAAATATAAAAATGCCCTGATTTGGCTATTTTAACCTTCAAAATGCATTATGATAAACTAGTAATTCAAGAAAGGTAATACTTTTAACAACACATTACAGTTAAAATTTTTAATATTTTTTTTTACTTTCCTTTACCCTTTTTGATATCAGTTTTAAATAATGTAAACAATAAATTATAACATTGTACAATATATAGGATATGTTATCAAATTATTATTGTTTGTATTTATCAATTTTCGCTGTAATTGCATAATGTAAATAAAGTGATTTATGGACTGTTTAAGAATATTGGGATTGGTGAAATGATATTGTGCATTCAAATTGTATAATGTCGTACTTTTATTTATATGTTTAAGTGCTTATTTATTGTTTAATTTTGTACTTTACTATAACCATGAAAAGTGAATAAAAAGGTTAATCTTTAAAAATTTAAAATAAAAGCAATAATGAATGTGCTAAGACGATAAAATTAAATTTATCAACTATCCTTGGAGGAAGTTAGCTGTATTGACACCATCATTACAGCAATGAACAGAAAAGTAGGTATCGGGTCAAGGGTACTAATGCAAATGGTCTGTTATTCAACTCTGTCTAAGTTGTGAAAAAATTAGAAAATTAAATAAATAACAAATGTGACCAATTTTTCGGGACCTCTCTAAAAAACTCGCATTGTGAAAAGCACAGATTGGGCTTACTTCTGTAACTTTGATTAAATGCTATAATAATAGCATTAAATAAATTGATTCCTAAATTAATTTAATAATTGTGATTCTGAACTTTGCTGACCAAAAAAATTATCATAATGTATTATTTTAAATGGATTAACAATAAGAAACTGCATTACTCCTGACCATAAATGCTATAGGTTGTTTCTACTAGCTTTATTTTTAATGCTCAGAGGACAGCGAATTGCTGAACGAATTGAAGACTTAGATTTTGCTGGGTGTATGTAAAAATTATTTTTTTACTTTTTAAAGTATATAAAAATATTTTATTCAAATTAAATTTAGCCTGATGTGATATCTTCTTGACGTTAAGTGAACCCTAACCTCATTTTAAATTTCTCTAAAAACAGCATACAAATTTAAAAAAGTAAAACTGGATAATATTATCATATTATTAAGCTTCATAATTAAAGTAATAAAATTCGTCTCTAGTTTTTTAAATTTTATAATAAATAAATAATGTTTAAAACATTTATTTCTGCCTTCCTAGAAGGGTTCTTACTAGAAAGAGTAGGCAATCCCGCGACTCATACTTGCATTGAGTGTAAGTATTCTTATCGACCCAACCCTACAGATTTTCTAGTGATAGTATAATATAAACAAAGAATAAATGCTTAATAAATAAGTTAACAAAAAAGTGTATATGCATGAATACTATAAATACTTTTATATAAGTTTCTTTTGAGTGGACTAATAAAAATAATAAATAAAAAAAGATTAAATAGACGAAAGTCGTTTATTATTTTATAAAAAATAACTAAGCTTTTAATTAAAAATTAGTCATCATCAGAGTTTGTCAAAAAAAATAAATAAAAACAGAATTTATAAATTACTTTATATAACCAATCCATACCTAAGTGCAATACGAAGTAGTTTAAAAATTGTATTTTTTAAATATTATATTTGATGTTTCGTTAAACTCTGATGATGACTGATTTCTAGTCGACACCTTTGTTATTTATTACAACAAATAAATAAATTCTGTGCAATTATTCTTTGTTTTTTTACATTTTTTTTTCAACATTTCTAACTAAACCTTTCTTTCGTTATAACTGCTTAGACAAGGCTTCGTTAATATATGATAATTATTTGGAACAAATATTATCAAACAAAATACATTGTTTGTACAGAACTGGAATTGCGAACGTTATAAGTAACCTATTTCCTATTCATCTTAGCATTAAAAGAAAATAAATCATTCTCATCACAAATATAAATATAAAATAATAACAATAAAAAGGACTGTCATCCATTAACAGAGAAAAATAGACATGGATCGTTATTAATATACTCTAAAACAATAGACCAAGCAACAAGTGGCTTTTTTTTGGCGGCAAAAAGTATTCTCTTAATAATATTAAAATTTTATAAATTTACATATAAAGTAATATGAAACATGATAAATAAGTATTGTTCTGATTGTTATAAAAGTACATAATAATAAGCAATAAGGTTGATGTTTATTAACTGAATTGTATTTGACAACACTTTATTTTTTCTGTTTCCGTTCCTTTATTGTTATTATTGTATTAACTTTTTTTTCTGATGTGCCCTTGCATTAAAATATAGAATATAACTATTTTTGTGCCAATACTGTTTTAGGAATCATGAATAAAATTTCTTTTGTTTTATGGATACATTGTTTTTTTTTCACAATTATCAGGTTAAATTTCTGTTAACAAACTAGACAGTAGATAGTTTTCCATTATATTTTAATGGAAATAATACTTAATTTTTGGAAGAAAGAATCTTAAGCTGAGATTGAACTGACTTGGGCTATAGTCGGAATTATCACAGAACAAGTGTTTTCATTTTCCTTGGTTTTTTAAACTTTTTAGTTGAGCTTTTACGCTGAATAAATAGCCTAAGCATAACCAATAACCAAGCCCTCTAACCCTGAGCATAATATGATACCTAAAAACAAACTATAAAATATAATATAATGGAATGGAGCTTTCAAATTGGGCGATTCAATCACAAAGTAAAAAAATCTTTTATCTCCAAACGGTGTAAAGTTTATTCCTAATATAAGTCTATCTCTAATAAGTCTATGTTCAAAATAATGTTACGTTTATTGTCAAAATAAGTTTATTGTCAAAATAAGTTTATTGACAAGTATTTGGAAAGTAAAGGATAACTTTTTGGGTCAAAGTTCCCAAGTCTATTGGGGAGGGGGGACAAAGAGGCAGTATATTTTTATTTTAAAAGGGTTGAAACCTTCAAAACTTATAAGGAGACAAAAATTTTAAACCCACAAAATTTTATAAAACAAAAATTTTTTATTTTTTGAATGTGGCACCAAAAATGTTTTTCAGGAAGGCCTAATGAAAAAACAAAACAATAATACAAAACAAAGTTAAGAAAAAATTAAAGAACAAAGTTACATTACGTCCACGTCTGGTGACAATTATTTTTACGCACCTTGGGACTAAAAATGTCAGTAGTGATATATGCTTTGGTTCCCCCGTATCTCGCCTCCGGAACCAACTTATTGGCGAGGAAAATGGAAACATTATTTACTACCATAGAGCATAAATATATATAAACATTTTCTTTGTTTTATTATAATTAAACCACTTTCTAACATATTATCTTCTAAAGGTAGACTGTTTAATTTGATTTATAAATTTAAACAAAGTTTTTTTTTAAATTTTATTAGAAAGAGGAGTCTATAAATAATAAAATATAATATCTAATACATTATTTAACTTAATATCAATTCTACTTGCCATTTAAAATGAATGAACCTGTTCAAGCAAAACCTGGTCAAACTAAAACAATGGATCATATAAACAACAAGATAACCATCAGTTATGTTATTAAAATTTGATTAACACAACTATTATATCATCAATAACACACAATATTGATTACGCCCCAAACCGTTATAAGATTAGAAATATAAGATTATCGACCTATAAAATATAGCTATGGAGATTTCTGTTTCTGAAACCATACAATATCCGGAAATGTAAACAAAAATATAACTCGTGACTTAAAGATTTTTTAATATTTTTAACTTTTTGATTAGCCAACACTGATAGGAGATAACAATAACAATGTTTAATTTTTCAGCTTATATATATATATATATGTATATATTCATTTCTATATGGATTTTACATCTATATAAGCAGAGGCAAACACCAAAAAAAATTAGGGCAATACTAAAAAATGCTGACATATCCCTATTAAGACCTCCGTTAAAAATAGGATTACAAACCAACAATGTTTATATTTTTCTCAATTATAGTAAAATAGATGTAGCAATTAGTCAGAGATGATGTTTAAATTATTTTATCAAAATTGAGAACAAATAGGGGCCAAATTGTACTACATTTACCCTTTGTCATTTTATGGTCCCAATCGTATCCGTTTAACCATATTTTTTAAAAAATAATTATAATGTTTTCACTTTTCCTTATTTATACCGTAGAAATTTAGGAAAAATGTTATATTTGGAAAAAAATCGAATCCTGGATTTGACCTGAATCATCCATTTTAGGCGTTTTTAAAACCTTTTGAGTTGTTTTAACATAGTTATTATTTTTTTGGCAGTAGCGCGAGTATGTGTGTGTGCGTAAATAATTTTAAAACGGCAATAACAAAAATTTATTAATCGCAGAAAAATTTTTCAATCGTTATAAATTTAGCACTTAATAAGTGGACGTTTTTTAAAAATTATTAGGAAATAACCTGATAGTCTAAATAAGTGAGTTCAAATTCGGTACAAGGGTCTTCCTCTCTATGCAAAAAATAAGAATATTAAGTATCAATTTGATACTGCTATTGTATCTACGGTTTTTACGGTTTTATAGTATCACAAATGTTAGGTAGCATCGAGAAAGATCAGTATCTAGATGGTTGACCGAATGAGTTTGCCTGAGGACCAGCGAAATGACTTTGACGACGTACTGCAATAAAAGTAGTGCGATTTCATGTTTGCTAAGATGAGCATAGCGAAAAAAAAATCCGATATGACAAGGTAAAGTTCCGAGGTACCCCGTACCCCACCCCATTTGTTCTAAACAGTAAACAACAATATAAAAATAGTTATTTTCCAACTAATGCCTAATGATGTTGTTCCTTTCAAATACTAAGCAACTCTTTAAAGATTACTATTATTAATCAATTCAACCAGCACTCCAATGAAAGAGAGCTGAAAACCTGACACTGTTTGTGGTCAATGAAATGACTCATTCTATTGTAAATTTCTATCTATCAAAACAATAAAGTTCATTATTTAATAAACAATAGTTCTTATAAAACAATACACCACTAAAAATGAATAAATAAAATAAAAACGAAAGAAACATCTAAAATCAAATAAATATAATCATTATTTAATATCGCACAGGTTATTTCTGTTTCTTTTATAAAATGTCCAAACTTAATATGGTAGACGGACAGTTAAATTAACAAAGCCTTTTTTGATTTTTAATTTTAATTTTAAAATCAAATTATAATATAACAATAGATTGTAAGTTTTGTCACTTGTTTCTTCCATAATTTATAATAGTAATAACAAGATATATTATATATTGTTATTGCTTGTCCATAATATTAAGTAAATAAAGTCCGTATGAAAAACAATGAATGGAAACTATTTGGTTTGGACTGAACTATTGTTTCAAATCAAATTGTAGTTAATGAATGATGGAATCTTTTGTGTTCATTATAGGTGCATTACATGGACACAAGTAAGACATACACGATAAGAATAGCGTTTCTGAACCTTTTGACCTGCGACCCAAACAAATTGATGGTAATATCCCCGCAAACAATTCTACTTGATATTCAAGGTAGTAAATTTCAAAAACATCACCCCAATTACTCTGCTTACAGAGCTATAGAGATAAAATAGATATCTCCCTACTTTGAGTTGAAATACCAAATTTTTTTTTTTGGAAATCGTCTAGCATGTATGGTAATATGATTTTCAAAATGTGTCTTTTACAATAACATTAAAAAGTTAAATTGGAGCATACCATTACATGGATCATGTCTGAAACTTTGTCATATTCTGGACAATGCGATACCAATATCGCTGAATTCCGATAATTTTTCCCAGAACTATATTTTTCCCATATAACGTATTACAAGTGATGCATTCTGGTGTACCAGTGAGCTTACGAATGCCAAACGTAGAAATTATCGGAATATAATTAAATTGGTATCAAATTGTTCAGTATATGACACAGTTTCTGAAATACTTAATAAAAAGATAACCTCAAATTTAACTTTTTAAAGATAAGAAAACTTTTTAACCGTAGAAAAACAAATTGTGTTTATCAGATTACTATACATGATGGCAGACAATTAAAACAAAAGTAGAGAAAAAAACTAAACAAATACAGCGCCACCGATGTAAATTCTAAACTAAAAAAAATCTAATCTTTTGTAACAGTCAGGAAAATTACTGTTTTATGTTGTTAAAAACTTGTAATCCATGCATTAATATTAATAGTTTAAATCCTAAAACAGTTCGTTACCGTAGATGAACTTTTAATGCTTGAAATCGGCTGAAAAAGGGAAATAATGAAAAAGTAAAAGTTAAAGAACGACCGGTGTTTTTCTGTACACTTCACATTGTGAAGTTGACAATAGCTTTAAGCAGGTACGGAGCTAGCGTCGCGTGCCCCACGTCTCTCCTCTTCACAGCCAAACAGCAATACAATGAAAATGGACTCTTTTTCTATCCCTTAAGGTACCTCCCTTTCTTTCTCGCAATGCCCTTTCAGATCGTAAAACCACAGAAAACCTTCCGACATTTTTTTTCTATGTACACACACGATTTTTTTTCTTTTCTTTCAGGACACCCTGAAGATCGTATGCAACCTTTCAAATCTGAATAAAACTTTTTAGGCACTTCTTTTTGTTCTATAAAAAAAAGTGCGCAACAGAAGTTTGAATAGAATTTTCAACGGTTGTCTTCAAATCTAAAGGTAGGTTTTATAGTGACTCTAAACTTTTTTACGTCAATATTTTATGGTTATAAATTAACGCATAAGATTTTAACGTATATTTTTTATTCTTCGAAAGAAGATCCAGCTGTCTTTGTTTTGATATTTATTAACTCTCTTTCACTACTACGTTTTGATCAACACCGCTGTGTAGAATATGCATATATCTCTATAATGGACTATGGGCAAAAAGTTTAGAAAACACAAAATAAAAATCGGGTATAGGGTACCCCTGAACTTTTCCTCATCACATTGTCACTCAAAGTCTAGTTGTTATGACTTGAGAGTCTCTTCACTCGTCCGTATTATGTCGTTAAGGGGGTATTACTTCGGTCTCGCTTTGGTTGACCTCAGGTTTATTAAAAAAAATCTCTTATATCTTTAATATCTTTATATCTTAATATCTTTGGTGTTATGGCGTTTTGGAAATTAGTGCTTAAAAAAAGTAATATATAAATTAAGCATAAAATCAAAAATAAGGGGTAAAACGTTTATTATGTTCACAAAAGCAATTGAAGAACTGTGCATCATTCTTGGCTGCCTAGTTTATTAGTGCTTATTAGCTTTTTTTATTTGAACATTAAATCTATATTTTATCGTTATAATATCATTAATTTTGTTAATTTTAAAATTAAATATCGCATAATTTTATGCGATAGAACGTCATGATTTTGACAGATTGTCTCATTTTTTTATATTATTTGAATAAATATACATGATCGCCAAAAACTTACAAATTAAAATTTGAATAGCTAAGGTATTTTCACAACGAATTGTTATAAAATAAGTGTTGCTATCTGAAAATATTTTGAACGTCGAAAAGCAGAAACAAATTTTTTAGACCGTCAATATTTTTAAATAGTGACTAATATAAAAATGAATTTAGTGAATCGATTGACTACCTACAGCTTATATTTGTGTTGAATTTCAACTAGATCTGTTAACTTTCGGATTGTTAAAGATTTTCTAAACTTTTTAATGACTCAGCAAAATAATTATAACCATTGATTTTACCTTCGATTTTGATCTTTATTATCAGAAATCAAAAAATAAACGCAATACATATCACATACACCGAGACAAGAAAAGAAAAAGTAAAAAAGTTTTATTTATCACTAAATTAGAAAATATTCCATAATGGTTAACGTTTTATTACACTTGTTTATACTTAGTTTAGAATTTTATTTTTATCTCAAAAGATAAAATCAGTTAAAGTCAAATAAATGCTTTCTTTCAAGTATCAATTAAAGAATTATCTCAATCAATGATGTTATTTTTATTGCTTTTTAAAGAAACATAAACATAAATACTATTTACTCATCGACTGTTTCCTTGGATATAATTTATTATATATTTTATTTTCATTTTAAATTTTATTATCTGACTAAATGTAATAAAAATGGTGATAAAAATCAGCAATTTCAAATGCAGTATTTGCATACGGGTCAATAATGTTGTTTTATTTAAAGATAAATTCTAGGAATGTAAAAAATACAATTTTATAGAAGATAAATAAAGAAACATATATCCTAAATAAAACATAAGTACGTTAAGTTAATTATCAAGTCCATTATAATATATACAAATAATATATAAATATATATATATATCTATATAATATATATATATATATATATATATAATATATATATATATATATATATATATATATATATATATATATATATATATATATATATATATATATATATATAATATAATATAATATAATAATTTTTGACAAACCCATGTAATAAAGACAGAAAGATTAGGAGAGTTTTGTTTTAATTTTTGTTTTCATAATTTATATTCTTTTATTCAGTTTAGTTTAATAAATATATATAATATGACAGGGTGATCATATTGTTATAAGTAAATTAACGTAATAACCTTATTTATTTATTAATATTTCGAGGCAGAGATTTTAGCGACTCGGATCAGAAGAGCAACAAGAGGAAAAACTGTAGTTTCCTGATGACAAGACCAACTCACATCGTTGCAGAAGGATTCATCTTATACCTTATCTTATAGGATACCTTATCTTTCCGATGAGGATAAGATAACTGTGATGTAGTTCTGGGTAGAGTTGGTGGGTTGCTTCAAAGCACCCAAAGCTGCGATCATTACTCTCACCATTACACCAGGCCGTTTTCCAACATATAAGGTTGTCCACCTTTAACATCTTCTAATCCCCCACATTCACAGGTCCCGAAAAAAAGAGAGCCGAAGAGGCCAGTTTTCGATTATTTTTAAAAAAGATTAGAAACTTGTTATTTTATTTTTTACTCTTAGTTAAAAAACGTTTGACACTGGATGCATTCTACAGACCAAATTCAGAGAGCGAACCCTACCTCCCATTCCGAAACCGAATGCTTATTCACAGAACTTTTCGTACTCTTCTTCATATTTGAGATTAAAATTTAAATATTTGGTTTATGCATGTAAAACATTGTACAATGTCATTTTTAGTATAAAACTACATAACAGCTAAAAACTGGGAGTTGTGAAGACAGCTCTGTACACAGACCCTCAGCTAGAGTGCACTCCAGCTATTATAGTCTATAGCTTCAAGTGTGTAGAATAGCATAATTACATTTTTATATTTCGGATCGTCTTAGGGAAAGGGCTCTTAGACCTTCTCCTTTATCCGCCTCAGGAGTGAACCAAAAATATTATATACTATTCACATCTTTTGTAAAATTACATTAATAACCGTTTACGAAAGCCCTATGGTTGATGATGATAATTGTCTATAATATAGAGATATATACTAAAGGGGGCATAGCCTATCTAAATACATTGAGATGCCTGGAACATCTTTTCGGGGCTCTCAGGGGCTATATGTAACCTCATTGAAGCCTCCTTCAATAGTGCGTTAAGGTTATAATTAATAAATTTATTTCTGTTTCCCGCACATTGTTGGTGTTTTGATTTGTATTTTTAACGTTTTACTATATAAATTATTATAATTTTGTACTGATTATTTGATTATATTTATAGCGAAAGTGGTCAGGTTACTTTTTCCATGTTTCAAAATTTCACCTATAGGGCCTCTCTAGTAATAATATCTCTATGGTCTATAATATATATAAGGACAACCCCACTATATTTATATTTGTAAATAAATTGTTTTCCTCTCTTGAATTTTGCATATCAAAAATATTCAATCGGTAAACAGTTTGCTCAAGAATGCTGCCCTATTGACACTACAAAAAAACTGAATAATGCAACTCTTTAACACAGGTGATAATTTGACTTCATAACTTCAATGACTTTTAAGATATAAAGTAGTGACATATTTTAACGTGTTTTATGTCAAAGTTTAAAGTCTACAGAAAACTATGCAAGATGAAAGATAAAGTCACGTCGCAATATTACAATGAAATGTTAAAGCTTTCGATCAATTTTCATAAATCGCATTCTTTCACACAAAGTGACATTTTTTGATCGCTGTAACAGGAGAATAGATATGAATAAAATATCAAAAGGAATTTTAATAAAAAATATGTTTAAGACAAAACTATTTCATATAAATATGAAAGCTCGGTTCAATTATTGTTCATATAGGAATAAATTTACTAGCTATGTAGTTTA
The DNA here is from genome assembly GCA_018340805.1 of Microvelia longipes. Lineage (NCBI taxonomy): Eukaryota > Metazoa > Arthropoda > Insecta > Hemiptera > Veliidae > Microvelia > Microvelia longipes. Next base: position 26,122,509 of record JACMZG010001863.1, on the reverse strand, counting down.
AATTTGCCAAATTTAAAATGCAACACGTCGTCGGAACTATTATTAGTTTTATTCCCAGCGGCCACCCATCTAGGAAATGACCTCACTCAATGGAGCTTAACTTGTATAACTTAACAACAACCAAAAATATACTTTCCGTATTGAAACGAAACTTATTTATTACGAAAAGTATACACTTAAAATGAATTTCAACTCAATTTTCCGATTTTTCGATTTTTTTAAAACAAGAGGCCTTTGGCCTCTTAGCTGCTCTGGGGCGTCGACGCTTGGCACGCTTTGCGGCCCCAGCGCCTCATTATGGCTATGATGCGGCGACATGGTTCTTTATTAGTTTGATATATTACTAGATATATGAATGGCATACTACCATGATCTAAGCATGTTTTCAAATGTATTAGCCAAAAAACGTATACATTATTTACATTTTGTTTACATTATATTGTACATGTCAATAAATAAAACCTGAATTAATGTTGATAGTATAATTTATCTTCATATTTTTTTTTTTAATTATCCATAGTAGTATAAGTGTAAAAAACTACAGCCTGATCTAAAGTCTTTTTGAAGATTGGTGACTCTTTGAAATGTATGCTGGATAATTATTGTGAGTAAATGACGTCACATATATTTCCTAAATAATATATAGATTTCGGGACATTAAATAGGTTAATTTTTGTACCAAGCTTGATTGCGATCCGAGAAAGCGTTTAAAAGTTGTCGGGTCCGATAGAAATGTATAAGAACAACACTCTTGTGCATGCACACATACACACACACACACACACACAGATATATATATATATATATATAATATATATATATATATATATATATAATATATATATATATATATATATATATATATATATATATATATTATATAATATATATATATATTATATATATATAATATATATTCTTGATCAGTGAGAACAAGAGAAATTAGTTCATGACCCCTAACTTGCAACTTAATGCTTTATATGGCTACGCCTATGCTAGCGGTTACGGAGTTTTGAGCAAACACAATACTTCTTTTATATACCTTCGGTATAAATGAGAAAATGTAAAAAAATTAAGTTAAAAACTATTATAAATTTAAGAAGATATGTATTTAATTAAAAAATGTATATTTAAGAGAATTAGGAACAAGGCTCTGTGCTGTGACTTACGCTAATAAAATTATAAATAAATTGATCATAAATAAATAAGATTGGACTTTAATCCGAACCATAATTGTAATAATTATATAAAATTTAATTTTACATTTATTTACGACACTGGATATTTTTACGATTATCGACTTGTATGCTTTCTTGTTAGTTTTGCCGTAATTTATAATTATTATGTACTATACAGTGATTTTGTATTTTATCCAGACTGTTTGTTAGCCTGACAGTTGTTTAGCTTATCCCACAGACATGTTGAATATCATCATAATTTATAGTGGGTAAGGTTTTAAACCAATTCATTAAAATTCTCGAACATCAAAATGGTACAATGGTCGGGTAAGTTTGATTAAGAGTCATAAAATTGCAAAGAATTATTAGTCCAATTGAGAATCGAATTTTTAAAAATAACCTGTTATACTTGGCCATCTCTTTGAAAATTCGTTGATGATTTACAACTTGAATTGTAAAGAACAGTTAGATCTAAACTGCAGCTACTATTAATCCACCAGATGTTTAGTCATATTCAGCATTTTTCTTTTTAATTTTAATAAAAGAAATAAAAAAAAAGAAAAGAGTTTTCATTGGAGTTATGTCTTATCTATCATTATTAAATCTCATAACGGTTTCATGGCACGTGCCCCTATTGTAGATTTGAAATCATCAAATATCTAAATACTAGTTTATATGACCGGCGGGAGCGGAGGATGACAGTTACTTTCACTTGAGGAAGTAAAGTGTCGGATGTCTTCAGAAGAAAAAAGTTCCGCCTTAAGGAAATCTTTACATTTCCGATTATAATATTGAAAGGACAAGAAAGGTAGATTTTTTTTATAAAAATTTCTGTCAGCTGTTTTATATTTAAGGGTAAGTTTTTGTTTTGTATTTATAATACGGCACGCGACCGTTACCATAACGATATCACCTGGACCAGATGGTACCTTCAGTGGCAAAAACATCCCCCGGTGGATTTACTAGAAACCTACCCTATAAGAATAGTTTTTGGGCATTATGAATCTCCCACACCTGCACCAACAAGCCTCCTGAGGGTGGTGTATATTAGCTTCGACGTGCACATTATACCCTTCACCACAATCTATATGCGTATTATACAACATGACCCCTAACTTGCACCTTAATTGCTTTATAAAATGATTACTAGACTTCCAATTTGACGACGCCACGCTTTCGAGATTTATGACGCTTCATCTGTTCATAATCAGGCCTTATAGTAGCCTCTTCTTTAGCAAGTATGATAATATAAAACAAAGGTTATACATTGACAGTAATCGAGAGTTAATTCATAGGTAAATTAATAAATAGTGGTTAATGCAATTTTACGCAGAGATAAAAAAAAGTGATTAATGTAATAACAAACTAATTAACAACAGAACTACTAAATTTTGAGGGGAGCCAACATCCAAGCTATTAAACAGTAAAATCACTTCCTAGATTTAAAAAAATAAATGTTTCTGTAAAGCAATATAAAGGGGTTATGAGCCAAATAACCTCAAAAATAAAAGAGTTTTTATCAAAGGTACGTCTAATCTGAGAATTTTGTCAAATAAATTTCTGATTTCTTAGAGCTTTTTAGTTAGTTTATTATATATAATATATATATATATATATATATATAATAATATATATATATATATATTCATACAATTTTAACGTAATGCAAATAAAAGATGTTTATAATTTTATTTTCATGATAGATAGTGTTTGTCATTTTAGAATTACAACGATTGGTACAAAAAATAACATTATTTTTATTAAAATTTAACTATAGAAAGAGGGAAAGGGCACGTAACATTTAATCTCTTTACATAGTTTAATAATTTAATTAAGCTATAAAATATTATTTCGCTACCCATATTTTTGCTAGAAAATATGACGCCCCCTCTGACGATGTAGTTTTAAGTAGAAGTCCCTTAGAGGCGTGTTAAACATTACCTCCTCTAGTATTGGTTTCACCATCTCTATATGTTCTGGCTGGCTACGTGCATGGTTTGGAGCCATTTTTTTGCCATCAGAAGGCAAAATAAAAACATATATTATATAGGCATTAAATTATTTAACAAACTTTCTGTGAATACGAAGTCATTGCCTTTAAAAGCATTCAAAGAAAGATTAAAAAATATTTTAACAAGCAATGTTTACTACTCCATAGAAAAATGCTTAAGTGATAGACATTTTGATGGTACCAACATGTAAATATTTTTGGTTTTAATTTTAGTATATATTTTTTTTAAGTTTCTTTTTGACAATGTAAAACATAATATTATTGTATGCATGTAATTTCAGAAAATAAATTATTCTAATTATTCTATTCTAATTTTGGCTTACAGGATAAGCATTGCGTATTATCCGGATTGTTATAATCCAAAACAAAGTTAAGCGAATCCAAGGACTTAAAATTAACAATGACCCTTAAGGTAAGTATTTATTTCAATATAAACCTTTTGATTTATAACATATCTTATTAATTTATTATCACATATCTTTAATAACATACATCAAAATATATAATAGATAATTTAATAATACTCTAAACTAATTTACATTTTAGATAACGATAAAAATATGTAATTAAAATATATTAAATATGATTAATAACGTATTATATTATAATGAATAGATTATAGGATTATTTCAAGAGAAGATTTTGAAGCATTGTACGACCACCCACACTAAATCTGTTCAATTCTTGTAAGATATTTACATTAAAAATGCCGTTTTTGTGATATACCACAGCTTATAGCTTTCACAAAATGAACATTTTAACAATCATTTGGTTGTCACATTGAATAAAAGATATTGAATGGATCCTATTGTAAGACATAGACAACGACCCGGGTCAAGGATTTTATTGAATACATTAAAAATATTAAATACAAATTATACATTATTATGTTTTATTTGACTTTTTGAATGACACAATTTTTTTATTAAGATCAGAATAAAAATATAGATAGTAAAAAATAAATATTTATATCTTTAGAAAATTTGATTAAAATAGAAAATTATTATTATAACTTCGGTAAGCGCAGTGGAATTGTTTTCAATAATATCAACCACTAAACAACGTTTTTCCACTAATTTTAAACTTACTAATCAGAGCCGGCTTTTGGCATCTACAATGCCTAAACAAGTAATAACAAGACTTAGCAAATAAAATTATCATCAAATAAATAAATAAAAAAGACGAATAAATAAGTATAGTTTTGTATAAAATATATGAAAACTTTTTTATCATCTTTATTTAATTCTTACTTAATATGAAACCTTACTTAATAAATAATAATTCTAATTCTTCCTTAATAAGAAATTCTTACTTTATTAATATGAAAACTAATATTATCAAATATAAAAAATTATCTAAGATGATAAAACACACACAATATAAAAAAAATTAAAATTGAAAAAAGGTAAATACACTGTATTTATTTTTAAGGTTAATTTTTACCGTGTATTTACTTTTTTAAAAGGTTTGATTCTTTTTTTATCTTTATCTTTAATTAATTCACACACCATAATTTCTTACTATGTCACAATCATACATCATGTTACATATTATTAGTTGTTTAGGCAGTGTAGATGGCATTATTGCCGATAGCCGACTATTCTTAATAATGTTTTTAGTCATTAGAAAGATTTTGTTGGTGTTAATATTATCAGTACATACTATTCAGCATTATTATAGTGTATCAGCTATAATAAATTGGATACTTTAAGAGACATAGTATCAAACAAAATCCATAGTGTAGATAGATATTTTTTAATTTTGTTATTTCACCCAGAAATTCTTGGCGATCTCCCTCCCTAGAAACCCTTCGCGACCCACAGTTTGGGAACCATTGAGCAAGACGAATGAATATCCAATGTACTACTTAATATGTACTTGATTAGCGTTTAGCATTTGATGACAACTGATGATATGGAATAGCATTTAATTATTAATACGATAATTAAAAAAACTTTAATCACTTTTGATGAACTGAAGGTACGAAAATCGTTATTCATTCAAATTTATCACAAAATTACTACTTTTAAAAATAAGGTATTGCAGTCAAATAAAATGTATTCAAAAAGGACTGTTGTAATGCTGGTTTGCTGTCGGATAATAATAAAAACCGGGAAATTATAAAAAAAAATACAAAATATGATTGTACGATGAATTATGTCAATTATTCATGTTTTGCAAATCTCGGTAGTATCACATAACATAAATTTAAAAAAATTAACCGTGTTGAAATCATAACCTAGGGTTTACGACAGTAACCTCCCTGTGACGTCAGCGTAAAATCATCTATGGTCAGAGACCTTCTAAACCCTAGAAACAGTTTCGCTTCTTTGAAGTCACACCAATTTAGTGAAAAAAAAATAATAGATGGTTCATTTTAATTATTCTTAGTTAATAGGTCATAATATAACCGACTTTTTTTGTTATAATTTCCTGGTTATTATTATTATCCGACAGCAAACCAGAATTACAACAGTCCTTTTTGAATACATTTTATTTGACTGCAATACTTTATTTTTAAAAGTAGTAATTTTCTATTAATTAAATAAATCCTATATTTAGTTTTATTTCTTCAAATCTTAAATTATAACCTCATTTTCATTTTTGAAGAACTCTTTCTTTAAAATAAAATATACGGTAAGAAAAACATGTGCGGAGTTATTTGATAAAGTCAAGCGCCTGCTTATATAAGACAATGTTGAATTTTAAGTTGTTCTATATTTAATTTGTAACTCCGGAAGTGTTAAATGCAATGTCTATATAGAGGGGAAATATTGACTGGTATAAGGTTGTCAAACATAGGGGGAAACTTACGTATCGAAATACTATCATTTTCTAACCCCTAAGTAGAAAATAGAACCTCGACTCATCAAGTAAAATAAGAAAATACCATTTTCAAAAGAAAGGCAGATGCGAGAGATTTTTAACTTCTATCTATATCTACTTTTTTAAAAATCTTTGGTTCACCTGGTACACTGTTGAAAAATGTTTAAAATTTTCTTTGGTGCATCTGGTTTAATGTTCCCCTATTTTTTAAAAAGACCAGTCCAAAGATATAGACGTCAATTTCATGTCTGAAAAAGGTCCTGTTGTGACACGTACTGATCATAAAAAGAATGAAAACAAATAGAACACGTGCCAGAACGTAAAAAGCACAAAAGTGTTATGTAATGATAACACAATCACTTATCTTACAGATTAGTTCAAGACGATTTTTGAATGGACAATGTTTATCATGAAAAAAATGTTTTCAGCTTTAGAACAGGTGTTGGAGATATATTAAATAGAATAACTTATACGTGTTGCATCAGAAGCATAGAATCAATCGTTGTCTTAAAAGAGGCGACAATCAATGAAAAAAGAAAAGTAAAATTAATTACTAAATATTATTTTCCTCACAGAATTAACAAATCAACAACCAACATTCGTACAAAAATCTGCTCAAAAATTTACAACTAGAAATTCTTCAAAATCTTTGTTGTAGCAAATGTCGTAATTTTTAATTCTTATAAAGTTTTATCAAGTAAATCCGGTAAAAATGTACCGTACTTTAAGTTCGTAAGGTCAGGGCCATAACATTCGATATATTTTAAAACATACTTTCAAAACATCGATTCAAGTAAAAATTTCGTCCTAATCGATTGTAATCATAAGGGAAGAATCACGCCTTTCAACCTCCTGACCTTAGAAAACATCAACTTTTTGTAAATCTTGCATGTAATGACCAAATCTTTGATAATTGGATAATGATCAAGATTAGACCTTAAAAGATTCACAAAGTGGATCTTCTTGTTTGATTGTTAAAATATTAAATAAATTTAGCGGAACTAAATACATTTTATATTATAGTTAAATTACAGTTAAACCTTTTACATAAGTTATTCCTTTGCTTCCAATCAGTAGAACAATAAATGGAAATGAGAACTAAAAGTCAGTTTTATATGATTGTATGTAAAAATGTACGTAGTAGTCGTTCATTGTACTTACGCAATCGTTAAAAATTGTACATTGTGCATATGTAGTAGTAGTTGTACATTGTACATTTATAGTAGTTGTGCATTGTACATAATTTAACATAGTGCTCGTAAAATTAAAACTAATTATTACCAAAATAATTATTTCAATGCACGTATTTTCTTTCTATAAAGAACCATTATTCATTTTTTTATTACGAGTACCAGACATTTATATTATTTTATGCATTAGTTAGAGTCCAATATCTTAAGAATACGTAGTATCAGAAAAAGCAGTGAAATAAAAAAATTGTGTTAAGTTTTGACAACAATTGTTTTTCTATCTGCAATCAAACTCTGACAACCTTGTATCGGACTTGGTTAATTGAGAGTCCCAAAAGTGTGTATCAATAGGCGACAATATCAATAAATATCGTCAGTTTGGTTCTAAGCTTAATCAGTTCTTCTTAAAACGCATTAAAATGGATTCTCCTTAAAATATTTTAACAGCTAACATTCGACATGCCTAACTTTTACAAATTGAAATATACTCTACTTTAGTAAACAGGCTAATCAAATTGCATGATGTAAACCAACCCATGCAATTTGTGACCAGGGGGCGCTGTCCCATTGAAAAAAAGTTCGTCCCTTTAAGGTGTGTCGCTCCCCCCCCCCCCTGCCCTGAAAGTTTAGGCAGGCTAAGGGCCTGCCTAGGCCATTGTAAACATAATCCATTGAAGCGTTATTTCTCCGATTATAACCTCTTGCTATAACACTGTTTTCTCACTACAAACTTTCCTTAAAGAAAGCTATCATACTATGCTTATTACTTGATGAGCTAAAAAACTCAGGTGTAATACTAATATATGTCGTGTTTAGTAAAAAAGCAATAAAATGCTAAACATTTGTTAAGTTCACTTGTACTATTGCAAAATCGTGATCTGGCCAACAAATTATCCATAGTGTGCCTGTGTTTTACAATAATTTGTCCAAATTTCGGTACTTTCTTTTTTATTTCTTGATTTTGATGATCGTGGAGTCATTGAAAAAAATGTACATTTTTTAAAATAAATAACTGAAAAGCCATGCAACCGTGGGCAAAGATATAAAAAGAGACATATTATTAAATTTGAAGGGGAACATAAAACATTGTATACATAACCTTTACTGATACTTGATCAGGGCACAAAAGTTTCTGATATAATTTTTTTTCCAAAATATAACTGGGCCCTTCCTCCCACTTAGACAACTGCCCTTGTGTGTATTATTTATTTTACATGACATTTTTTTATATGACATTTTACTAGTAAGATTTCAAAGAGTGGGCCGCTGTGCGGCCACTTAGTGCCTTTGAATGCATTTTTAATACTTCTTATTTCCCGAAACCCGAATATAAAAGTATTTTTAAATAGACATGATTTTAAGGTATCCTTAACCTACGAAGAAGCAAACTTAACTCCCCAAAAAATTAATGGCAACACCACTGATAAAATCAGAAGCAGATGACGTAACGCCACTTTAAATTATGCGCTGTAAAAAATAAGATATAAACATAAAATAATGTAAGAACAGGGATAAATTAATTAAAATTTTAAAGATGTATAGACTTGTAAACGACAAAGTAATTTTTAAAAGTGTTAAAAGAATTATTTGTTACCTCATCAATCCTCTGCTATACTATATATTCTATTTTCAAACGTTACCCACTAAAGACAATATTAACCAACATTAACAGAATAGTAAGGAAGAAAATTTATTGCACTTTGAGAAATAATGAAATGAAAAAATGAAAAGAACATTTTGTTGTTACAGCTTTTAGTTTAAAAAACAAGGAGCTCCATTACCTTCAAAACATTTGGATGATATTTAGAGGTTTTTAAAGGGAAAAAGGTGTTAAGCAAATGCATGTAGTAAAGAAGAGTTATGATCTATCATTAAAAAAACATAAGAAAAATGAGAGAAATACAAGGAAACGTGGTAACTTCCTCTGCGGTTTTTTAAATATCCTTTAAGTTTTTGTAGGAGATTCTGTGTCAAAATTAAAAAAAAAAATGAACTGATGTATGACTCTTTAAAAAATACTTTAAAAATCAAATAATATACGAAAGAATTGAAAAATCAGCTAATTGCTGTTGGATATTTATATCCAACCGCAAGTATCTACGGTAGCTGATTCTTTAGTTGCTTCTTCAACTTGCGGTAATTACAGCCACTTTAATAAACGAAAAACGTAAAAGTTATTAATAATTCTGTATATAATGATTTTTAATAATTTAATAATGATATAATAATAAATACCTTGAACATTCCTTATTTCAGGAGACAAAATTAACTGCCAAAGAAGTTATCTGTGACAAAAGAACAAACAATTAATAAGATAAATTACATTTTATTACAGTTATATTTATTGTGTTAACCACATTAAATGTTTAATAAGAATATTTATTTTTTCATATCTGTTTACTTTTCCTCATTTATACCGTAGGAATATATAGGAAAAGTATTGTGTTTGCAAAAAAAATCCAACACCGGGGTTAAACCGGAATTATCCGTTTCTAAGACCTCCTAAATGGTTCTCACAAAGTTGTCTGTCTGTATGTGTGTTTGATTGTGAGTACGTGTGTGTCTGTTATCTGTTATCATCGTAGCGCCCAGTGTATTTATGCTAGAGAGATGAAATTTTGTACAAAAATCAGTCTACCGCTGTAGTTGAGGTATTCGGAAAATAATTTTTCATGACGTCACTAACCCGCAATATTGACTCAGCGATATTGTAATGATTAATGCGATCCGATTGAAATTTGGCACGCATGTGACTATGTATAAGACTGACATATGAGCTAAATTTCATTTTATTATCAGCATTAGTTCAATTTTTATTGAATGACTTGTAAAATTTTTTTTAAAAAATTGGGAAAATGGTCCAATTGAGTTGAAATTTGCACAAGAGTATACCTTTATTTATTAATAAGTACACTAAGTTTCGTTTCAATACGACAAATAAATATCCATGAGTTTCACAAACAATTAAATCATATGATTCCCATAAAACTATCATCATTATTGAAACTACTAAAAAGTATTCCTAATTTTCTGATCTTCAATAGGATGTCTAGAAACCCCAAGTATTCTGCAAAAAGAAGAAACGCCAAAACGCTTTTTAAGCGTTCGAATAATTCGGATAAAAATTGTGGGGATTAAGCTGAATAAACTTTAAGCTAAATAAAAGGCGAGCAATGGACCTTTAAGATCCAACGAAAGAGCATTTAGATGAACATTATTAAACTCGTGTTTAAAAATGAATTTTAGTATTGGTTAAACTTCATTAGCTCTGAAAGTAAAAAGTCCTTACGTTAGTAAGTAAGTTCTTAGATAATTCTATGCGGATTTACTACATTTTCTTAATATTAAAGGCCACAGGTTTGTAAACAAGAAGAACACAGAGAATAACTAGTTGGTAATGTTAATTTAAGTTGTTTTGTAATCCTACACAACGACATTTAAACTTTCTGCAGGGTGGTCGTATTAGGAAATAAATAGACTTGGAGAAAAAATGTTAATTATTTGGAATACAAGTCAATAGAGTTAAAGGAAAAATACGATTAATAGCCAGGAATAGAGTCCAATAGAGATTCATACACAGTATAGAGGTCGAAAAATAAAATAAAAACACTTGCTCAGTGTATCGTAATACTGCGAGTATTACGATATAATATATTTGTAATTTATTGGAAACTTTTAAATTATCTCAAATTAAATGATCTTTAAGATAAATAAGAGCTGGGTGGCCAAATAGCAAGTACTTCAAAACATTCACTGGTTAAAAATCGGTCCAAAATTGTGTTGATATCTTTGGCAAACTTCAATAACGCATTAAGTCAACCGTCAGTCGTTTCTAGGTCGAGAAATAAGCCAAAACCGCGTTAACATCGTTTTAATGTTTGTCATAAAGTTTGTCTTTCACACTCAAACGACAAAGTTATTACTAGAAGTAGCCACGGAGGGAGACATAAAGCAAGCAAAAATTGTGTCGCCACCGTCTTTCAGATTATATATATATATATATATATATATATATATATATATATATATATATATATATATATATATATAGGTCTCTCAGCAATGCGGACGATATACTGAAAAGTAACCAAATGCATGGTATTTTGCTCTTATGTACTAAAAAGTAATAATTGCACAAAAAAAAATACAAAACGACTATAAATTCACAAATGACTTTTTCGAGGGCCGATGGCCCGCGAAGCGACCAGAGGCCAAAATGCTTTGCCGACTTTACAAAATTCTTATATGAGTTTAAATCTAAATGTAAGATATAAAAAAACAACCTATTTATTCTGAGAAATTAATAAAATTGTGATAATGCAGGGGAAATTTATTTCAGAACCTAGTATCATTTAAATGAAGGAATGAAGTTTATTAATGTTATGAAATGTATTCGAATAAAGTTTTTTATAGTGTTCTGTTATCTGTTCTAAAATATTTAAACAGAACTTGTACAAGTCTAAGGAATGTTTTGTACCACCCAGTCGCATCTTAGATCACTTGAGTGACAGATGAATTTTCTCAGTCCATTAGAATCTTTTATAGGTAGTCACCTGTTGTACAACTATCAATATAACCTGACAGTATTAAAAAAAACCCTTCATTTACATTGTCAGAGATAAATACTTGTATTGTCCGTCTAGTTCTAGATGTTGGGATTCCTAGATCCTGTTTTTAATGCATTTTAATAAGACATGTTACAATCATTTGTCAAATGTTTGGTCCATCTTCATATCCTGAGAACAATGAATCCCATTGGTACGGTAAATAATTCTAATATATAACATGATAAAAATTATCTCAAACTTTACAATAAAAAATCTTAAAATAATCTTCTTTACATGTTGTATTTATTTATTCCATTTTATTTTAATTGTTTATTTTATTAAACAATTCTTAAGTGTATTAATATTATATTAAAGTATGAAACAAGGCAATAAAAATAAATAATTAAAGTAACTTCAGACATGTTTTATAAAACAACTATTACTTTTATTTATACTTAAATTATAATCTTATAGATACAAAAATTAATTACTTAATAGCTTACATTAACTTAGTATGTAGTAGACTAAGATAATTGTATGCAATTTAATCAAAAATGTTGATAAAAATATAGTGTTCTATATATTTAAACACATAAAAATAATTATAAAAAATAGATTATTTTTAAAGAAGTGCTAAAATGAGTTTCTGAGTATGATATCGACAATTTTAAAAAGAGCGATTAATCTAAATATTTGTTTAGCACCTGTAGAAAATTTCAAGAAATTAATTCATAATAGAAACGGGGCACTCTGGTTAATATGAAAAACATATAACACCCTAGAAATTTGGTAAGCCTGATAATTCTGAAGGAAAGAGCGTAGCGAGACCAAAGTAATGCCACGCTAAGCTTTGCATAATCATGACAATCTGAGATCGAGGAAAGGGAGTCTGAAGTCGAGAAAATATACCGAGGTACCCCGTACCCGAATTGATTTTTCGAAGAAAACAATAAGCTTAAAAGGTAGGAGTCAAGGAGAGGGGTAGGGGTAGATTTTTTGGGAGGGAGGTATATATATATATATATATATATTATATTATATTATATATATATATATTATATATATATATATATAATATATATATATTATACATATTATTATGTATGTATGTACGAAATTTTAGTTTCTAGACGTTTCAATGAGACACTATAGTTTACGCTTTCTCGGATCAAAATGAAACAAAAATCAACCTAGGTATTGCCCCGAACCCTATTGTTCATAAATGATGTGTGACTCACTAAACATTTAAAAAACATGTATAGTTATGTATTTTGAACCAAACACGAAGTTATATTGTATTATTAGTATTAGTGCCGATGTTATTGATCGACATATATAACAAAATGTAAACACTAATCATAAAAACAAATCACGTTTTGAAAAAACAAATACATTTGAAAATTCGCTTTTATCGTGGCAGTATGATACTTATATCAACTAGTAATATGACGAACTGATATAGGGCAACAACCGCGTGGTCGCGAAGCGGCCTCCAGCATTAACGCTGCGTATCGGCCAAGAAGCTTAACGCCTCTTGTTTAATTTTAAAACAATAATTCTAAATACTAACGTTTTAATCGTATTAGGTCAGTCAATCACGACCTTAATTAATACATTCCTAGTATCTAATTTATATAAGCGCACACACATAAAATTACTATTTCACAAAAATGTGAACCAAATAAAGACAAAATTACAAAGCCTTAATGTTCCTTTTATTACCTGATGAATATTAATATATTGATTATAGATACATGTTAATTATCCTCATTCTTAATTTGCATTTTTGCTGCATATTAATTAGTAAATATGACATTCAAAAATGAAAGATAAATATGCGAGTAAAGAACTTGATTATAGGTATATTATATTTTTTATTTATTTCATTATAAATAAGCATGTTAGAAATTTGTTTATTATTGTAATACACTTATATAGTTTAATGAAATATTGATTAACGTTCAAATTTGTGTACGACGAAAATAAAATGTATTATAGTAAAATTAATAGCCTAATTAAATATGTTAATTACAGTTAATTATAAAATCAGAATGTTAGGGTAAAACATAAATTTAAATATTACAATTCATTATAAATTAAGTATTGTTCATAACTTTAACAACTTAATATGAGAACTTCACTCATTAAGATAGAAGGACTTATTTAGCAAGTCAAATTTGTTTATACCTACACATATTTAGATTTATAGATGACAACTTTATCAGTATGGAATGCATAGTAAAGTTAGTAAATGTGAGAGTGTAAATGCAGCAAGAATTTTAATTGAACTATATTAGTGTCACTTAATTCTAATACTAATAGTTTATCTGAAGAAGTTGGATTTGTAAATATTAAATTATTTGCATAAAATAACAATATTGGTCGATTTAGGTTAAAAACCAAGAATTAGTTGACACGTTTCACCGCTACATCACGCTCATCCTCACACATCCGTTTCACTACGCTCATCTCACTACATCCGTTTCACTACGCTCATCCTCACCATCCGCTACGCTCATCCTCACTACATCCGTTTCACTACGCTCATCCTCACTACATCCGTTTCACTACGCTCATCCTCACTACATCCGTTTCACTACGCTCATCCTCACTACATCCGTTTCACTACGCTCATCCTCACTACATCCGTTTATCGAAAACAATATTGTAACAACAAACCAAACCAAAAATTACTTATCCAGCCCACTTTTCTAGCCAGCTTTTGGGCTTCCATCTGTTGGCCAAAAACTTAAGTATCCATGAACTAAGAGATATTGCTTTTATCGTTATATGGCAGATGCCACCTATAGCTGGCTAGCAGATAATTTTGCAAAGTGTAGATGCTAAAAATCATCTTAGAAGAAGATTTTAATATTGACAAACTAATATTATTTCTTAATTTTTTAGCACCTAAAGACCAGAGAAAAACAATAGACAACAAGCTAGGTTAGAGAGCCTTAACTTATCTATGTGCAACGTTTATATAAATCCTTTTTCAAAATAATTTAATAATGCTATTACAATTATTTTTAATTCAAAACAAAGCAAATATCATAAAAAAGCAAAAGTACTATCGTTACAATGAAAAATTAATAATTATCTATCAATCAATCTATTCATGCAAACTAAAGCGTGAGAAGGCGCGTAAAATATTCAAGTTCATAAAGGCATAAGGTTAAAACTAGTACTATTCACGCAGAGCGATCTATGGCCTGATCATAGACTAAAACTATAATAGATTACATTTTTTTATATTTTTATGCATAAGATAGATTATAGTAGTTGCACTTTATGGTTTTATACGTTTTTTATAAGACTTTTAAATGATAATAAGTGCAAAAATGCAAGTTTAACACTTACAAGATTTGATTGTATTTAAAAAAAAAAATTAAGCACATTTTATGTTCTCAAGAAAAAATGTTAAGTTGTTTAATAATTTTATTTAATACTTACCAATGAACATATAAAAATTAAATTAAAATTTTAAAAAAATGAATTATTTATAAAAGGTTACACACTTCCTAAGGATAATAGTAAAAATAAACTTACAAGTGAGTTTTTATAATACCAACATCGTAAAAATTATTTTAAACAAATTAATTCATTTTCTATCCTTAATAATTTTTTGCATCAATAAATTGACCTTTATTACCTATAAAGTCGAAATCGATAAAGGAATGAGTTTTATGAATAAAGTAGAAAAGTTGTTATTTTAAGATTACTATAGTAATTCATTATACTTTATTATATAATGTCAGATAATAATTCGTTTAGTAGTTTATGGAGGATTTTATTGTAGATATTAATTTTAAGGATATACAATGAATAGTTATACTATACATAGTATAATAAAGAACTTAGAGCGTGCTAAGAAACTTTGGAAATTCTAGCTATATCTAACTGAAATTTGATACGTTCAAAATTGGCCATTAGAATTACTTCCCTCAGAGTACCGAGGTGTCAACGGTTCTATAACGAACGAATAATTTCATACGACGAAAGAAGTAGGTGTTACATTTCAAATGCAATACTTCTTTCTATGGTTCCCTCTAGTAGGAAACCAAAAATGTGTTTAAAAAATTTAAATTAGTCTCAGAATCATTAAAATAATATTTTACCTCATTTTTCATTATTGACAAAAGAACCATAAGCCCGTTTTAAACGAACCGATACTGCGATCCCATGATCTAGATTAATACAAATCTTACAATTTTTTTTCTTAAGATACGTTAAGCAAAAGTTTTGGTTTAAAGACAGCAGCTAAAAAAATGGCAGAGGAAGGTCTTTAAATTCAATACCTCAGCTTTTGAGACACCCTGAATAATTAATGCAAAGCCCTAATGATATCTTTAACGACTTTTTAATTACGTATTAAGATTAAAAAACACAATTTTTTAATTTACTTATTAAAGTCAATTTCTAAATTTGTACTTGGCCGTAAATAGTCCTCCGAATAATCCTTTTAAACAAAAAAAGTAATATCGCCGTCGAAAACCTTAAAAGAATACCATTAAATCTTTCTTTATGTTTTAACAATGAGGTCTCGCTCACATTGGTACATCACGAAAAATGCGATATTTTTATGGCCTAAAAAGTTAAGTATTTTAACTGCAAAAGGGATTGAAGAAGGTACATCAAAATTAAGCAGAGTTTCTTAAGTTGCACTGTACTTTAAATGCACTTAAAAATAATGGTATGGGTTATAAAATAAAGTTCCGTTGACCCAAATCAAACGTTTTTTTGTGCGGTTCCAATGGGTTTAATAGTCATTTTTCTTATTGTTGTTCTTAAGGACTTTCTTTTGGATATCCCAGACGGTTCCTTAAGCCAAAATACTGTTTTTTTACTTAGTACTAAAGCGATGTTCTTTTTGGTTAAAGTTGAATCCTTTTTGACCTAGATTGGTCCCGGAGAAATTATAAAATTATAAAAATCAGTGCTTTATTATTGTTGAAAATTAACAGCCGGAGGTGTTCTGAAATTTCATTGTACGAGGCAATTGACCCACATCCTAAATGGCCTTCTTCAGTTTTCTTTAAATAAACAAAATCACACATAAAGTATATTTATAATAATTAACATAACAGAAAATTTACTAGAAAAATAATTATTTCCCCATATTGTCTTACGCTTGTCTGGTATGGTGGCCCAAGTTTTCTAAAATTTCTAACAAAAAGAATTGACTACAACTTCAAGGAGTAGCTTGCAGGAGTATACTACTATGTGCGATGAAAGGAGCCCCTACTTAAACTTTAGAGATTCTTTTAAATATTCCTCCTTTACATTTGTACCTAAAGTATGAAGCCATGTTTGCTCCCTATCGACTACATAGGTCAGGGCAATGGAAAAATTTTAATATAGCAACTGGTCACAGTTCAGTTTGGTCCTGTGTCACAAATCTCTTGGCCACAGTTAGAATGCCACAGGATTTAATAGTTCCCCATAATAAAGTCAAAATCATTTGGGCACCAGGTTATTGCGGAATTTTAAGGTAATGAAAATGCTGACCTACTGTCACATTTTCCCTATAAGCCCAGAACCTATGATTGGCATTTCAAAATATGTTATAAGAACTCAGCTTAAATTATTTTTAACAATGTCATTAGTAATGAGTGGCGTAGTTGTCTTAGAATGAGAACATCTAAACTCGTGCTTTCTAGTTCATCTCAAAAACAATGTAAGACTTTATTGTTGTTACTCAGTAAGGGAACTTGTCATGATGATGGGTGTTCTTACTGGTCACTGCAAACTCAAAAGACATTTGCATCTAATGGGTCTATTGAACACCCCAAATCTGCAGATTTTGCAATGAAGAAGATGAAATGCCATCAAGTCTGATTGGGTCCTGCTTTGAAGTCCCAACCTTTAATGTATTTACCTTTACACACGAGCAACTTAAAGAAATAGATATCAATAAGTTAATTAAATTTTGCCAATCCAATTTAATGTTTAAACTTATGTGGAAACCTTGTAATTGGCTTATATAGTGTTTCATAATTATTTTGTATGGTTTTAATTCATATACATTTATTATTATTTATAATAATCTATCTTTCTGTATTTACTTAATATATTTATGTATTTATTAGAATATGTTATCCTGTATAATTACCTCTCCGGAAAGGGCACAATGGACCCGCATAAGAAGTTTATAAGTGCCTTGGAAAAAAAAATATTTCATATTTATCGCTACAAATAAAAGTAAATTATATTGCAGGAAAACAGTAGATAGCTAGGTTGACAATATATCGCTGATCATCCTAGGTGTCAAATTTTTAATCACCTACTGCAGCCTCTTTCATTTCAAACTCTAGCTAAAATGAAAATAAAGATATAAATAAGTAAACTGTGAAAAACATGACCTTATATTCATTGAGTAACTACATTATCTATTCACTACTAATTTGATCAAAAAAATTATAAGTTTATAATAGCTTAAAACTGACCATAAAACGGTTATAAATAGTATTTCAAATTAGATGTTGACCGTTGTTTATAAAAAAGACGAAAGTATAAGCTTTAGAGATTATTTTGTTAGTGGTGTCATTTGTATTATGAAGCAAGGTGGCTATGAACAGGCTGCTAAAGGCAAAGGTTAGCCATTGCCATCTGCTAACCCTGGGCTCGTGCCCCATTGTTATGAGAGGGTTTACTTGAGCAGTGCTGCTTTTGTGCTAAGCACATGCTTGTAACGGTCGAACCATTCAGTCTGTAATTGTTATTTATATAAAATCTTATACGTGGGGTGAAAGAGGAAGTTTTACGCGAAGCCAGTCAAAATTCAGAACATTTGATTTCCAAACCAATGATTTGGACTAAATTAGTACGTATCCCTCCTACCCTTTCTATTAAGTGAATCCCTCTCATATTTAAACTTGACATTAAAATACTTTAGGGTTCTAATAGACACCCTAAAACTGTTACTATTTTTATCAGTTACAAACTACTGTACGAATTGTTAAACAATATGGAGTGATTTTAACGGCCTCGAACCTCTTCAACAGGGTGAGGGTTGGAATCATTATTTAAAGGATTGCTTTTCCCGCCTTAACTTTGGGAGCATCAATTTTAAATAATTAATAGTCAATACCAATAGCTTTTTTTTATAAAGAATAGACAAAATTTGTTAATGCTTTAATATAACAGTGTCTCCTTATATCTACTAAATAAAATAACAGTAGTTACCTTATCATCCATAACAGGCATTTTTAAGATCTATTGAGTGGTTTTTACTAAGTAATATAAAATCAATTTTAGGCCTAGTTGTGTAAACCGGAAAATATTTCTGATAACGCCATAAACCATCAGTAATGACTCAAAAAAATCAAAATTCATGACATCAAAATCTCTAAAAACATTTAGATCACTTGTAATGCGGTAGGTATTTTGTCCTTTATCAGACAAACAAATGTTTCAAGTTTTATTGCGTTACAAGCATTAGTACTATTTTTATCGAATGGCAAGTATCATAAGAAGACAAAAAGTGTTAAAAAATTTAAAGGAGCAATCAGCCAAAATGAAAAATGTCTCACCTTGACTGCTAAAAAGATAAGCAGTACCAAAGATAATTAAAATTAATAAGCACGCATAAAATTCTGCAATGAGTAAACTTGACACTTGCTCATATAATTTCATTTTAATAAATTTAAAAAAAAATGCGAAAAAATCATATAATTTACATGGTCACGGAATACACCTTAAAAATTTCTCCTTTAACTCAACTAGAATAACAAACAAACGTCAGAGTATAAAAAAACGCGATAGACACACAAATCTTATAGGATGTTATAATGGTTATAATAGCAGGTTTGGTGTTTGATCTACTAAAAAAAATAAAAATAAACATACCTTAGTTTAAATTTTTCAACTAAAAAGAGTGTGTTTTATGGCAACACTGGATTAGTTATGATATTAGCTTCATCACTCAAAATGTATTTAAGTTTAGTCAGGATTATTTTCAAGTTTTTAATAACAGGGACTTCGACTATAGTTATGAATTTTATAAAATAAAAACTTCAGCTAAAGACGCCTCCGAGGCGCCCCTTAAATTCAGACATTTTTAAGGTGCACCTGTTTTTTTAAATCTTAATAATAAATGTTTATTTTTTTTCTTGTTTCGGATTCAAAGTTGTTAAAAAATTGGGATGAAATTATAAATAAGAATCGATTGGATGAAATACCATCACGACCGGATGATGTTTAAGCCTGCTCTGTGAATAGTAGAGCAAACAAAATCTGTAAAATAATTTATTAACGTAGTTTAACTTTTTTTGGGTTTCTATGTCTAGAAGTAATTTTTGAAAGGCACTTGATCCAGTATTCTCTTTAAATGACGTCTCTCGGTGTTAAAAACTCAATTTTACATTAAATTAATTCTCATCAAAATGTTCTAAAAATAAATCTAAATAGATTATTTTAATAAAGATTATTTATTTATTTATTTTATTTAATAGAAGTTATTTCTTTAGTGTATTGATCTACCCTAAGAACCCTACCCTTAAGAACTAAAACCTGCAACACTTAAGAATTGTACAGTGCTACTCTTAAATTAAACACTGTTTCACTTAAGAATTGTATAGTGCCCCAAGGCTCTAAACGGGCATTATTATTATTATATTATTATTCTAGTACATAAACACCTAGCAATATTAAGTGGAATCATTTCAGATCTTAAAAGAATTATAGGTTAGACATGGTCCTAGACGTGTCGTGTAGACATTACTCTTCTGTAAACCTGCTCATAGCAAACATTCACGAAGAAGTCTCTGGTAATTATTATTTGAATTTAGTTATTTTGTTACCACTTTTAATAAGTGTAAGTGGAGCAAACCGTAATCTAGACATTCTTAAAAATTGCATTTAATAAGTCATTGCGCTTGGGAGAAAATTACCTGAAATTAGTAATATTAGTATCAATTTTCTTAGGTTTAATCAGTCTTGAAATCAGTCAGCTCTTTGATGTGTTCCAAATCTACTTTTACAAGTTACCAACATAAATATGTATTTTATGAGTTATCTGGAAATTATTTAAATTATAAATTTGAATCGTGTGGGTCGACTATTCGACTCACTGGAGAAAAAACAATTTTCAAAAGTCTAGGACCATGTAGGCGAATCTGAAATTTCCCTCACCGATGTATGTATAAACATTCATGGAAACTATAAAGTATGTGATGATATACAACATAGTTTTTGGCAATTGGCAAATGATGCATATTGTATTGTCGTCATCTTCAGCGTTCTTGTTCCTAAACTTAAATTATATCCGACGCGAGTATGAAACATGGAAGAACAATTTAAACTAAATCGAGCCATTTTGTTCAGATGCTATGATGTTCTACCTAAAAAAGTAGCGAATAAACAAGTTGACTATTGAAGTAATCTAGAGCGCTTGGTTTTAAATTTTAATGTGTCTCTACCCAGTTAGTAGTGTTATTATTTTTAGCTGATTGTTGATTTGAAAAAGTTTGTTATTACCAACAAAACCAGATGAGATGGAATCAATTAGCAAATCTGATTTAAAATGAAGTAAACAACTTAATAATAAGGGCTACTTTACAAGTTTGTCATAAAAGCAAGGAATAAAATATTAAAGGTGACAAGTTACTTAAACTAGAATGTCAACAAACTAAAAGAGTGGCACGCATAAAATATATTTTATCAAAATGTTTATAAAACTAATTCTTAATATTAAGTTAAAAGGACCTTTGTGTTAAGAATAGATTTTAGTAAATTTATTGAGAGAGCTAAATTGAAGATTTGAACTTTTGATATTTAAATAAAAAGGAAGATTTTAATAAAGTCTAATGATTGAAATTAGGTGACGAATATTTTAATAAAAAAAATAAACCTAATTGAAAACCTGATCATAAATCCGGATTGCAGCATCCAGAGAGGGGTTCTAAAATTAAAACTTTGATATAACGGGGCGTCGCAAAAGATCGCTACGCAAAGGATTCGAAACCCTTAACATGTTTTTGAGACTCGTGCCTTTTGGATTAATAATAAAAAAGAACTTATAAAATATATGAAATGCCGAACAGGTTCGTGATAGGTTTTCTAAACAACAGATATAATACTTGATGCAGGTTATATCACTAATCCTAAAAAACTAAGGATACTCCTTAGATCCTTGATATTAAATACAAGAAGTTCTTTTATTAGATCTAAAAAAACATCCTTTCTATAATGGCATAAAGCTAATTGGTTTATTTTTGACACGACTTCTTTTAATTTTTTTCTTCGGGACAGTAAAATATCAAAACTTAATTATATAACGTAACATTTTATAATATTCGGTAATAGGAATGGTTGATTAATTATGGATTAATAGTCTAGAACATTATGAGATTATTAATTTCATGTTTTGTCAATCGATGTAGTAAGAGAGGGTGTGCTGGCATTTAATTTAACAAATCCATTGCAATTCCTTGTTTAAAACTTAAAACAAGGATTAATTGTATTGAATGATCTGATGTAGTGTTATTGAATTGACTTTGTAGTTTTATTTTTTTAACACTCTTTATTTGAATCGGGAACAGTATGGTTAAAGTAATAGCAAGCTAACCAAATTTAAAAGTATTACCAAGGAGTATGTATACTATACTCTATATACTATTCTATACTCCATATACTATACTGAGTAAGTATACTATACTCTATATACTATACTATACTCCATATACTATACTGAGTATGTATACTATAAGGAGTATATATACTCCATCGTATATCTTGACCAAGTAAAATACTGTTGTCAGCCCTTACCCTATTTATTCGGTGACACTGTACACAAAATTGTACAGTTCTAATTGTCAGGTAATAAACGAATCGTGCCAAATTGTAGTTCTTTAATATTTTTAAGGGGTCATTTTTACGTGATTAATGTTATTTTTATCTCGTTTGGAAGTTTTGAGTTATAAACCCGAAAAAGAAATTTAGAGATATAAGTAGGTTGCCATTAAGCATTTTAGGAGAGAAAGAGTTTAAACGACAAATTTTATAAAGTTCTCCATAAAGTTTTAACTAATTGCCATCCGAGTCCTTCATTTTTTCTGAAAAATAGTGACGACAGGAAAAGGTCTAATGCTACTCTGAATAAAACTGGGCTAAAGCACCTGTGGCAACGTGATATGCAAAGATTATGTAGTATACCTTAATAATATACTTAACAAATAGTATACTTAATAGGGTATACTTAATAATCTTTGGTGACATGCTTAATATTTCCTCTGTAAACATTTCCATCGGTCTACATTTGTCAGTATCGATTGTTCGACATGATTTAATTTTCGAATATTTTTTCAGTCAAATCTAAAGGTAGCAAACAAATTATAATAATAAAATAACTATTTATAGGCAGTATTCATGTTTTGAAAACCTCAGGATTATATAAAAAATACTGCATTGTATATTTCTTTTTGAGTCACATACATGAAAATTAAAAACGATTTGTTCGCTAACCATAGAAGAAAAACAGAAAAAATTGTAAAGTTCCCCATTTATACAATGTATGATAAAATTCTGTTTCACGTATCACGTTGGTTAATACAGGATAAACATAAGAATGAAGTTCCATTTAGGGTAGCCTCATGGAATCAATTCAACTATTCTATTACTACTTTGTTTAAAATCACGTTGAAGTTTTAAGTCGTAAAGCTAAGTTACATTAAATTTTACCATTCACCTCTCATCTAAATTTCTATTTTCTAAAATTCATTTCTACCAATGAGATCGGAACCAATTTTATTACTCCATAATTTATATCATCAGTTTATCTGATATCACTGCGTTATATCCAAAAAATATGGAAACCAAACCAAATCAATATTCTCTCAAGAAAATATCAAATTTCGGTACTATAATAACATTACAAGAGATACAACTCCTACCAATTTTGACACTTCCGACTCTTATCTGATACAAAAAGTGTTATAATATAAAATACTTAAATAAAATTATCACTTAAGAGCATCCAAATATTGTACCGTTATATTTTTCGAACCTGTGCATTAGTTTCTTGCCTATTTTATATATTTTTCAGAAAAAATCGTGTTAGTACTTAATTTTATTTCCTCTACAATATACTTACTTTTTTCAGCAATTCTTTTTCGTATTAACGTGAAAATAATAGCCTATGATTTTCACGGAAAGGTGTTGTGTCAAAAACACTAATACAGAATCATGTTCATTTTAATGTAACATATAATGTAACTCCTCCTACTCACAAAAAAAAGTCCGAAATATTTTTAAAAGGATTTTTTTAAAGATATTTGGAATCACGACTTTTTGATAATATATCCTAGGTAACAAGTGTAGTGGGTTTTTAATATGTTTTTATGGAACCTGTGATATTGATGGAATTTTAAAGTTTTGTCACGAGGTTGTTTTTTTTTTATTAGTTAAAAGTTATATTTTCCTTAATATTAACGGTAGTGATAACGTTACTTTTTTTGTAGAGAAGTCTTATGTAATTAATATATTATTAATGGTTTTGAGGAAGAATAGGTCCAAAATAATAAGCAATTCTAAGGGGTGAGGGGGGGGGGGAGCTGGAGCCCCCTTTGGTTTAAAATTAACCTTTCAAAAAAACGTATGGTTTTTAGCTACTAAAACTAAAATTAAATGTGACATAAAATGTATTAAGAAAATAAATAATATAAATAAAGATTTGATGAGGTTCCTAAAATTGGGTCATATTACAATATCCTACACTTAACTTTTTAAAGTTACCAAAAGTAGTAACAAACTTACGATATTTGGGCAATAGTTACCAGTTAGTTAGTTGCTGGTAGAGACCATTTTTGAAAAATTTAGGACCACGATTATTAAGGATAAGGACCACCCTTATTTCTAAAGATTTAATTTTGGTGCATCTGAAACGATTCATTCTGTATACCCATGAATCGTAAATCCCTAGTCTATACGCCTTGAATAATATACGTCTGTATAATATATTCCATTTCATTATTGGAAATTATTGTAAAAAACATAGAGATATATTACTAGAGGGAGCCCATTGGTTGAATTTTGATACATCGAAAAAATAACCTGACCACCTTCGACTATCAATTATCAAATGATCTGAACAAAATTACAGTGAATTATATAGCCGAACGCTAAAAATATAAATAAAAAAACACAAAAAATGAGCAGGAAGCCGAAAAAAATGATTTCTTATAACCTTTACTTACTCTTAGAAGAGGTTTCATTGAGGTTAGACTTTTGTATAGGGCCTTAAGAGTCCAAGTAAAATAAATATGGACCTTAGAGACCTTAGATAAGTAACAATAGCAACTTAAGATTATTTTTAACTAAAAATCATATTTTTAACTTTAAAATCATTTGTCTCTTGGACCTTTTTTGCCCTACCTCATTGTGTCAGGCCTTATTAACTTAAGTGTTATGAATATATTACATAATTACAATAAATAAATAATTTTATGTACATATATTTATCTACAATTTTCGTTGTTTTTCTTTAAGCTTATTTTTGCCAGAGGGACTCGAGGAGGGTTGTCGCCCTCACCCTTACTGGCCAGTCCGCCCCTGGTCTTATGTGAGATATATTTTATTTTTATTGATGTTATGCCAGCCTGTAGGTATCCAAATATAGCAAAACAGATGATTAGTGAAAGCGTTACGTATAATTAAACGAGCATAAAGTATTATAGAAATATTTCTAATACATTTAAATAACCATCATGTATTCACTTAAGAGTTTGTTACTTACAATTATATTTAAAACAAAAGTCCATTTTTGTCTTTTTCCCAGGACTCTATTCATACATTTTAATTTTTTTTCAATTAAGAGTCAATATATAAATAATTATACATTTATTTAAAGTTTAACCTATTAAGTTTAAATAGGAAAATCAAAATTACGCTATTATATGGAATAAAATGTTAAACACACCTGATTCCGTGGTAAAGGCGTTGTAATGGACATTTACACAGAGTGCAATATGCTTAATCTTGATACTTGAAATGTTAAGTACTTATAAAGTGCATACGGTTTTCATAATTGTTTTAGAAGTTAAACACTTAGTAATCATAAACCGTGAGAGAATTATTTTTTTATTCAATATTTTGATTTGATCTAGTCGATTATACTTAATTTTTTATTTACCTTTTCAATAGTTAGTTTAATGCAGGAGGTATAACACATCTATCGCTAAATGTAGGATAAATATTTTATAAGTAACCAACCAGTCTGCGGTTGAGTCATACTGTTAAAAACGAATCAGAAGATTTGGAACTATCGGAAGAAGTATCAATTCCTCATCAAAGCGGTTTCTACCGGAAGACGTATAACACCAACTTCCTCATAAAAGCGGTCCTTACCTAAAGATTTAAAACTGAAACTTCCTTACCAAAGCTGTCTCTACAGGAAAACTTAAAACTTTAATTTTTTATCCACACTGTCTCTACCGTAAGACAGAAATCGTCAAATTCTTTATCAAAGCTATCTCTACCGGAAGGTTTAAAGCTTTAATCAACGCGGTTTCTACGAGGTGACGTAAAACACCAACTTCCTCATACAAGCGGTCTCTAATGAAAGACATAAAACTTTAATTTTCATCTACATCTCTAACGATCTCTACCGGAAGACGAGAAAATGTAACTTCCTAATCAATGCTGACTCTGCTGGAAGACGTAAAACTTAAATGCCTCATCAACTCTGATTTACTGAAAAACATAAAACTTAAATTTTTCATCAACGCAGTCTCTTCTGTAAGACGTAAAACATCAAATTTCGTATCAAAGCGGTTTCTACCGGAAGACAAGACTGAAACTTCTTTATTCACGTGGCCTTTACCAAAAGACTTACAAAAGACAGCAACATCCTTATCGACACGGGTCATGCTGGAAGATTTAGAATTTGAACGTCCTTATCAGCGCGGCGTTTACTGGAATACTTAGAACTAAATCCAACGAAAACATATGACATAAAAATACTACGTTATCCTATAAAATATAACACAGAAATTCCTGTCAATAACAAAGGAATGAGTAGTATCAAGTCTTAATATATTATCATATTTCTCCTTACAGTCTATCTTTTAGTTTAAAAATCTTGACAGATCAGTTTAGACACCACTGATTCTTAAGAAAAAAATCCCTGCAAGAAAGGAGCGAGAAAAAACTGTGTAAACAAATCAGGTTATTTTACCCGTATTTTCTTGGCGTTTTTTTTACATTTCTTTTATGTAGTTTTATTTTAAAATATCATTTTTAAGATTAATTTGAAAGTAGTTTTCAAAAAGATGTAATCAAAAGAAGAACCACAAACAAATTGAACGATTGCCGGGAAGAAGGTTTTTTCCCTACAGCGGTTATTGTGGTAGGGGTTTTTTTCTCTGTGAGAGGTTGGCAGCGGCTTCTCTGATTGGTCAATCTCCAAAATACTTATGACCTTGGGGATTTTTAAACTAAACGATAGACTGTAGTTCATGTAAGGAAACTAGCAAAATAGGATAACAAAATTAAGGCTTGGAACATAAAATAGGTACTACAGTATAGAACTTACATCACTCCCCTGCTAGAAGGTTACAAATGTAAATGTAATAAAGAACACTAAAATCAAAGAACAGAAAAACATGACCAACAACAAATGTCATAAATACAATCATTAAAACAAAATAAGACAAAAATAAATAAATAAAACCATTCAGAAAATAAAATTTAAAGCATTAAATAAATAGTAAATTATAAAACAAAAACTATTTCTTATATTGTTAAACTCTCATAAAGTTGTCAGTAAGATAAAAAATAAATCAAAGATTGGTATAATAAATCAAGCAATTTTACAAACTTTATTAAGTTGTTGTGTTGAAAACTTCAGAGCAAACAGTTTATAATATTTTGTTTTGTTTTCAGGTAGTAAATAAGTGATTCACTGCAAATATCAGATAGAAGTAAATATTTGTTCCTTTCTATAAAAGAGTTTTTAAAATTTTACGTCAAAACTGTACGTTAACACAACTCCAGAAATAATCATAAGTTCGGTTAATAAAAATCGAACAATTTAAAAAAAATCAGGTATAGGGTACCTCGGTACTTTTCCTTGCAAGTTCGGATCCGCTTCATTCGTCCTGAGATTGTCATGATAACCAAAGCATAAGGTAGTATTACTTTGGTCTAGCTAAGCTTAACCTCAGAATGGAATGGTTATCCTAAGTCTAGTGTGTTATGGCTTTGGACTCGCTTTACCGTCCTGAGAATGTAATGGTTATCCAGAGCCAAGAAGGTATTACTACGGTGTCACTGTGCTCAACCTCAGAATAAAGTGGTTATATAAAGCATAGATATTTAGTAGAGGGACCCTGTAGGTTCATTTTTGAAACATTAAAAAAGTAATCTGACCACCTTCGCTTATAAATACAATAAAATAATCAGTACAAAAAAAAACAGTAACTTATATAGTAGAGCGTTAGAAATACAAATCAAAACACAAACAATGTGATGGAAGTCGAAAACAGTTGATTTATAGTTCATATTTCTCTCTTAAAGAAAGTTTCAGTGAGGTTACACAGAGCCACTGAGTGCCCCAAAAATATGTTTCAGGCCTCTCAAATGAGATAGGCTATGCCCCCTCTTGTAAAATATCTCTATGATATAAAGTCTAGGGTGTAATAACATCATACTCGCTTCGCTTGTCGTCAGAAGATCACGATTACCCGAAGCTTAAGGTAGTATTACATCGGTCTCGCTACGTTGCATTAATAATTATTAGGTATCCAAGTATCTAGGGAGTTAAAGCGTTAGCGTAATTAAAGATTAGAGAAATAATACGGTGGATTCCATAATTCCATCAAATAATAACCGGGTAAAATTGCATTAACAAATTCATTAAAGGCCTGTGATTATATATGGCAGCCTTGTTATTTTTATTATTAATTCGTTAATTTAAATTTAATGAGGTAACATGTCAATGTTGGCCGATGTAAACAAACTTTTTATATTATTATAAGTGTCACGCCAATAAATATGTACGTTCTTCAATAACTTACATACTAATCGTTTAGCTATGGAATTTTCACTACTAGTAAATATAAGTTTTATTATTTGAAGATATTTCGATCGTTGAAATGCGGTAAGAAAATTAAAAGTTATAGGCCGTCAAAGTTTAAGAATTTAAAAAATCAATATTTTCAAAATAGCGACCAATATTATAATAAAATTTTGTCCACCATTGACCACCTATCGATGTACATTTGAATCAGATGTCAACTCGATTGGTCAAATTATCGATTTTTAACGTTTTTTTTTAATTTTGATAACTTAGCAAACTAGCTTATTGTAGTCAGAAAAAATCACTTCCCACCATATGTCTGATTTTGTTTGCCGAATATCAACTTTCTAGTATACAGGACAAGTTATGCGTGAAACAGACACGCACAGACAGACAGACAGATAGATAGCATTAAGAAAACCACTCAGAACGTCATGAAAACGTCTGAAACGGATAATTATGAGGAAACATTGGTTTCGGATTTTCAGCTGAACACGATAATTTTCCTATTTACCAGCGGTATAAGTGAGGAAAAGTAAAAATATATTCATTGGTAATTGTAAAAACATTAATAGCATAAACATTAATAGTAAAAACAGTAATAGTAAAAACATTAATAGCATAAACAGTAATAGTAACAACAGTAATAGTAAAACAGTAATAGAAAAAAACAGGAAACAAAATTTCTATACATTTATACTTTTTTGTGATATTTCTTTTTTAGGTCATAATTCGATAATGAAACTAACCTATAGACAAGTGGTGATACTGGAAAACACCTGGGATGAAGGTTAAGATATAGCTTTAAAAAATTAACTTTTTTTTATTTTACCTTTATCCTCACCTATTTAGTACTCGCCCTTTTTTCCATCATTTTTTTGGTACATCTTAAATCAAAACCAATTTTCTATCAGATTGCTCTTTCGAAACCTTTTTTTCAACCGCAAAAAAACTTCAATAGCTAATAAACAGTATTTTTTGCGTTCGATTAATAAACTAAACCGACAAGGCTAGCTATTAGCTACCGATTAGTAGCAATAACTGTTCCTTTACTAAGAGGCGTTTTGTAATTTTTAATTAACGGTGCAAGGATATAACACTTCAATTTGAGCTTCATACACCTTTCTTTTTTCACACCTGCAGTCATTTTTTAACTCTTAAAAAAACTG
This sequence comes from Microvelia longipes, assembly GCA_018340805.1. Taxonomy (NCBI): domain Eukaryota; kingdom Metazoa; phylum Arthropoda; class Insecta; order Hemiptera; family Veliidae; genus Microvelia; species Microvelia longipes. Next base: position 26,092,574 of record JACMZG010001863.1, on the reverse strand, counting down.
CAGTGATTGCTGCTCTAGTAACCCAGATAATTAACAGTATTTTATTTTATTCATTTTTCCCCTTACAGTCCTTGATTTGAAATTTGAACTAACATTATGTTTTGATTTATTTCTATACTAATTATTAAGGCGTGTTTGAATAGTTACAAAAAATTATAAAAAAAACTTCAGGTTATAGTTAAGTTTAAGTTTAATATGGTTATTACTAAATTTAGTCCTTAACGACTATAACGTGTATATTAGCACTAATAGCATATATAATAATATATTTATAAAGATTACTTACAAGTTCTTTTAAAAACCCGATCCTTTGAAATGTAAATCACCAAGGCAACCTAAAAATAAAATACGAACTACTATTAAAAACAATAACAAAAAAATTGTAACACAAGAAATAAATACATTGGTAATAACACCTATAAGAATGCTAACCCACAAAAAGGTTGTATTAGCACATTTATGTGACTGCACAATGTGTTGTACCTTATGCCTTTAAAGGGTTCACAAATTATTGTTCCTTGTTATAAATTATTCCGAAAGTGAAACCGTAATAAGGTAACAAAATTAACGGTGGTGCTAATGCGGCCTTAAACTGGTAATGCACCCTTTCGATGCACCCGGTTTACCTCAAGGCGCATCTGCTGGGCCGTTCTTTTTTGTATGTTATGGTTTTATAATGCGTATACATAGTTTATAATAAGTACATGAAAGTATGTAATAAGGTACCCAATAATTGTTTTCACACTTAGTCTCGTATAAAAGTGTATAATTTTATTTTAACCCTTAAATTATGGTACCCTCGTGCTCCTTTATAGCACCTTGTTGTCTTGATGATTTATCATCTTTTTTTTATTAAATTTAAGGTATTTCATAAGAAATTTTACTTGCACTTTAGTCGACTATATCTATGTATTTTAACATATAATATACAGATAACCTTTTTAGACGTAATAAGAGATTTACTTTTACCTTTAACAGATAAAATAAATAGGGGTATTCAAATTTAAATAAAAACGTGTTATGTGTAGTTAAACAGAAAATTGAACTATTTTTACTGGTTGAGAATATTATTCAACAGCAATACACAGCCTCGCGACAAAATTTAGTTCAGTTTATAACTGAATAAGAAAAAATCGTACTCAAATAATCTAGTGATAATCAAAGATGGTTAAAAATGTGCCGTTTTACAAATATGTACACTAAACTACATAGGCTTATGAGGCATTACTTTCAAAAAGAAATACGTGTTTTGGTGGCGACCTCGTCAAGTTGTAAATAATGTCTGAAGGCTTTAAGGTGTAGGTGAGAACTGGAGAGGAGAAATAAGGTTTTCTTCAGAAATTGGGATATTTTCATAGTCAAGAATGTCTATAGATAAGGAAAATCGTCAGCTTTCTACAAGGAAGAAAGAAAAGCTTGTAGGAGAGGAAACATCGATTAGCGTTCCATTAAGGATTAAACATCGACAGCTTTCTTTGTCATTAAGGTTTTCACTAAAGTTTTTTAACTTATCTTTATTGTTTTTTCGTATTAAGTTTGTAAATTTCTTCCACATGTTATTTAAGTAGCGTTGTTTTTAAGGGTACCTATTAGGTTGTTTATCTAGATCTACATTAAACTAATAACTAATTAAAGAATTTCAGTAGGAGAGTTTGTCCGTGGTTGCGTTGCTAATTGATACTACCGAATTCCATATTGATACTATCTGTACTGCGCCAATAAACAGCAGTACACCTATGTCTATGTCTGTGGCTGTTTTAGGTGTATAGTCAAATTCATTATTAAGTTTAGGGAGCGTCAGAACCCCGTCCCAATATATCGATCTGTTAATTAGACATAAGCTTAAAAAGAATAACCTGCGTAGACATCCACGATTGTAGTCATAAAGATTTAGGTTTTCCGATGGTGACCGTGTCAATGTAGATTATGGATCCGACGATTCGTTTCTACATTGGGAGGCAACTTCAGAGATGAAGAACATCATGGATGTTTTGACAATCAAATGATTAGTTTCGTAGAGCGTATCGTCCTTAATTTAAATCTAGGTTGAGGAACACTTTACTTCAACCATTTTTTAGGCTCCATAACCTCAAAATTATAGGAGGCACAACTTATTCAACAAGGAATACAATAATCATAACTTAAAAGGGAATACTGCTCCATAAAAATTAAAATTATTTATGTTCGCCCGCCTTTTTATGAAAAACAAAAAGCAATAAAAAATCACAACAACCATTTTCACAAAATATAAAACAATTGTAGTAAATAAATCGTTATATAAAGCGACGCGGATATTCTTTGCCGATAATCATCTTAAAGCCATAAATCTTTGAAACACCCAAAAAACATATCAAGATGTTTACAAAAACAACGAAAACCTAATAAAACCCATCATAAATTTCCATTCAAACAAGATAATAAACCTATTGAAGCGTTAAGTATATTAATCATATGGTAAAATTATACTTATTATTACGTAAAAAAAATAAAAATGACAAAAACACTGTAAAGGATTATTTATTGATCACCAAACTTTAGTCTACAAAATTAGATTCTACAGATTCATCTTTTGAAATAATAATATTTTTACTGAAATTATTTTTTATTTTGATCTGGATACTTAGTCCTTCACTGTTTCCTGAAGGAGCAGCCTTGACTTTAGCAAATCTTTTTTGAAGTTCATGATATAAAGTGCAATAGCTCCCACTCATTATATTTAAAAAGTCATAACATCCAATTTATTTAATAATAGATCGACGTAGAAAACCCTATAAGAAGTTTATGAAGCTAGTGGTTCTTTTTATATCAAATACGTGATTTATACTTTATGTAGAGCTTATAAAATATTTATTATTTGTTTGCTTATATATTTTATTCCTTCCATTAGTTAATTATTTTTCCTTTTAGTGCCAAATTAATGATAAATACATCAATAGGAAAATTAGTCACATAAAATTACCGAGTTTTACATAATTGCGTGAGAGAGACCTTGGAATGGACTGACCGTGGTATACTATTGGTATCTGGGAACTGTTCTATCATTCAATGTTTGTCATTATTGATGGCTTGACATAATGGCAAGTTCCTCTCTGAGTCGTTACATCTGACTCATCATGCAATAATGGTTTTAAGAGCCCCGCTTGTCTCTGGTACAGACATCACATCATATTTTTGGACTTTTACCATAAGGACAAAGTAAGTTTAGGCTCTGTCGGTGCCCTAATGAGTTAGGCGTAACAAAAAAGAGTGAAGCATGATATTATAACAAGCCATCAATAATCAATTCGGATCAATAAATAGATGTCAATTAATTGATCTATTTATACACCAAAATACTTACCGGTGCGTTTGGTCATACCGTAGTGTACCTTGATTAATTATTAAGGAAGTTAGCGATAAATTGCACTAATTTCATAGAACAAACGGCAAAACAATTAACTTTAATAGTTTAAAGAATAACCTTTTCCTTAATTTGTTTCGGTAGTTAAAAATCCGAACTAATCAAGCCTGTCATAATACTCCCTTAGGCTAATATATATTTTAACTTTAACAAATGTTATATTTGATGATATTTGACTTTAACATTAATCTAATAAACCAAACTCTACTGTTAAAAACCGATAATGCTTCTTCTAAGTCTAATAAATTAAACAGAAAATATAGATAAATAGAGCAGATCTGGTACTTTAAGTTGAATTTAGCTTCGCTTATTTTAATAAGCAAAGCTTATTAGCCATTTTATACATTGTACTGTATAAAATGGCTTCTATTATACTACATATCTTTTCGAGCTACAAAATTGATTTTATCTTTTTGCGTTGATTCGATAAACAATAAACTCAACATGAAAACAGGAGATATGTCGATAACTAATTTCGTTGGTACCTATACATAGAGGCAGACCTCTGATTGTCTTTTAGCGAATTCTTTAACAAAATTGGTAGGAGTCAGTCTAGGAATTTTGTCAAGAATACGTTTCAGAGGTCGGATACGACCATTTTAAGTAACTGAAAAAACTGTGGTAAATAACTAAACTAATAACGAAACAGAAGTAATAACGAGAGGTGTCGTTTTCTATGTTCTTTGGGTAACGACCCAAAGAACATAGAAATGTTTCTTTAGAAACATTTTTCCTTTGAAAATTTGCACAAATTTTTCAAATTGCAAATTAGACCTAAGCAGTAGATTGACTGTATGTAAAGCAAGGAAATTCGCCCTGCTTGCGGACCTCCTGGCCAGAAATTTATACATTTTAAATGTATTGTAGAAATATATCTGGTTAAACCTCGATTCTGGATTTAAAGTGCGCACCCATCTTGTATCCTATATACTTACAGTGAATAGAAAAGTAAAAAATAGTAAAAGCTAGGAGTAATGTCATTATTGAATGGGAGACACGTCCCCGGAAATGGAGGTAAAACTTAGTTAAAAGATATTTATAATCACATAAGGAAGAATGTTGATGGTAAAACTAATATATCATAAGAACAAGCTTTGCTAGAGAATAGGAAGTTCTACAGGCTTATGAAAGGAATTAGGCCTAAGGGGATCATAAATAGCCGTAATAATGCGCAGAAAAAAATGTCATTGTGCCAATGTAATCAAGAGGTCATCAAAGATCACAAAGATGACCTTTATAGGCCGTCAATTATAGTTAATTTATTTAAAATTTCATTTGGTCATAAATCGAATTTGATATGAGCAATTATATGGAAAACATTGGTAATTCAGGCCTGAGCTGCTTTGCCGTTTGTTGGCTCTCGCTCCTATTTTCGGCCACATGGTTCTAAAAGATCAAGTCTTTTGGTGGTCACTGCGTCAATACATACATGATGGATTTAACTTCTTTTTTACTGTGGAAGGTATTATTAGGGCTGTGGAAGACAACATTAGGGATGTAGGACTTCACAGGCAAACACACTATATATTTTTTTACTTCTCCTTATTTATACCGTAGGTATATAGAAGTATTGCGGATTACCATAATTGTTTTATCTTGGATGGGGCTTCAGCCCCCTTAACTCCCCTCCCCCTGGATGCGCCTCTGCGTGTGTCTGTAATCATCGGTACAAAAATAAATATTTTAAATCTAGTTTTGTTATCCAGAAAATATGTTTTTATGACGTCATTAACCGGCGAGTGTACTCACTTACCAAAGTGTATTTACAGTTTTTGGACGACTGTACACGTTTGGAGACTATACATGTCCCATGTCTAGTCTCCTATTCGTTAATTTACAGCTAAGACTTAACATGCTTCAATATTACCATAAACGTTGAGTCTTGTAAAACAGTATCATCTTTCAATGGGCCGAAACTTGCCGAATCTTTCCGAAACCAAAGCTAATGTAATGAGATTACGTCAAGAAACTCGTGCACCTAAATTTATATTAGTGCAAGAAAAAACTGGATATACATAATACTCTCACTACAACCTCATTGCTTAAAATATTTAAAAGTATGCAATTAAAAGAACACGACACAACTGCCTCGCCTATTAATTAACATCCTTGAAGCAAATTAGCGAAATTCAAAGGACGTATGTGTCAAATCATAAGTCGAAGATAACACGAGTAAATAAATACTAACCTGTTGCTATTAGACTGAGCAGGAAGTTTCAAGTTAGACAGAAGGAAAACATAACGCCCGCAAGACAAAGTTCAATCCAAGCCTGGACAAGTTCACCCTGACCCTTAGCAATATCACCTATGAAATTGTTCATACCTTAACAAACGCCTTAAATATCCTTATATCAAGGATTATTTTAAAAATGTACTTTATATTATTAATAAATAAATAAACCATTAAATTAATCTGATAAATTTAATAATAAATAAGATAAAATAAATATGCTGGAAAACTCGACGAGTTAAATTATAATTTATTATTATTTTTACATCAAAATATAATTTATCTTTTTAATACGGTAAAATTTTATTATATAAAACAAAATAAGACGTATGAATGAATGTGAAAAATGAGGAAAAGAAATACTTAACTATTTTATTTAATAGTAATAATATAATTACAAACACGTATGATTATAATTAACTAGTTTTTATTGTACAAATGAATTAGATTAATTATACAAATAATGGTAGCAATTATATTTTTAATTTATTGTGAAAATAATTTTTAACTTTTATATAAATTAAGATCGTAATTTATCTGATACTTTAATTAGCACTCATACTTAGAACATTTGTTTTTACTTATTAAATATAATATCAAGCACAGAATTTATAAATTAATAAGATTTTGAAGTGATAACTTTTTGATTTATTTTATACAGGGTTTAAGCTGATTAAATCTAAAGATGCTTTATAATAATAATTATAAGTAAGTGAATATAAATTTAATCACATCAACTTGTATAAAGTAATTAGTTGTTAACTTCATACTTTAAACATTTTTACTCATTTTAAGAGTACTTGATTTAAGTTATTTTTTAGTAAAAGGGAGATTTATTGAAACAGCACACTTAATATTAATCCTACTTTATTTATCAAGTATCCACATGTTATACCCACGAGTATAAGCAACAAAATTGAGAAAACATGGTGTCAGTGAGAGTAATATCTGTATGCGTGTGTCCGTTTTATGAAAATACGGCACTATGGTAATATGCTAAACATTATTTCAGAGTAATAATATCGGCCAAAATAGTGTCAAAATATCACATTGTGTCAATATTGTTTCTCAATTAGTGCCAAAACAGCGGGTAATTTAAATGTTTCAATTATTTCTAATATAAAGAAAAAATGAATAAGTAATTTGCTAAAAATTATTTTTAGCCCTAGGTTAAAGTGTTCCAGTTTGTTATCAAAAAGAAAGATTTGGATCGTCTGTAAAAACAGGAAAGTTTGTAGCCAGTCTGGCAGCCATTAAAATCACAATGCCTACCGAAATTACTTCTGTTTTGATCATGAAATGTCGATGTAGATTAAAGACGTTAGCAGAAAAATGAGGTTTAATGATGAACGCGCTGAGATAATTGGAAACGAAAAGTCTGATAAGTTAGTCCGAGAATAGCTGAATATTATCTAATTTGACCAGAACCTAAATTGCACTGGCTTAACTGAACAAACTATTGGTTTGTTCTAAACACTGGAGTTCTAAGAAATACTTGATCACTACAGAGAATGAACTAACTGATTAGAACAAATAAAACTGAATCAACTTAGTTACTGAAGATAGAAGATTATAATTAAAACGCACGGGAGTCTTCTTACTGGTTATTGTGGGCCAAATGCGCTTGAGAGGTACTTGTTTAGGTCTTAAATTTGAAAACAACATTAAAACGCTTAAAACTTCCTTGAAAACGCGAAACCCTCTCTAGTCTGAGATTCAGAATCTTTGGTTCTGACTGTCTGTATAAAAAATACCTCTCAAAGAAAAAAATATCGGATTTACCAAGGAATCAGAGAGGTTTAAAGATTAAATAAAAATTTCACTCCTTCATCAGAAGTTAATAAGTATGGTAGAAAAACCAAGTAGTGGCCAAAGTTACGTAATTGTTAAATGGCTTATCTATACCTAATTTTGAGCTGAGAGTTTGTGCCCTTAAATACATTTTCTTTTCGCGATGATTCAATGCGATAAAATACTATCGTAGCGATCTTGTCTAACCTCGAATAATGTGAGTAGACTTCTAACCCTAGATCATGAATAATATTTTTTTCGCAAACATTTCACCCTGTACTCAACTTAACGCTAAATTTTATTACTTTTTGTTATCGCACTGCAACTTAAGTTTACATTTTCAGACGCACGCGTTGAGGTCATAGTTCACTCAGCAATGTAAATCAATAATATGCACCGTATAAAAACTTGTGTAAAAATTATAGTACCTTTTTTAAACAAAAAGTGTTATTATTCCATAGAATATGTATCAAGGGTACATATTATACAAAAAAATTCAAGGTCTAATTTAAAAATTATTTTTCCTTCATTTGCAGTTATAAAGTGTTGTGTGTAACAAAATTATGTTAGAACTTTTGTGTCAAATAATTGATGAAAATCAGAAATACAATTTGAAATGGAAGTACTTTACGAGCACGACAATATCATAAACCTATGATATTGTCACGGCTGTTAATACGGCGTGTGAAAGACTTTCAGGAGTAAGCATGTGATTCTGAGAAGGACCGTTGGCAGGCCCGTAGCCAACAAAAAATTGTAGGAAGGGGGGGGGGGGTTAAAGCATTCCCAGGTGGTGCGATGTTCCACACTCCTTTAAGGGAAAACTACTTCCGCTGAAAACTACTTTAGATGTAACCTGCTAGTCTGAGATAGACAGCGGAAGCTAATCTGTAAAAATTCCTTCTAAGGACAGCAAAAATGAAGAAATAAATTAGAATAGACCATAATATGTATTCGAAACAGCCACTGGTAGCCTCATCCAAAGTCCTTCCCCAAATTTGTAAGCTAATGATAACAGGGGGGAAATGCAGGGTCATTCAGGGTCAGTTGCAGGAACAACTGCAGGGACGTTTTGAAAATCTAACTTAAGGAAAATTCGAACTTAAGAAATGCTCGATTTTAAGCTTCTTACATCTAATTGAAAGGAAAATTGCAAATAAAATGTCTGCGACAACGCATACGGGAAAAGTTACACATCTTACTGAATGGAAGCATAGAGAAATTCAGGTTTTCTGGCCACAGCAGACCTGCCGCAATCACTATGTAGACTTTTTGTATTTTTAAAAAAGCCACTAAACTGGATGCTTTACATTATTTGATAGCAAAGAGTTTTTTAAAACACGAATTGAGTATTACATAATTACATTATAAATTTTAATATACTTAATATAATTTTGATTAATCTTAATAATTATGAGGTATTAATATTAAGATTAAAATTAAAATATTGATGATGAGTAAAATATTAATATTAAATTTAGTCAAAGCTAATTTAAATTAATTTTGCAATCTGTTATAAATTAATTTTTAATTTATATAATAATATTTATTAATCACTGACTTTCCCTTGTAAAAGGAAATTTCTTTAGGACAAATATACGTATTCTATTAAATTAAGACTGCTATATTTATTTTATAGTCTTTGGCTGTTACAGTCCTTCAAAGTTTATTTAATTTTTCCGGATAGGTCTAATAAATTAAGAAACCGAAAATATATACCAAAAAAGTTAATATAAACACAAAATATATCTATATTTGTATTAAATTCACAATATTTGTGTGCAAGTTAAGTATATAGTTATTTAGTATAAGTATATCAGTTATTTTTATCTTTTGAACACACCTGTAACGTTCTAAATTTTGAAATATCCATCTTTTTGTTTTAATCTTTAACCAAAAATCATCTAAATGAATTATTTTTTGAATTTTATGTTTATAGCTAAATATTTATGGATTCGCACCTCTTTTGTTATAAATATATTTCAAAAATAGTTATAACTAGAGCCGTAAATCACTGAGATATATATAAAATAAAAATTTATTCTCAATAAAAAATACCACTTTTAGAAACAAATATATTTGATAGGTGTGTTGAAATATGTTTGCGGTTAAGTGTTGTGCAAAATTTCTATGGAAAATGGAATGGATTTTATTGTTTTTTAAAAAGATAATAAAAGAATTATTGAATTGTATGATGAAATTATAAGAGCTCAGGTGTGGTGTATAGTACTTAAGAATAGTCAAACAAAAATACTTAACTACAATGGAATATTGAAAAATCAACCGGTTAAAAAGCGTCTGTATTCGAAGATAATGTGTGTTATCAATAATCAGAACAGTGCTAATACTATTACTCTTCTATAATATTTAAATCCATTTTCTAGAAGAACTATACTACTCTCATTCGGTTTCTTACCACTGAAAGTTCAACTATATCTGTTTAATCATAAATGTCGATTCAGACAAGTGCAATAATGGGTTTTGCACGTCAGCCCATACACCTGGGTCTTAACAGGGTTCAAACCTTGACCATAAAGTCCACGTCAAGGTCTCTTAGGTTTATTTGAGGGATGAGAATCATTGACTGTTCTGTCTTTCAAAATGGGCGTGAAGCCAATGGTTTTGTGCCATTGGCACCAACATTTCAAATCCTAATAAATAATAGTTAACATTAAATAGTAGCAGTGTCCTTAAGTTGGATAAAAATGTAAAAATTAGTTAAGTTTGACCTTAAGTAGGAATTCGTGTTAACTATTAAAAGAGTTCGGAGAAGTACTGCCGTCTAGTAATAGTAATTAGGGAGAGGTTATAGACCACCTGAATTAGACCCCTAACCCTTCATTTAGGGTTAGGGATCTTTTACGAGTACCTGACATCGCACAGGCTCGGAACCACCGATTTAACGTCCCTTTCAAAGGATGGCATGTAAAAGTATTTGCATCTCTCACATGAAAACCCTAGAGGTTTCGACAGGGATCGAACCCGGACTGTGCGGGTGGCTGGGGCATGTGCTAATCCTTACACCACCGGGAAGTGTTTTTAAAAATAAAAACGGTTTCTAAAATTAAGTAGCTGAGCATCAAGATGGCCGCTAGGATTCTAAAATTAAGGCGGGAGAGAGAAACCTTCCTAACGCTCGAGAGAAACACGCACGCTCGAAATTTAGCACATGGTCGATACGCTTTATACTTATTAGTGACTTTTTATCTTTATTGTTGTATTTTTATTTTGTTGGTTTTCTGATGTATTAATGTTTATTTTGTTACAAACATTTAACACTATTTAGTCACTTTTAATAAGTTTTATCGACAATGGTTTAAAAAATAACTTAACATATTACTGTAACCTACGTTTCAAAAAGAGCTAAGCGAGCAAACATAAAGCAGCTTCATTTGGAAATTGCTGAGAGAATAGTGTATCCGATAAGGAAATACTAAATTTTCGAGGTACACCGGACCGGATTTTTAATAATCTGTCCATGCATAAAACAATATACAAAGGCCACGAAGGCGTTGAATATGATAAATTAATTGCAAATTAAGTATGCCCTAAGACTTAATCTACCACGTGCATAGATTTGCATTCCCGGATAAGTGTCTGAATATCCGGATAAGTTAAAAGTTTCTTTCGGATAAAGTTTGCTTGTCACGTATATATTGTATAGAGGTCAGTCGATTGTTAATTTTAATAAATATCTATGTCAGAATAATTAGATAATTTGATTAAGACATATTGTAGTTATATATTATTAAGTGTTTAGTTTAAAAGAAAATATTTCCATACATAATCTAAGAGTATTTATTGAAAGACGGATTATTTATTATTTCAAATTTTAAAAATTCTGCGATTATTTGTTAAATACTACCTCGCTACACCTGATAAAATACATTGTGTGCAACAATGGTGATAGAAACAGATTTGATTACGAGCAAAGTTTGATAAACAATCTACTTAAAAAAAAATATTTTGCTAAACTTACAAACCTTACATATTCTATCATTATTAAAAAATCTTAATTTTTAACGTATTATTTTATAAAATAAGTCAATAAGATTCCACACATATTGCATTTAAAAATTGTACTTATAAATTTAGAATGATAAAAAAGAATATTTTATTCTAAAAAAAAAATATACTCAATGCGGATAAACGACATTTGAAAGTACAATAATTACTATGAGCACGGCTCTCAACATGAAACCAGGAGACTAGTTCAATTCTTAGATCTAGGAGATAACTTCTACTTTATCTTTTTCTGTATGTGTGTGTGTGTGTGTCTGTTATCATCGTTGCATCTAGCGTTTTAATTCTAGAGAGTTGAAATTTGGTACAAAATAATATTTTTTTACGACGTCAATAACCCGCATTAATGACTAGGCAAAAAATTGTATACCCATATATTCATTCATACATAAGACAAGTTACGTTTATACAACATTCATACATATGTTTCAAGTTTTATCTTATTATCAGCATTAGGTCAATTTTGAATTGAATGACTTGTGTTTTTTTTTTTTTTAAAAACCGGAAAATGATCTATTTGAGTTGAATTTAGTACAATTGTATCTCTTTACGTGATAAATAAGTGTACTAAGTTTCATTTGAATACGACATACAACAACATTTTGTTGTTTTTGTTGGATCATAAACGTTAAGTCGCATTAAGCTTGGTCAAGGCTTGGATGGGCGACCGCTAGAAATGAAACTAATGTATTTGTTGAAATATTTTTCTATCTGTCAACTATCTAATTTTCAACAGTATTTACTGTCTGAGGAAGAGCAAAACGAGTGCGAAGTAGAGAGGATTAGCGTAGTGAATCTGATATGTTGAGGAAGTGTTCTGAGGATTTTATATTGTAATATTTACACATTATAAATGCAAAAAAAATTTAGCGCAAAGGTCCGCGTGCTGAGCGAATTTTCCTTTGCAATGCTTGCTTTCTTGCATACAATACAGCTGGCTAGGTTTTTGGTTTATGCTTCGTAGTTGGAGCAGTTACACTTTTTCTTGTTGGTTAATTATCCTGGTTTTTTTTTACAAAGAGATGCTCACCATTTTCATGAAGATTAGCACTAACCGAGCTTTGTATGACTGACCATAATGTTGTGCAGAACTAATGAAGCTAGGAACGGGCATGGTATTAAATAACCTAACATATAAAACTGCTCATTTCCTTAAAACATTTAAGAAAATTGACTAAGAAGTAAAAATGTAACTGCTACCACTACGAACCACAAACCAAAAACATGAGCAAGAACTGGGGTGGCAAACAAGAAAGCATGCCACAGAAAATTCCCCTGGCATGCTGACCTCCGTGCCAAAATTATTTAACTTTTAAGAGTATTCAGAGTAATAAGATTTATATATACTCAGTTAACTGGCCGCAATCATTATTACCTCTGATTGCAACAGAAAATTGCTTCTGAGTGGATGTTTTCTACGCTTTAAATATGTTTGCAGTTTAAAAGATAAGTAGTCAAAAAATATGTGCATATTTAACATATGGATGTTTTGATGTGAAACAGTTTGAATGCAATCTTTGTGCTTATATAGCAGCTAGAGGATAAGTAATATCAAAACTCAAGTAATTAGAAGACAAATATAATTATAACTAAGATTTCTCCTTAATAATGAATGACAAGTGAGAATGGCCTATTCAGAGGGTCTAAATGGCTAATTATACCTCCAGATGCCATTTTCGGACCAATTTCTAGATTTAAATTCAAACTACCCAAAGGCATAATTTGCTCACTCTAAAACAAACATTTTTTTATGTCCCAAAAAGAATGCACTCTATTTTTTATAAAACTATAAAATAAATTTATATTCTTAACATAAAAGTAAATAGGTTCTAATTTATTTTATAAAAAAAATACAGAGATATTTTAAGTACTCAGAATATAGTGTGCACTAAAGAATAAAAAAAGATAAACATTTCTTGAAAACATCTTGTGTGTTATCTTAAAATTTTGAATACGAGCACGAGCCATGTATAAGTGGCCCTCTTCATTGAACATATATAATAACGTATTTTTATGATTTTTTTTACTATTATTTTTATGCCTTCATGGTGGTTTATGTTATAAAAGAATGAAAAACAGAGAGGGGTTGTAAATGACAAGATTGTTTAGATTGTTTGAAAGATATGATTGTATGAAAACAACAACTAAGGAATGAGTTGAAAACGTTATGAGATCTGTTTTTCATAAACAGCAGGTGTCAATAAATCCTATCAAAACAAATGTGTGGTAGGTGATGTTTTTATTTAGCTTTTTTTTAGGAAGACAGAGAATTTATTTATACCTTAAGATAAATATACTTAGTATTTGTAAGATAAATACGCTGACATGGACATGCGTAGTATTCCTTAACCGATAGCAGTGGCGTAGCCAGGGGGGGGGCTGAGGGGGCTTCAGCCCCCGAAATTTTTACATAACCTAACCCTCAATAAATGTGTGAAAAAAATAAACCCTATAAAAAATATATAAAAATAATAAATTACATAACATATATTTTTAACAATAAACTTATAATACAATATCATCTTATATAAAAAAAATATACATTGAAATTGAAAGATATAAAAATATATATTACATATTATATATATATATATATATATATATATATATATATATATATATATATAATATATATATATATATATATATATATATATATAAATAATAAATAAATATATATATATATATATATATATATATATATACAATTTTAACATTCAGCCCCTCCCGAAATTAAATCCTGGCTACGCCACTGACCGATAGCAAGTGTCAGCCTCTCTAAAATAATTTGTGCATCAAAGTAAGGAGAGAATAATAGGAGAAAATTCAAAGTAATAAGCGATATACCTAATCTACTTAATTAATAAATAAATAAACCCTTTATTGCAGATTATACATGTTTTTACATCTTTGTGGTTGTTCCTTTTTCTCATTTATACCGCATAGGTATAAAGAAAAAGCATTAGGCTTGCAAAAAAATCCGAATACGTACGTAAAAAAATGACTTGAGTGAAAATGAACGGGAAAATGAATTTACTTGTTTTTTCTTAAATTGGACAAAAATTCTATTAAGTTGAAATTAGGGTAAAACTGTATCCCCCTATGTAATAAATAAAAGTATTGTTTCGTTTCAAAACGGCAAGTATATCTACGGTTTTTGTTGGATCATTAAATTTTGGCAGCATCGAGTGAAGTCAGTCCCTGGACGGGTGATCGTTAGGAAAAGAGGTATTTTATTTAGTATCTGAAGACAAGCGATGCGAGTCCACAGTAGTGAGGATGAGCATAGCGAATTCGACGTGGTGAGAAAAAGTTTAGAGGTACCCCATACCCGATTTTTAGTTTATTTAAATTGTATCTTATAATTTATTTATTACTGTTTGCTTTCTATTCTTGTTTTATTACTTTTGTATTTATTTGGACATTTTATTCGGTTTTATAAATAAAATAAAAATACCAAAAAAGGATATTATTTTTTTTATAAATTTTATGTCTTAATTGATTGAACAAGGATATAATATTCAATCTTGTCTTAATAAAAATATTGTTATAAAAATTTAAAAAAACTCTAATACTTTTCAATTTTTGCTGAACCATAATAATAGAGCATTTAATAGCAGTAATTTTACTATAAAAATCTTACTGCATTCAAAAATTACAGTAAATTAAACAAAAACAATTTATACTTCCTAATCAATTTATTTTAATATATTAATCATATTTTATGACATATTTATTTATTAGAAGTTTTGAAAGTCAGTTCAATTGCCGGAAAAACATACTTTTAATCGTTGTTATTTATTAAAATAATCTAATTTAAATAACTACTAATAATTTAGTTCAATCGTAAAAACAAATTATTAAAAATAGCTTCAGGACATCGTGTAGTGCTAAATCAATCAAAACTGTTTTTTTAAACTAGATAAGTTAAACATATTCATATTTTATAAATGATCAAATATGCTCAAGATAATTATTAAAAAATGCATAAATATTGTTAACAAGAAATAAAAAAGTTTTTTTAAATATTTTTTTTACTTTTTTGTCGTCAGGATAAGAAGTTATCTAATGACATATAAGAAATCCTAATAAATATTTGTAGCGAAATAATTAAAGTATATTTAGCAGCTCTTTATCCATACTTTAAAAAACACTTCGCCTCACCATAGTGTTGATTAAAATTAGAAAACATAGTAATAGCTTAAGGAGAGATAAGATTTGAATAATTTGTAAATATAGATGCTAGTTTATAGACATAACTTCATATTTAAATATTTTATCACAATTACAAAGTTGAGTATGCTGTTACATGTATTATAATTGTACTGTGTGTCTATATATGGCTATGTATTTACATGTTATGGTTAGCTAATGACGTTACAAATGTGCTCAGATAAATGTTAACATTGTAATTTATTTTAATTGAGAGAGTTATTATAAATTATGTGAATTAGTAATAACAGACAGTTACCAGACTTTTAACACTGACATTTTAAACTATAATTTATTTTTTATTGACTTCTGTTAAGTCGGTAGGTTATATTTGCTTAAATAATTTACAAAGGTTTAAATGTTAAAAGTATCTATAACAGTTAAAATATTATACAAAATATTTTAAGCATTTTAGCTGTGAGTAATTATTATACTTCAATGACAAAAAGGAAAACATGCGGCTTATCCTATTAGCGAATATACTCCAAAAGAAAATCGCTAAAAAACAGTATTTTAAGAATAATAAGTAATTAATAAGACACATTAGCAAAATTTGTGACCAATCCATAGCTCTCTAGTACTTAGCAGTAAAGTTGATTTGAAGTACTTCTATAAATCTGGCTTATTTTTGGTAGTTAGACAGAAAGAGAAAACACCTGATTAAGTGCAAGAAATGTAAACAGTAACTGTTACCCAATAGTAACTTTAACATATCCGCTTACTGATGTAAAACATTATTAACACTGTGCAACCAAAGAAAGTAAAACAGATTGGGACTTCGTAGGAATCAGGAAGGAAAATAACATAATCAAGCTAACAGATTTCAGGTTTCCGCCATTACAAAACTTATAAACACCTAACTCTTGCATGTTCTGGAATGATCAGTACGAAAGACCGAATATTAAAAGAAAATGATCGTATAATGGTGTCGGTAATCAAGCACAATAAAATAAAAAAATACGGGCCTTCGGCCCGTAGCCGCAACGCGGCGTCAGCCCGCCTGGCCGCTACGCGCCCCGGAGACATCCCAGTGGCCGCTTCGCGGCCACATTGTTGTTGTTTTGTATTATGTATGGTTTCACTATTGTTTCTTGTTACATGGCATTTTGCCACGTATTAAGCGAATTTTCACAGCCTCGTTTCACATAATCTTGTATATATGTATAAGTCTAGGTCAACACGTAAGATATATCTTGGGTTCAGTAGTGTTAGAGGGTGGGGATATAGTATATAAGAGGGGCTTCTACCTCTTGCATTATCCTGGTAAGCCTACTGTCCCAGAGAGACAGGACAAAAATGGCTTCCACTGATCTACGCCGAGCTAAGCAGGCCTGTAAAGAGGAAGAACCTCGAAGTAGTCTTCATATGCTCGAAGTCATTCTAAAACGATTGCGACCGGTTTCAGCTCAATCGGACAATCCTAAGTGACAAAAACGGTATTTTTTTTTTAATTCGGGCCTTCGGCCCGTAGCCGCTACGCGCCTCGTCCTCTACGCGACGACGAAATACCTTTCTTAAAAGCCATTTCAAGTTTAAATTTTTTTTTTTTTCATGACGTCATAACTTTGATTTATGACGTCATAATGTTTTTATAAACAATAGGCCTCGTAACCTCCTCGACATCTCACGATTTGCAAAGTTTCGTTTCAAATTGAGAACGCCTTCAAGAGTTATCGTTCGCTATACGAAAGGGTAGAAACTCTTACATACATACATATATATATATATATAAATATATATATATATATATATATATATATATATATATATTATATATTATATATATATATATATATATACATATTATTTAAACTTTTTTCGGACATTTTTTTTTGTTATCAGGAAGCTTGATATCGATTCCGCTCACTCCCACCCTCAACTTCCGTTATCCGAATAACCTCATAAGCGTCATTTTCAATGAAAATTCGCTAAAACCAAAGAAAGTATAATTCTTAATCAAAAAGTAATAACTGCTCGTCATAATTAAGTTTGGGACATGAACAAGTAATAGAACAGCAACAACAACCTTATTCTTAATTGAAAGGACGTCAGTGAGTTCTTTTAATTTAGAAGTTTGGGACGGCGTGTATGTTTGTACGTTTTACGATAACTGCCGTAAACATTATCTGATTTTAATGAAACTTACTATGTATGTGGTAATAATTAGCTTCAGACCCGTTTATACCAGGTCTGCACCATAACCATAATTTTTGGTTATGGTGCAGCAATATTTTCAAAATATCGGACATTACGGTGGATTATTTTAAAGAAAAAATCGTGTTGCATATTGTTTTAAATCTCTTGCAGATTAAAATCAAAATAACCGATAATTTTAAAATGACAACCAATGTTGTGGATCAACTGTTATTCGATTCTGTCGTGAGTTCCTGATGCAACGCATTAGTTGTTAATAATACTATGAAATAAACAATACATAATAACAGTACTTCATATAACAGAACGTTTATAATACGAAACAAAACACATTCAATGTGCGATAAGCCAACAACGATTGAATGGTTATAACCTTAACCTTCTCTGGGAGGAGGTTGCAATGAAGTTGCACAAAGCTCCTAAAAACCCTAAAAAGATATTTCAAGTCACACAATATATTAAGACAGAGCATGCCTCTTCTTGTAATATATCTCCATGGGATTTAGTAAACTGACCTCTATCAGTTTTGTTTAATTTCTTTTTATAATAATAAGCTATTATTGCAGAAATAAATTTAAATACTCATCATAAAGATCATATCAGAAGTACACGATTGTATTATGTGGAAGATGTAAAATACAATGATTTTAAAATCTTCATTTAAAACTTTATACATTTAAAGACTAAAAAGCATTGAAACATTATCCTATAAAACTTAATCGACAAATTTATTTGAAAATGAATTTGTGGAAAATGATTGTCTCATTACTATTTAAGTAGTTTCTATCAACTCGTTCTAATTTGACTGATTCAAAACTTATTTTCTGTAAAATTACTCTTTATTATCACACTTTAGGACTTATCACGGATCATAATTTCATCTAGTTAAAGCCACTATTGACTACTATGTAATAATCCCTTAAAAGGTCACTATTGATAAATGAAATAAAAGTTGTAAAAACCCCCTTAGGATCAAAATTCAAAATTATAAGTTTAGTTTACTTTCAAATCATTTAACCACCTGGCAACTGACCACCGAGGCATAATAACTGTCATAAACAGTTCATATTTTTTTAACTATTTTTAAAGTGCACCGTAGAAAAATATAAATTATTAAGGCTTAGGTGAGAAGTTAAAAAAGAAAGAGCATTGTTACAACAATAATTGAATTTTATGATCTTTTAACTTTTTTTAGGATCAAGGTTAAACTGCGACTTTACGACCAACGTCAAATTTTGAAGAAGTAAACAATGGTGTTTATGTTGTTTATGGGCTAGTAAATTATCTGAAATGAGCCTCTGTAGAGTTTGTTTTAACGCCTCAACCTTTCATTACTTATAATGATAACAAATAGTTGTGAAATGAAAGAAAAAGCTGAATGACTCACTGTATTATTTAGAGTGGATTGCAGACAAATACCCAAGATTTACTAGAACAGGGTTACGCAACTAACAGAGCCACGCAAACCCCCATTTTAGATAACGGGTACTTGGCAGACACTATATATGTCCCCCCCCCACAAAGAAACGTTTTCAGTAACGTAAAATCATGGTAAACCTTCTTGTGTTTAATGTTTTAAATTGCAGCATGAGAAGAAGCTCCATAATCTTACAACAAGATAACCTCCTACTTTATTGTCAGTTGGACTTGATGATGAGCGTTTCTTCATTGGACTTTATTGAGCGGTCTACAATGAAAACACTAATCAATAAATTTAATAAATTATAATCGTTAATAATAAAAACTCATAATTCATACAAAATGTCCGGTTTCCAAAAAATCATGATTTTTTTGTCCAAAAACATCATGATTGTTTCTTATTTACCCTTCGATAGTTCTTCTTTCAACCAAGATGAAGTTGAACACTCTGTATTTGTATATAGTATATATACAACAAGCAAAATCCCGGTAATTAATGTAGCAACACCAACTTTTTCTGCCATCATACTTTCAACTTAACTTGGATAAGTTTAAGTTAAAGTTAACTTGGAGGATTAATATTTCCGTTTAACGATAAACTCTTGGTTAATAATTTTTTATGGATTATATCTAATTCCTAAAACATTTAGCATCTACAGAAAGCACATAAACTAATAAGCTCATTAACGATTGTAATTCATAGACACTGGATGGAGACTAATACTAACAATATTATTAAGTTCATTTACTCTTAACCGATTTTGCATTAACAGTTTGATTAATACTCGTGGACCACCTAAAATAATTCCACGTACCTACAGGGTACGTGTGGTTCGAGAACCACACTTTGAGTAACGTTGTACTAGAATGAACTGATTTTTATGGTTGTTTACTACAGTAATTTCATTTCGGAATGGTTATGCAATAATAGTTTCATCAGTTTGTATCCCTGCCAAAATTATTGAGGTAAGGATTTTTCTCTCATTTAGTTCTAACCTCCACCCCCAATTAAAAAATCTATTAATTTTTTTTTGGCAATGCCGTCTTACTTTCTATATTATAGTTCAGGAGCCGGATCTGAAAAAATGTGACTCATTTTGAACTGCTTCAAACCAAAGTTTTCTGAAAATATACCTTAAATTATGAAGGAAAAACATAGTCTACATATCCAGAGTGGACCCTTCAAAAATTTGGTTTGAAGAAGAACAAAGTGAGTGACATTTTATAGGCCTGGTTCTCGGACTATTATGAAAGGCTGGAGAGAATGAGCAGGCCCGGATTGGGTATGGTTCGAGGGAATTTTCAAAGCTGGAAGGCACATTCCCCCCCCCCCACCAATAAAGTCAATTAAAATGTACGAGTATTCATATAACTGAATGCTTTTAAATCCCTTATAATTATTAATAATCACCTCTGTAGGAACCGCCTGGGACTTAAAATTTATGTTAACAATCTTAATGGTGCCTAAGCATTTACATTTTTAATTAATCTTAGCATTTTTAAATTTTAAAGTATTTAAATAATCGTCACTATTAATCCCTTAAGGGCGTACGTAGCGAGCCCCGGAATTTAAACTTTCCTACCTATTAAATTATTTAGCCCGTAAATTAAATGTTCCGAGTAAAAAACATTAATTGAGGATGGAGGGCGCACTTGCCTAATAAAAAAGCCATACATTGATAGCTTAAATATTACGAAGTTGAGGCTCAAAAAGACTTACACTACTAGAGGGAGGAAATTGGTAGGATAGCACAAAGATAAGGGATCTGGTAGTGAGGTTATTTCCATTAGGTACCATAACAACCACAATCACTATGACACAAGTGATGAAAGCAGAAGGATTCTGTTCTGAAATTGATGTTTTAAAAAAAATAAATTGATATTGTGTACACACAGGTTCCTATCCACCAAAAACACACGTTTTTGGTGGATAGGAACCTTTGAAACAGATTATGGTCGCACTCCCGGGTACAACTCTTACAAAGACTATTAGCAAATTTTTCCAATGAAATTTTTAAGGAAGTTCCGAGGTACCAGCTTACTAGACAAAACCATGTATTTATATTATCAGCTTTAAACGCAAAGAAACAAAATTACACTTATGACTCATTTGCAGCCTTTCAAATTTATGAACACCATAAAACTTAAATTATTGTAATATATTAAAGTAGCTATTAATAAAAAAATATGTTTCATATTGTCATAACATTAAATTAAATATGTTGCATTATTAAGTAAGGATGTTATTTCAGTACTTCATAAATAATATGGCGAACTTAATTGCACTGCTGACAAATATGTAATGAAATAAAACATTACTTTTCTTTAATGTTTTAACAATAGGCAATTGTAAGAATTAAGGCCATAGAATCGAAATGGCATTGACCAAATGCATTCCTTCACTTACCAGTCACTATTAAAATGATTTAATATTTTGGCCTTTAAAAATGAAGAATATAAAAATAAAACAGTCTAAAGGTGTAGGCAGACCATCAGCTCATCAAAAATTCTCGCGAGGAGGTCCGCAAGCCGGTTGAATTTTCTTTACAATGCTTGATTTTTTGTTCAACGATTTATTTCATGCTTAAGTTTCAGGTATACGGCATAAACCTGAGCAATAGCGTTACTACTTGTTACAATTATTTATTTAAATTTAACGCCGCTTATCAATGCGCTACTGCGAGCGCCGCTCCTTACACCAACCAGTATGTGTCTTACAAGCCTGATCAAACCTCTATCTTGATTTTGTTTAACTACTTTTCCTATCTTTTATTCTCTGCTTAACGGTGAATTTATTTTTTTTTTTCTACATTTCTGTTCATATTTGTTTTTTTGTTGTATATTTTGTATTTTTTTTTCATTTTAAGTAGGGCTTTTCATTTTTTTTTGTTTTATTGGTTTAATAGGATGATGATCTCTTGTTAGGTCGAAAGTGTTCTGCTTTATTGTAAATAAATATCTTGAACTGTGGAGGGACTTTTTATTCTTTCGCTCTTTTAAAGAATCTTCAGATTTTCAAGCAAATGTAAAAAAAAAACAGTAGGGCGGAAAGTGATTCACTTTCCGCCTTAATTTTTGTTTCATCCTTTATTTCCACTAACAGGCGTACTGCGGTAACAACGTAATACGGGTTTTTCCTCCCTGAAGATAAGGGCGGAAAGTTAATTTTTCCTCCATTCTAGAGGAAAAATAGTCTCAAAATCTCACGTTAAGAAGTTAAAAAAGAAGATATTAAGGAACCAACCGGAGGAAAATTTCAATTGCAACCTGTATTCAGGCAATTAAAGATTCTACACAAATAGCCATTAAAACAACTAGAAAGAATGTGTCTAGAATGTTAACTCCATTAATATATGACACACTGCAGTGTTGACATAAAAGAACTAGTAGTACAAATTTCGTGCTCTAAAAATTTGAAATTTCTCATATTTAATGAGATGCATATATAGCGTAAATCTTTACTCAATATTAAAAAAAAATATTAAGTGGTTTTTTTTTTTACAAATGTACAAATTTTAATGGATATAAAAGGACTGTATAGTAATTTGACAATTTGTGTTTAAACTTGTATTACTTAAAAATAAATTACTTTTCGAGTTTTACATTACCTATTATTAAGTAATGATATGTGACCATAAATAGGTTTGAATATATTACCGATCTATAGTGTATATGTGAGATGAAATTAGATCAATAGATTTTGCCCATAGCTATCATATTTCTGTCTGTAATTCTCAGTAATATAGGAGTAGATTTTTATCTAAGGCGTAAAATTTAACAAATTAGTATTTGAAAAAAAAATGCAAATGTTATATCACTTAATTTATATTGGTATCACTGGAAAGGTTTATTTTAACATTTTTATAACAAACTAATAACAGATTATATTGTAAGATATAGTGTTAAAATTATTAGTTCTTTAAAAAAATATAAAAATCGTAATAAGTCATGTGTGTATCATTGTAAAAAATCGTGCTATATGGATCTCTAAACAAAATTTAAACTTAATTTAAATGCCTACAGGGTGGTAAAACCAGTTTATTTAAAAAATTTAAAACCCAAAGGCGACGAAATCAAGCGAACTTCGACATTGACATTTTAGCGCGCATTACGCAGAGTAGGTCTTCAAATATAAACTAGGGCAAAAAATAAAATGAAATTATAAAGTAGTTGGTATAACTGGTCAAGTAACAACAACAATACATCATAACCACCCACTGAACATTGACAGCCATCTTTAGTTATTGCTACAGACATAAATTTTAAAAAGATATTTGAACAAGTTAGTATTTTTACAATATTATACTTCATTAATTTTTTTTATTGATCAAATTCTTTATCATATTACTACACTTTAAAAGATAATTATAATTTTGACCTTCTGTTAAAAGACTTTTAAAAACCAATTTCGTATACGTGTTTATGGTCAATCATATCGTCAATAAAACAAAACTTTTATAAGTGTAACTTACTGAGAAAGAAAAAAATCAATAAATAATAAAATTTTAATGAAGTTAGAATAATGGAGATTGAGAATATCGAGTTTTGATAAATGAAATAATTTGATTACATGAAGTAGTATACAAAAATTGGTTTATTTTATTTATAAGACCACTATCTTTAAAATAACCATGAATTTTTACGATTTTTCGCAAATTTGGCAGAATTAGCAAACCGGATTATAACGTGATAAAACCTGGTTTTCAATAGGGATCGTGACCTCCCTAAGATTGATTTTTGTACCAAGTTTGATAAAAAAATATTCATCCGTTCGGACCTGAAAAGTTTTAATTGTGATAAAAGGTTAACAATTTAATGAATAAACAAAAATCCATCATCTATGTGTCTAGTACGACACATGGCTAAAAGCAGTTGACAGCAAGGGAAAAAATTGTTAAGAAACCAATAAAAAAGTAGCCTGGGTTTAACTTCATTGGCTCCCTCGCGTTATTTTCCTACGCCGTCAACTGATTTTAGCCGTATGTCGTACTAAAGACTTGTTTACACTTTGAAAAATTTCAATCCATAATTAGAAATAAGTTTTTGAAATTACCTCCCAATGTGCTAAGGCTGGTTATTATCCCATTTGAGTGACGAGTTGAAGCTGAGGCATGCTCATGATGAATTGCTTGCAACACCACTCAAAAACCTGCAACATAATAACCTCCTACCATTAATTTCTCCTCCTAGGGAGTTTTAACTAAATAATAATTCTACTCCACATATTTTTATTACAGTTTTACATACTTTATTGGCAGTTTAAGTGAAATGAATTTATTGTGTTTATGTTGCATTTTGCAACATAAAACAATTTGTTATGCCTAAATTTGATGCTGTAAGTAGATAAAACTATTTTTCTTATGAAAAAATACATTACAACTATATAATAACCTACCCCAGACGTCACTTTAATCTAACAATAATGCGGGGTTTAATTAAGTATTTATTAAGCAATAAATCCTGCTGTATTGTGTCATATTAGTTATATTATACCTTTTTGGATCTATTACCATTATGTTGTTTAGTTTTTTTCTATTAATGTAATTAATAATTATTTTAATTTAAATTTGGCATCGTTGGAAAAAGAGGTCTCGTTTATGAATTTGTTATCTAATTTCTTGTTATATAATAATATCCTATATTACATATAATTGTACTTGGGTATTTAGATGTGACTATAATATTGGCATAGAGGTTAGAGCGTAGCAGGTTCTAACCTGTTCATTTGCACCATTCTACAAACTATAAAGGATTCCAATTGTTAAGCCATTCCTTCCTCCTAACATCATCCCTTGCATTCCACTATACCAATTCTATTCACAGTTTAGACCATAAAAAAAGAGTCTCCAATATTAGAATTTAACCTGTACCGGCTTTCACGTAACAGAATCTAAACCCCTCTTCTGTTAAGGATTTGGGGTGTACAAAAAGGTACCCTTACCAATACCTCTAAATCTTTTTGCCTTTGCTCGTTTTTGCATTGTTAGTTCAAAGCAGGTGTTGCTTTTGTCGTCAATTTGAAGGTTCAGGTGACTTATCCCTTCACCTGGTTACAAGAGATGGTATTTCTTTAAAACAGAATGGCTTACGTAAACCGGTATTAGATATCTGATTGATCTAATTGCATCCTACTTGTCCAATATAAACCTAGACAAGTTCTGCGATCAAATTTCAAATCCATCTTAGATGACCTATTTTAAAAGTTCAAGTTAACGAAAAACAGGTTAACTTTAGAAATTCTAAATCTGAACCTCACTTAGGTATATCTTCCGAATTTTCGTCCAATGCAATTGTTGTTTAGTTTTTTCATTAGCATGATTTTTTTAAAGAAGCAAAATAATGTGTATTAGCGGTTTTCTGATAAATTTGGCAGAATCAAATGCCGATCTCGATTTTAAGTGACTTCTCTAAAAATTGCAACAAAATCAAATGATTGGCAGCTATGTTACTTTCTGACAGCAGCTTCTAAATGATTTCGGCAATCCTCTCTTATTATCAAAATGGCGTAATCACCCCTCTATTAAGATGAATTGATCTACCCATGTAACTGTAACCATATGATTTCAATTAAATATCACCCTTAAAATTATTCAACTCTAAAGATAAAGAATTAAGCAATATTATTTTATAAGAATATTGTTTAACAAATGGCACAAAGCCATCTGTAACTTAGCACTCACTATACCAAGTAACAATTTGATAACAGCTATTAAAAAAATCTAAAGATAAATATCTTGGGAGGTTTGTTAACCTCTTGCGACTAGTCTGTAAAACTGTTTTTCTCTGATTGCAATTTTCATTTTACTTATATGGAATTTTTATATTTATTTATATAAAAGATCCGTGACTATGTATAAAAACTTTTTTTCTGAACCTAATTTAAAACCACAATCTATTGGGTTTTTATATTAGATTAAAAAATAAAAAAACATAGTGGATATTGTTTTAGTTAGAAGGACATAATAAGGAGCTGGTTATTTAAAGATGAATTTCATGTTTATCCTGAAATGCTTATCCTGATAAACATCCTTATAGTTTTAATATAAAGGATAAGGTGTCAGTTCCTTAAGACCACCCCTGTTATCATGATCAATTTATTCCTCTGTCCGCAGAGCGTGATGTCAGTGTTGCTTAACAAAAACTTTAAAAGTCCTCTAACACCCTTCGTTCAACATTAATAGTGTATTTTATTATTTTGTCGCCTTAAGGGATTTTTATACGGCAGCAATAAGGTGAAAGGTGTCGTTTGAAAGTTCTTACTCCCTCTCGTAAACCTGTGCCATTTAAAATGGATTCGGCTCGTGCCCATATTACGTAGCATCCACACACCTCATTCCAATACATCATAATTTTGATTTAGCATGAAATAAATACAATTCCTTACTGCAGACCTTTGTAATTTATGAATTAAACTCATAAAAATAGACTATTAAGAACTCGATTAAACAAAATGAATTCCGCAATCCATTTATACCTAGTAACGTACTAACTTATAATAAAATTACTATTGCATCAATACTTTTGCTTTTGTTGTCTCCGTGTATTAAAAGTCATGATGATATCCTTGACTATCACCAAGGCTAATAGTCTGGAAATAATTATTTTATTTTTAAGGTGCTTTTCTTCAGAGAAGCATTAATTTTCAAAACATTTATGTGAATGTAACTTCCACTTTTTAACATCAGTTTAACAGTAGTTTATCTTAAGCCTGCATATTTAGAAGCTAAAACAAAAGTTCCTTGTCTTAAACATTGGTTCGGGGTACCTCAGAACTTTTCCTAACCTAATCAGGTTCGCTATGCTCACCCTCACCGATTCGGATTCGCTTCGTTCGTCCTTAGAATATCTAAATTACTTAATTTACCTTCTACCTCGTCTTCAGACTAACTTTCCTCATCCTCAGAGATAGTCACCCATCCAGTTACTGACCTGTCTCGATCCTGCTTAACATTAGTGAACCAACATAATTAGTCATAGCCATATACTCGCTCGATGCTGTTGAACTATTATGATTCAACAAAATCATAGATATACTTGCCGCATTAAAACGAAACTTATTATACTTATTTTAAACAAAAAGAGATAAACTTATCACAAATTTTCAACTCAATACATATTTTTTTTATGAAAATTAACTAATGCTGATAATGAGATGAAACCTGGCACATTTATTGGTCTTATATACGACCAAACGGTGGTTGAATTTCGAATTGATAAAACGTTTC
Source organism: Microvelia longipes (assembly GCA_018340805.1). Taxonomy (NCBI): domain Eukaryota; kingdom Metazoa; phylum Arthropoda; class Insecta; order Hemiptera; family Veliidae; genus Microvelia; species Microvelia longipes. Next base: position 26,065,120 of record JACMZG010001863.1, on the reverse strand, counting down.
TCCGCGTATTATGAATTTTCGAAATTTTTGCTGGTGCATTATTGCCGGTTAGAAAGGTCATTAAATGAAATTACTTCCAGGATAGTTCAACTAGGCCAAAATATTGCTTTTTTGAGCCAAGTATCAAATCTCATAAACACACACACACGTTTGTGATGAAAACAGAGACACAAACATACATATAGACAATTATATATAATTGTCTATGTTGTATGTTTGTGAATATATTTAATTGGTAAAATAAATATAAATATTAATTCATAAACATATTTATATTTTTGGCAACTTACTAAAACCTTTTTGGTACCTTTAAATACAATACGTATTTGGAGGTCCTTGTACGTATAAAAAGACTCGTAAGAGCTACAAGACCAATGAAGCAGTAAAGAACGTATCATAGTCTTGTTGTAGAGTTTACTTTTCTATCTTCTATCATAATAAGCGAAGCATTGTAATCGTAAAAAACGTAACATTCACTTTTTCCATTAAGTATTTGCACCAAAGAATCGCCGAAATCGATAGAGTAAGTTCTGAATTGATGAATTCATAGATGTGCGTTAGAGTGAATGTATGAGAACTTTTCTTGTAAATACGGTATTGGCTGTAGAGCTCAACCGAATTGGTTATAATTTAGGTAAGAAACAAGTTATAAGAGGAAGCATTGATTAGGTTTTGGGAAAATGTAACGCAACAGCTTTAAAAGGTGCCCTTACAAATTTTTATTCATTCCAATAAGCCCCCAACTGCTAACTATTAAATGCACACTAAACTAGCCCAAGCATATTTTTTGGCACCTCAAAGATTAAGATGTCAGGCAATGAGTGGACCCATTTAATTTTCTTCTTCTGTATTGTAAATATATGCGCTTAAAATTTGAAACTGGGGTATCACCTGAATTACCCGTTTCAGGTGTTTAAAAGACCTCTATGTGGGTTTTATATGAATTCATCAATTCAGAACTTACTCTATCGATTTCGGCGATTCATTGGTGCAAATACTTAATGGAAAAAGTGAATGTTACGTTTTTTACGATTACAATGCTTCGCTTATTATGATAGAAGATAGAAAAGTAAACTCTACAACAAGACTATGATACGTTCTTTACTGCTTCATTGGTCTTGTAGCTCTTACGAGTCTTTTTATACGTACAAGGACCTCCAAATACGTATTGTATTTAAAGGTACCAAAAAGGTTTTAGTAAGTTGCCAAAAATATAAATATGTTTATGAATTAATATTTATATTTATTTTACCAATTAAATATATTTTTAGCGAAATATTACGTATTTTAAATAACTACAAAGCACTTAGATTCACCGAAAGGAAGTAAAATTTAATGAAAAGTGTTTTTTGAGTGACGTGATATGAAATGTAAAAGACTTAATTTTTACTTTCATTCTGCCAGTAAATAGGTCTAAGTTTTATTATAAAGACTTTATGAAGATATGACGTTCCCTTTCATTAACTACCTTTTTAATTTCATTCATAAAATAGAATGAAGGTTAAGGTTTTTATACAAAACGTTATGCATTATAATTGTAGGAGTATGCAATGTGTGCGTGTTTATAACTCGAATTCAACAGGATGGGCAGCTTTAATTCTTAAGGCCCAGACTGACTATCTGTCGAGCAAACCCTTTACAAAAGACTTTAGTAAAAAAGTTTGAGGAATTTTTCTTAAGATTATAAAAAATGCTCAAGCTTTAACGTCCTATAGAGATTAGAACAGGGATTCTTATTTTTTATACATAATTTTTTGCGAGGGAGGTGCCGGCAAAAGTCCGTTAGAAGATCTATACAGAGATTTTGATAGAACAGTAAGGCACCAGCTGTTTTTCTGTGTACCCGGGTTGGGGGTCGCGTGGCACACCTGCTCTTCAAAAGAGCACCCCCTCTAAAAGTTGTACCCGAGTTCTAAAAGTTGAACCTTTTTTATTCTACTCTTTATAAATGTCCCGGTGTCTTCACCTGCCACGCGATCAGACGCGTGTCTAAAAACTTGATACAGAAATATAACAGAAAGACAGTTTTTCTTTAGGAAAACACGCCCAGTACGAGAAGTAACATCTGCGAGATAACTTATCTATCTTTCTTTAAGTTGACATTGTACAATACTTCAGAAATCACTTAATAACCGCTTTATCCTTATCTCTAAACTCTTAAACGTTTTTAACAGATTATCTTTGTTATAAGGAAAGAATATACTTTTACATGGAACTTGTATTAATTTCAATCAGTACATGGGTTATCAGAGTTGTAGACCAACATCTCACGTCTTTTAAATCGTTCTATATGCTCAAATAATAAATCAGATGAATCAATTTATAAGAAATAACACCATTCATTTCTTTTTTCACAGTAATATTTTTAAGAGGAGTAGATAGTTGATTAGGTTTTACTTTGCGTTTAATGCATGCATCTTGTAACCTTAAAATTAAGGTATTAATAATGTCCGTTTAGAGGCTTGTGCCTTATCAGGGATAACCTCTACAGAAACCACCTCAGATGGTCGTATTAACCATTACACTCCAAGTATACTCTTATAATATAATAAGAGTATAAAATATATAATAATAAGAATAACACTCTTATATAAACTGAGAGCGTAAGACTGGAATGAAAATTGAAAACCCTAGACCTCCGTCTTTGTCAGGTCAGTATAGATACTGAGGCTATAAGGACTTCGATCCCGGAGGCGGCTTGTAACCTTTGTAGAGAAATAAAATTTATCAGTAAAATTTAACTACACCGCGTTTTGTATAAAATTAATCATTAATTACATTAGGGAATTATTTTCCTATCATTTATAGAATCCTTTAGATAAGAATAACAATAGGAAAAAAATAATATATGAAGTGTGCCAAACTTGACAGTAAGTGATAATTTTATATCATTTACTAAGTATAATAATAATAATATAAGCAGCTGAACCTCATGGTGAAATATGAAAAGCATAAACTTTAGACTGCACGACTGTCCATGATAATTTACATTATAATAGCAATCACAGCACCTTTTCTACTTAATGAATGAAAGTACAATGTCATCCTGGCTAAATTATAATAAATCTGTAAAAGCTTGTTGTACCGCCTATTTCCTTAAATGTTGCTCTTTTAAATAAACAACTGGGATAAAGAGGGAAAGTAAAAATATAACCAGACATGAAGGCAAGGTGAGAGGAAATACAACTAGTTCTAATAATTACAAAGAGGGGAAAATAAAAACCAGTCTTAAGAAAAATCTGGTACCTTACACCCCTCAAGTGACATCTGCTAGGAGGGTTTGGTACTTGAAGGGCACGTGCTTGTCTTATCCTTCAGGATGTAAATGACAATTTGACCCTCAAGTCCGTTTTCCTACCGGACTAAGCCATATTTTTACAAAGATTTATAGTTTAGAACCCCTGAAGAAAGGTGTTCAAACACAGGAAATTGGTCGAAACCTAATATAGAAGTGGACTAATTAGAATGATGCACAGATGCGTTAAAAATCACAGTAATTATTTACAGATAGAGCAAGTTTAGACTGCGTGATTTGCAGCCGTCAAAATAAAAATAATCCCAACCATAATTGTTAAAACAATTAAAAAAGATAATCTCTTTGAAATTCACAAAAAATAAATGCTTCATTTCTTTAAGCGATTAAATTTTACGAAACATATTTTGACAAAACAGCGTACTTATAATAGAGTACACGTATATTTATTTTTCCTCATCAACCAACCTTGTCTCTTGAAAATAGGACCAAATAATAAAGGTAAATTGATGCACTCTTTTATATAATAGTTCCTTAAAATAATAAGCAAGGTGTCAAGAAGAACTTAAGAAGGTTTAAATTCCTTGTTATATTCAATTATTAGGGGGGCTCGATTAAAAATTTGCAAATATATTTTTATTCTATTTCCTATTTCCGTTGGCTAACCTGTTGGCCCTCCTGAGAAGGCCCCACGTCTTCTTATTTACGTTTCTTAACCGTTCAAACATATTCAGTTAAAAGACATAAACATTCAAAAAAGAATCGATACTTAATTATTATGTATTTAAAGAAATGTATAATTTCTATTACAAATTATTGTTTAATCTATTTTACATTCTTTTAATGGTATATACCAGCAAATTGCATACTCCGTTTGATGGGAAATACTGAAAGCTTAGAAAAAGGAGTAGGTATATATATATATTAATATAATATATATATATATATATATATATATAATATATATATATATATATATAATATAATATATATATTCTTACAGTGGCATAAATACTACACTTTGTATAATAGTAATCAAATCAGATTTGCAATCTGATTTTATTGTATTTTTTATTGAATAATCGATATTTATATTTAATAACACCAATACCAAACCTACTATTATAATGATATTAGATATATTTATCAAAATAAAATAAATAAACGGAGAACCTTTGAAAACATCTAAGTAGGTGCATTTAAAGTAGACGGACTTGGCCTAGTAACCCTGGAATATTTGTATGTTAACAATTTTTTCAGGGACCGCCCTCGCAACAATCGTAAGAAGTTTGGATTAGCCAGAGGCGATTTTGAGTTCTTCGATGAGCCTAGTCAGGAGATATAGCGAAAAACCAGAGCCAGTGCTTACCAGTGGCGCAATCATTCGTCTCCACCCACCCAGGCTTTACCCTTTTTATTACACAATGATTAAATACTTTATACAAACGTCAAAACTCTTTAATATTCCGATGTATTTTTCAATAGAAAATGATTTAATGATATTAAAAAAAGTTTAATTTAATAACTGCGAGGTTTGGTCAGATTAGACAGGACTTGTCAAACATCGTGACAGATAGAGTTTAATAGATATTTAAGAATATCAAAATAAAATTTTCTATTTTTTAAACGACATTTGAACATTTTTTAGTGTATTTAGTCCGTCAAATAAATATTTTGTAAGTTTGCACCCTTGAAAAATATTTGTTTAGAATTTATTTTATGTAAAATGTAAATTTATTAATACAATAAAAGCTGTTTTAATATTTATGAAGCCAAACAATATTTTGAAATAATTAATTATTAATTAATATTTTTTTTTTAATTTTAGTAAAATTAAATGATTTAGTAAGAAATTAAATAATTTAAAAAAATACATTTAAAAATTGTTTCATGTTAGTTGAAAGCCCATCAACAATTTAATTGGGATATTAATTAAATGTAATTATTAATTCCCATTGGAAGTCTTTATGACCTCATAAATAGCTAATGTTTTCTCTAAGAGAAATCAACAGTCACCAATAACAATCCTTCCATCACTGATTCTATTTTTAAATTGTAAATTAATTAGAGGACTACGTTAAAAATCATTGTTCTCTAATTTGCCGAAACCGTTCAGAATAAACAGTGCAGAGTAAAAATTACACATACCAAAAAAAAAGTACAGATACCTAATATATAAGACTTCATAAACTAAATAAATTAACCAAATAAATAATTAATAAAAAAAGTTCACTGGTTTCAAATTTAAGAAATAAATATCGTTTAAGGTTGATGATATTCCTATCAGCGACAGTATACCTTAGTACGCAGAAGATAGAGGACACATAAATTTCTTAAAAATATATCGTAAAATAATAGGAATTCCTTATGAGGGTAGAAGTTCAGCAAAGGCTATTTACTTGAAAGATATACGGATTTTCCATTAACAATCAACTTTTTCCGTTGGTGCCTTCAGGTCTATAAATTCCTCCTTCCCTTTAAAATAAATCTAGCAAAAAATCTTTTGAATAAGATTTGAAGGCCCGTGCCTTGACCTTGTTAAGGCGCTAAGGTAAAAGATGTTTCCTAAGGCGCCTACAAAGTCTTTGTGTTCAGGTCCTTATTTCATTGTGTCACAACCTAGCTACCTGCTAGTGATAGAATTCCATTCAAAGACTTTCTTACCTCATCTTTAAAAAAATCGTCTTTCCTTCTTAATTTTTTTGTTACTCAGCTGTTTCTTATTTCTTTCTGTCACTCGCTACTATATTTTGATTCTAAAATCTAAAACAAAGAATAAATAAGTATATTAATAAAAGCTCTGTTTAGAGCCTTGAAGCTCACAAGGGAGCTTATGACAAAACTTGACCACCGACCAGACAAAGAAAACAGTCGTATACTTCATACAGAACCACATACAGACATACAAAAGCTGACAAAGATAGTATGAATAAAAAACAAGACATTAACAATCTTAGCCGTAATTATTATAATGTTATCTTAAAATCTTAATTTTTCCTCTTCCCTCCCGTTTTTGTAATTTGATTTTAAATTTATTGATTTTCAAACATTAAAATTAATGTCAATTTCAAGAACTAACGAAGCTCAGGATCCCTGTGCGAAAGGACATTGTTCATAAGGACTGAAGTCTTCATTAATTTAATTGTTATTACAATTTATAACAGTGCAAAAGCTCTAAAGTTATAAACTATTTTCGTTCTCTAGCTAATGTTTTTAAGGTAGTTTTTCAATCCCGAATTTCCTAAATTGTTGTGTAATACATTAGAGTATTTGTTTCATATTTTTAGCTTTATTATTTTATATTCTTATTACCTTTAAATACACTTTTTAAGTCCAAAAATTACATAATTTTCTACTATTAATTTTTATTGACAGTTCACTTTTTATATTGGTTATTTCTCTAATCTACCTTTTCTGTCTTTTAAAGAAATGTTATTACTAGTGCTTCCTAGTATTTAATATTAAGACAAATTGACCTTTCAACCTCAGGTTAGAGTTAAAGGAAATGTAAAAATTCAAATATTTATGCACTGCTTTATTTCTAGTTCTGCACAGTATATACCTATGTAAATAAATAATTAATCGTTTCAAGTAAAACAATACTAAATAAGCCTTCGATTCAGTTAGAGTATATGTCTTGCAATGAAAATATTTGATTACATTTATTATTTTGATGTGACAAAAGTATATTTTAAACAAAATACATTTATTAAAGAAATTTTGTGAAATATTGGACAGAGCATAAATATAAGATAAGTAAGGGTAAAGTCTATAAATTCATAACCTGGAGAGCCCAAACATTGCATGATTTCTTAGATAACCTCAGATTCAGGTCAGTTTTTATTAGAATTTTACAAAAATTAAAACTCTTTTCTAGTATATTTCATTTAAGGATTATTATAGTTATTATTTACTTAGCAAGAACTTGCTACTGTTTATTTCATGATTAGTTATATTTATTTTAAATTAACTTTGAACTTTTATTTCGTTTCATCAACTTTAGTTTAGTTGAACTACAAGATTAAAAAAAATGTACTTATTTTTTTTTTTTATTAAATAATAATATTAAATGATTAAAAATTAAAAACTTAACCTTATTTGTTTTCAATTTTTCTAAAAATAATTGAAGAACTGTAAGCTTCAGTTAATTTTCTTTTTATTGAATAGTAAATATTTTTATCCTCTCTTAGCGCTTTGTTTCTTTAACTATAAATGGTTCTAATTATTTCTAATATTTTACTGCCAATCAATTAATTATACTCTCCTTACTCTGACTGACTCAAGAGCAAAATGCGTAGCATATACAGCGTTGACTAAATAATTTGTACCCACAGCACAGTAGCTGTAGTTGGTAGGTCTGATTCTGACAGTTAAATTACAGAGCGGATCCTCACCCAACTCATGTCAGATTTAAAACATGGTGTTGACGCTTTTTTCAACAGTTCTGACATGTTATCAAATCTTTCATAAATAGTGCCGCTTGTTTTTAAAAACAATGCGGTATAATATTTGTAAATATTAAACATCTTTTGAAATTAACTCCTTAAAGTAAACATTGTTACTTTTCCTCGTTATACCGTAGGAATTTAGCAAAAGTGTTGAATTGAAAAATCCGAAACCGAGATTTCACCTAAATTATACGCTTCAAATGTTTTAAGACCTTCTGAGTGTTTTTAAAAAGTTGCCTATTTGTGTGTGGTGCGCTTGTTATCATTGTTAGCTCCCAATGTACCCAAACTTGTTTATTTAAACTTGTTAAAATAATTCAATTTGTGCCATCATCAAAATAATTTGTTTATTACCGCATAATGACTTGCATAAATGCCAAAAACTTCAATTATGCGAAGATTTTTTATTGATTTGAGATATGGTGCTCAGTTAGTTATGGACCAACAACTTTGAAAGTTTATTTACAAGATTAGTTCAAGTTTTATCGAAAGCATGACAAGATTTTATAAATAATTGAAAAACCTAAAAATAATTAATTGGAATTTGATAATTATATTCTTTACGTATACTGTTTCATTTTAAAGTGGCTAATCACGAGTGTAAGGAGCATTGAAGGAGGTCAGTATTTGGATCAGTGACCGCTGAGAATAAAACGGATGTTTGTGTCTAAGGACAGCGAAGCGTGCCCGAAGTTTTAAGAATAAGCGTAGAAAATCCGATATGATGATGAAAAGTTTGGAGGTACCTGATCTTTTTAATTTTTAATGAGGAAGGTATAAAATATTTACATCAGAGGTGAAGTATTCCTCATAAGGTAAAATTGGAAAAACTTCGATATCGAATCAACCAAACATAAAATTAATTTTCTTCTCATTTTTAACATATACCTAGGATCTACAATTTTAAAACAAATAAAAATCGCCAGGCAATGCTGGTAATTTTCTTAATCTATCCTAAATGATGCCTTTGATGGTTTTTTTAAGGAGGTAAGGAAAACGTTTATTCGAAGAAATTTTCCTAATCTACTCTTCTAGGAGGTCTTAAGGTTTCCTTAAGAAAAGTATTATTTATTTATTTATTTATTTACATACTTGAGGTTACTCTATTACAAAGTTTCTCAATTGTCAAAATTTACAATTAAAAGGCAAATATTATAAATTATCATAGACTGCATAACATAGGCAGCATAACTTGAATAACAAACTTGAATAAAAAAACAAAACAAAAAAAGCATACATAACACAAGAAACACTAAACATTTAAGGTGGGAATACTAATTATCAGCTAAATATTCGTTAACATTATAGTAGGCTATCTCGAGTTAACATGTTTTAATGCTTTTTTTTGAAATTTTTGGGTGGAAGTCAACTATTTGAAGCTGGTAATTTATTAAAGCACCTTATTCCAATAAAATTGGGGACTGATGTGATTTGTTGAGCCTACAAGTGGAATATTGATGTTAGCAATATATCTAGTGCCATAATTGTGGTTCTAATATAATTGAACTCCCCCTCAATCATACTTTGCTTTAACGAACAACAACAAGTATAGAAAACGTTTTAAGATTACGAGGCTAAGTCTAATTTTATTAGCCCGGTTACCTAAGGAAAAATATTTTAATTGTAATAATATCACAATGAATAGGTAAGTAATACACACTTAATCATACTCTTGATGAAAAAAATATATTAAATCACATGCTATAGGCATGAATTTAATTATATAAAATTAAAACACTGTAAAATAAAATTAGTCATATAGAACAAAGAAGCAATTTAACAAAAACTTTTAATATTGTTTGGTGCGGCTAGATTACTTTAGAAACTGAATTCAAATGAAATTTGTCCTATAACGGGTTGGACGAACCTTTCCTTTAATACTTATTATTTCAAAATAATAATTATTTTCTTCAAGAAATAAGCCTCTTCTTTTAATAAGGTACGTAGTACGTGTCTTAGATAGTGTCCTAAGGATCTTAAATCTGTTTCCTTTGTCTCTAACTGATACATAATAAGAAGGATACCTCACACATCTCCAGCACAATCACAAATATGATAATGAAGAATCAAAGTCAGTCCTACACATTAATAAAAGGATTTATAGTGTTTGAATATCTTTCGTAACTATTTTTTTTTTTCATTTCGTTAAGTCTTGAAGCCGAAGAGGTGTCTTCTTAAAACAACGCACCATTAATCAAAGTATTTAACTAGACAATTCAACCTGACAGAATATTTCTTTGGAAAAAGTATGCTACGAAAAATAATTGTTTAAAAAAAAGTCATAAACAATATTACTGCTTATTAGTTTAAAACAAGCTGGCAAATAAGGAACTAAGCTTCCCTATATCATTTATAAAATAAAAAGTCAAATTTGGTTATAACATAATATATGCGAAGAGCGGCGACAGACTCTCAGACTGCCTCGCGGCCCGAGGGCCTCCCTGAGGCTGCCACATTGTTGTTGTTTTGTGTAGTCGTTGTTAATTATTACAAGTTATTTTGTGGGATCATAAAAATTAAGTAGCATCAAGGGAGGTCAGTGCCAGGATAGGTGACCTCTGGGAATCAAACAAATATATTTACTGATTAAGGAGGATGTATGCAATTCAAGATCACTCTGCTTGCATTGAACACGAAAAATCTAGATGGCTTCTTGATATTGGAAGGCCCATTATCAAGGCATTCTGACCGCACACTGATTTTTAAATTTTGAGGACAAATTAAGTGAGTCTGAAGTAGTTAGGATGAGCGTAGCGAATCCGATGTGGCGAGGAAAAGTTTCGAGGTGCTTTATTTAATTTTTTACTTTTTATTTTATTTATACCACAGGTATTTAGGAAAAGTATTGTGTTTAATAAAAATCCGAAACCGAAATGTCACCGGATTTATCCGCTTCATGTGTTTTTAAGACCTCCTGAGTGGTTTTCACAAAGTTGTCTGTCTGTATGTGTGTGTGTGTGTATTATTCGTAGCTTCCAGTGCAGTTAAGCTAGAAACTTGAAATTTGTACAAAAAACAGTCAACCACTGTAGTTGTGCTATTTGGAAAATAATTTATTTATTACGTCATTAACCCGCAATAATGACAGCAAAAGTTTCGAAAAATCAGAAATACGGAAAATGATGTGATCCGATTGAAATTAGGCACGCATGTATAAGACTAGCATATGTGCTACTTACGTATGTGCCACGTTTCATTTCGTTGGCAGCATTAATTCAATTTTTATCAAAAGAATTGCATCGAATTTTTTAAAAATTTTTAAAAAATCGGAAAATAATCTAATTGACTTGAAATTTAGTTTAAGTGTATAAATAAGTACACCAAGTTTCGTTTTAATGTGACAATATATCCATGATTTTTGTTATCATTTATCATAATATATGACCGCCCCTATCCTAGTTACTCACACTTAGTAGCTCAAAGGATTATACTGTAACTTCTTTAGGGGTTTCCGTGGTCCTTGACAGAAAATTTCTACTTCTAAAGTAATCTAAATACTAGCGTAGTAACCACAGGTTGTTCTTTAGTAAAACAACTTATAAGTGAAAGGAAAGCCTATGTTATTTTATTTATCTTAAAATTTATAATTTACGAGGTATAATGTTGAGCAAGCTAATTGTAAAACGAGTAAAATTAATAAAATTTTATAACGTGTTTAGTAAATTTTTACAGGTTTTTTCATCTATACATTTATTAGCCCATTTATCACACACTTAATTGTTAAAAAATCGAAGAACAATAGGTATTTCTTTAGAATAAAAAACAATAAATTAGAGCTCTGTCTTTTACTTTAGTGTTAAGACAGTGCTATACCGTATTACTTAAACTAAATTTTGTACAAAATGAATATAATTTAAATCAATAAAGCATGCAAAATTAGGTAATAAAATAAATTGTAGACCTACCCTATAAAATGTTAAAGAATGGGTACTTAACAAATTTTAAATCTTCTAAATATTGAAGAGTCTCATGGAGTAAAAAATAGTTTAGTTGTGTTATAGGAGTGGTTTGTGTGTTGAGGAGTGGCCTCAGGCCACTGAGCTACTCTCCTTGCAAAGAGTTCAAAGGTGATCAGCAATGATTTCGCCACTGGCCTTCTAATTTCTCACTCTCAAAGCTTCTCTATCGAGACTTCGTAAAAGTAGAGCGCATTTGTCAAATTTGACTTATTTTTTATTATATTCCTCCACCGGTCAATTAATAAATTATTACAAAAGCAGAAATATTTGTTAAAAAATTATATCACCTTAGGACTTATTTTTTAATTTATTTCAACCACTTTTATAGGAATAAATTATTTCTTCTTAAAATTTTTGTACCATGAAATTAAAGGTGAGTACTATTGAAGAAGTGTTACACCAACATATAGGTTTATCAATATGGTAACATAATCAGTAACCATAATTCACATTCGCTGATAGTTTTCGTTTAAAAATATATATTGTTTTGGAATATTGTTTAAATCGTGTCACACCATTATTTTATACGGTTCAAATGTAGTCTCTTTATAAAGCTATTTTTTGACAAATGTAAAAAACGCTAAGTACAATAAGCAAAAGAATTATTGACTAGTAAGATAAGTATTATCTTGATTAGTGAGAATGCACATTGTACAATATTTAAAATAGATTTAAAATATTTAAGTTACATCGCTAACACCGTAGGTATGAAGAAAAGATATTATGCTTGCACTAAAATCCGAAACCGGGATTTTATTCAGAATTATGATTTTTAGATTATTTAAAGACTTCCTCTTAGTGGTTTTTATTTAAAAAGTTGTTTAACTGTATGTGTTGGTGTGTGTATGTGTATGCGTCTTTTATCTAGTCTCTTGTTCACTAGACTGGTACAAGTGTCTCTTTATATGTATTAAATTAGTATAATATGTTTTTTATCAATATGGCTAGTTAAATCAAAGGGTTTCTTAAACACAAATGTTAAGCAGCTTTAAGTTAGGTCAGTACCTAACTTAGTACTGATAATTAAGTTAGGGCAGTACCTAACTTAGTACTGATAATTAAGTTAGGTCAGTACCTAACTTAAAACTGATAATTAAAGTTAGGTCAGTACCTAATTTAGTACTGATAATTAAGTTAAGTCAGTACCTAACTTAGTACTGATAATAAAGTTAGGTCAGTGAGTAATTTAGTAGTTTATAAATTAGGTGATTTTTACATTTTATGGACGAGCGACGAGTCTGAAGTAGTGAGGGTGAGCTTAGCAAAACACAATATGGATAAGGTGAGGAAAATTTCGATGTACCGTACACCATACCCAATATTTTATATTCCTCGCCTTGCTTATTAATTACACTTAATAAGTTTAAACATATGTAAATTATTTTATATTTTGCGTAACAATAAAATCAAGTATTTACGCAATTATTAATAATAATCCCAAGTACAAAACATTTGCCGTTTTGATTTTTAGTTCAAATGCATTTTAAGGAAACAATTGGCAGGGCAGGTGTTATAATAAAAAGAATGAATGAGGGCCCAGACTCGTACCCTATTGTACTCTCTCAGTTTCAGCTTTGAATCTGGTACCAGTACTGTACCTTTACCCTTGCAGGTGACAACCACCTGATTCTTTTTTCTAGAACCCTCTTAAAATTTTCAAACTATAAGATTTTTTATATTAACTACCTTTATTTTATTTGCACCCTTTTAAAAATAAATATAAAAACGTGTTTTCTAACTTTTAGTGTTAGGTCTAATAGATATTGACATCAAGTATTGTTTTCGAGAGATAGGTATCTTTATTTGAGATAATCAAGACGTCAAGAAAGGTAGTTTATGAAAATGTCACTTTTCCTTTCTATTAGGTATCTGGTTTGTAGTATATTATTTATACCTCGTATAAACAAAAAAAATAATAAACAAAAAAAGGTCTCTCGGACGCCACGCAGCGTAGGTACATAGTTGTCTTCTTACATTAGTTTGTCATATTATTAGTTTAGGTAAGTGGCATACTGCCACGATATAAGCGAATTTTTAAATGTTCTTGTACATCAAACGGGATTTGTTTACGTATCGTTATATACGTGAATCGATGTATACACGGTGTACATTTCATATACATCACCCCGACTACTCAGCTTGTAATGGAGCAATCGCCGTAAAATTGGTATCTACCCCACTAAATCGTCTACCAGGGTTTAAATAAGCAATCTAATTTTTTGTAATCGTCTTGCAAAGTATAAATCAGATTGCCAGTACAGTATTAAATAAATTAATTTACATTAAAAAAAATAATTATTCAATAGCCGTATAAGCTATATCCTTGTGCACGGCTAAAATAAATATTGTTAAGAATAAATTCAAGTTTCAAAAAAGAACCAGGAGGGATAGTTTAAGGTTTAATTACAGACAGATACCAATTTTACGGCGATTGCTCCATTGGAAGCTGAGTTAGTCGGGGTGATGTATTCTGGTGTACCAAATTTCGGAATCTAAAATAAGTAAAAGTAGTTGTGTATGTCAAACGATAGCTCTATGACGAATTGCCGAATTTTGTGGTATGGGTACCAAATTGTTTGTTTGTTGTTTGACTTTAGAAAAGTTCATATCAGGTATGCTCCATTTGAAATTCAAAAGTTATCGACAAAAAACACAAATAGGCAATCTGATTACCATACTTGCAAGACGATTACTAAAAATATGATTGCTTATTTAAACTCCTGGTAGTCATTTAGTGGGGTAGATACCAATTTTACGGCGATTGCTCCATTAGAAGCTGAGTTAGTCGGGTATGTATATGAAATGTACCACCCTGTATAATAACATTACAATGTTAAAAGCAGTTTAAGTAACCAAGAAGTACAGGCACAGATGTCAACGAGTAACCAAGAAATACAAGCACAGATGTCAACAAGTAACAAGAAATACAAGCACAGATGTCAACAAGTAACCAAGAGTACAGGCACAGATGGCAACAAGTAACAAGAGTACAGGCATAGATGTCAACAAGTAACCAAGAAATACAAGCACAGATGTCAAGAAGTACAGCACAGATGTCAACGAGACCAAGTACAAGCACAGATGTCAACAAGTAACCAAGAAATACAAGCACAGATGTCAACAAGTAACCAAGAAATACAGGCACATATGTCAACAAGTAACCAAGAAATACAGAAATACAGCCGGGGGAATTTTCTTTAAAATGCGAGCTTCTTCGATCTTACAATCCATTTGTGACTTAAATTTTCGATTCACTATACAAAATCTAGAGCAGTAGCATTACTACTTGGGACACCATAGTAACCGAATTTTTCAAAAGGAATTTATTGTAAGAACAAAGCCACATCTATTGAAAAGAAAATTCGCCCGACTTGCGAACCTACGAGCCAGAAATATTAACCATTTACTTAACTTTAAACATTTTATTAAATTCAAATAATCTATTGATACGTTTATTCTTCTTACTTATAAAATCACTTTTATATATTTGCTTCTTTTTTTTGCAATTCCTTTTTCATTCTTATTTTTAATTATATCAAGTTCATTTCATAAATTTATAAGGTGAAGGATATAATTATTTCTCATTAAAATAAGCAAACCTTATAATTATTATTAATAAGGTGGAAGTGAATAGTAAGCTTTTTATAACAAGTTCAATTTGAACTTCAATGTAGAAGAAAATTGAACTTAAGAGTCAACGGGTTTTGATTATAAGTTCAATATCTATGTGAAGGTTTCGACTTCCTTGTTATTATAAGCTATCTTAGACATCTAAGTAATTATTTTAAGTTGCAGTACATTGTGATATTCAAGGAAAGCTTATTTATTAAGATAGAAATGAAAAACCGTGATTTACTGATATTAACAGAATTGCAATTTATTATTATTATCTTAAGTGTGAACAGATTATGATTATTGCTACAATTATTATTGATTTTTATTTATTTTTTCTGAAGCTTTTCTTATACGTGCCTTCTATTCGTTCCTACATAATAAAGCATTGATATATTCTTGCTTCCTTATCTCGTTTAAAGATTAATTTCTATGTTTCAGCTTATACTGATCCTAAAATTCTATAACAGTGTAAATGTTGCCTTTATGTATGTGTACGTGTATAGATCTAAAAGCAGATGTATGACTCAATAAAAAGTCGCATAAAAGCCTAACTATTTATAAGTATCCTATAGACATTACATCTTATTAGACAATTCTTCGTTACAATATTTACAGGTTCCGAAAAACATTGGTGACTGCTTGCACGAGTATGCTTACATAAGGATGAATAAAAGTAGGAATGCAAAAAATTTGCTAAACAGCAGAAAAAATAAACATACTTAAGAATACAAAATTAGAAGGAAATAATTCTACTTAGTAGTAGAGTAGCAGGCATTCTACTGATTTCAAAGCATCCAAAAGTTTAAATTTAAACCTTTTTACAAGCCACTCAGTACAACATTTCATTTATACAATTAAGTGACATAAAGAATACTAATTTGCATTTCTAAACATTTTTAATTTCCTCATTTATACCGTAGGTATATAGGAAAATATTGTGTATCCTGGGGTGTCACCAGAATTATTCATTTTATTCATTTCAGGAGTTTTCAAGACCTCCTGAGTGGTTTTTACGAAGTTGTCTGTATGTGTGTGTGTGTGTGTGTTGTGTGTGTGTGTGTGTGTGTGTGTGTGTATGTGTGTGTGTTGTGTGTGTGTTATCATCGTAGCTCCTAGTTGATCCAGTAATAAGTTAGATAGTTGCTCTAATAAAATTATTGTGAATAACTATAATACTAATTTATATTAATTTACATGGTTTTTTGTATTCTATACATAAACGTATTTTATTATATATTATTATTTATGCTAGATAGTTGAAACTTTATACAAAAATCAGTCTACAACTATAGTTGTGCTATTCAGAAAATAATTTTTTTATGACGTTACTAACCCGCAATAATGACTCAGCGGAATAAAAACCATATAACGCGGAAAAATGATGCGATCGTATTGAGATTTGGGACGCATGTCCATGCATAAGACTAACATAATAACTAAGTTATATCAGCTTTAGTTCTACTTTTATCAAATGACTTGTGTGCATTTTTTTAAAATTGTAAAAAATCAGAAAAAAATAATCTAATTGACTTGAAATTTAGTATAAGTAAATACCTGTAATAAATAAGTACACGTTTTGTGTTAATACAAGTATATCTATAGTTTTTGTTGGATCATAAAAGTTAAGCAGCATTGAGCGTGATCAGTGTTGTATGGGAGACCGCTGATAATGAATCGACGAGCGAAGCGAGTGAACACGTCAAAGACGTGTTGCACTATGAATTGGCGAATTGTATATTGTGAGGTTAAGCGAAGCGAGTCCAAAGTAGGATGGATGAGCGTAGAGAATCCAATTTGATGAGGAAAAGTTCCGAGGTATCTGTACCCGAAGTGATATTATTGTACGACACACGGCCAAAATCAGTTGACAGCGCGGGAAAATAATGGGAGGGAGCCTATGGGGTTGGTCCTGGATGTTAAACCACGCCCTCAATTCTTAAATCAGGTCAACCTTGTTGGTTTCTTAACACTATTTTTCCACGCTGTCAACTGATTTTTGCCCTGTGTCCTACTTTAGATTTCGCAGTTTATTGTACAGTCAGAATTTTCAGGAAATTGATTCTGTTCCCAATCTAATTTATACACACAGCTTTGAAATATATATTTCAAACCAAATTTTGGAGGAATTTACTTTAAATTACAAACTAAGGGACCATATACAATAAAATGTACATCTTTTATTTACACAACATGCAGTATTTTAGATACTGACATATTTTATTGATATTTGGTTTTTGTAATGTCACCTTATTGGCCTTTACAATGCCTCACTCACATTCGAACAAAGAGAATCAGCAACTTAAGTAACTGTGTTTCAAGTCTTTATGACTTTTTTTAAATTATTTTACTTAGATTTAGTGCTTTTTAAGAATGTCATGATATTTGAAAAGAATTGCAATTATGGCTGATGAATAAATTCTTCATAAAAACAATTAAAATTTCACCATGTATAGTAAGAAATTAATTAAATATAGAATGCAGAATGATTATAAAAAAATTGTATAATACAAAAAATGTAATATCATTCATGTTAAATGTGGATTTTAAAGATCTTTACTATACGTTGAAGAGGTCAGTTTGCAAGGTAGACCCGTGGCTAGCTGCCTGTAAAAGGTCAATGCCAAGGAAACCTAGATATTCTTGTAGGAGATTCATATTCCTTTCAATTTCAGAAAGATATAGACTAAGTCCGTAAATGATTGTAGATTGATAGTCTATGTTGCATTGTATCAATTATTAATTGTAATTTTTACTTTTTCTCAATTATACCGCAGGAATATAGGAAAAGTATTGTGTTTGCAAAAAATTTCGAAACCGGGATGCCACCATAATTATCTGTTTCAGGCGTTTTAAAGGCCTCCTGAGTGGTTTCCGCAAAGTTTTCTGTCTGTATGTGTATGCGTGTGTCTGTGGGTGTTATCATCGTTCTCCCAGTGTATTTATGCTAGAGAGTTGACATTTTGTGCAAAAATTACCGCTTTAGTTGTGCTATTTGGAAAATAATGTTATTATGACGTCATTAACCCACAATAATGACTCAGCAAAAGTTTCAAAAAATCATAAAACTCGGAAACATAATGCGATCAAATTTATATTTAGCAAACATGTAGACTATAAGACTACCATATGTATTAAATTTCATCTCAGTACCAGCATTAGTTCAATTGCTGTCTCAATCCAAGTCTGATCTTACATTTAATACATTATGGTAATAATCTTATTGTTAACATGCATGTAATGGCACACATGTTAGTGTGCGCATCAGTGCCAACACATGCATACTAATATTTGAAAATGCTCACCCCTTCTGAATATAGTTATGTTAAAAAGCATCACCTATCATAAATTTAAACTCTATGAATTTGTTTTTAACTCTGTAAATTGTTTTATAATTATGTAAATTTGTAGTTTCTGTAAATTTTTACTACTGGAAATAAATTTTTTTGGAATTAAAAAAAATATTGTATTAAAAAATTATATTGACAATACATTCGTGTCTGTAAAAATCAATTGGGTACTTTCACCCAAATAACTAACTTACGGATAATATTTAATTTTACTTTGAAGTCCGTCCCGGAAGAAAGTGATTCAAAAAAGGTCTACTGATCAGCTGTAATTACAACAAATAGAGGAACTAGACACTTCAATTTTCTAAACGGACATACGGACAACGACAAACAAGCAATTGTTTTTGATTACGAGATATTCTTTGACATCGGTTATTTAGAAAAGGCAGATGTGATGAAAGTTTTTAAGAAATGGTCAATTTAATATCTGACCACATGTCCTTGGGGACGTACTTGATATTGGCTGATCCTTTTGAAGGTGATTTATCGTAGTTAAAGGGACAGGTGGTCCTGCACCGGCTCGTCCTATGTTTAATGATTATTTTGGAGCATGCTTTTAGGATCAACTCTGTGTCCCTTTCGTCCAAAAAATCATTTTTTACGAAAGTGCGTCTACAACATAAGAAAGGTCATTAAGAAAGAAATTATCTTCTTTTACGCAGACGTCAAGAAATGTGTAGTTCAGCAAGATTATAGTATTGACGATATATTAAGCTTTTAATAAAACTTAACATTTAAAATTTAATATTAACCCACAACAAAATTTAATATTAACCCACAACATCTTTAAAAATGCAATAAAATAGATAAAGTCGCAAAAACGCAAAAAAACATAAACGCCAAGCCCAAAAAGTTTAAACCCAGTAGATTGACTCATTTTGGCTCCCTGACAAAAGGATAAAATATTCTGCCGTTTTAGAGCAGAGATTTAAGTCTCTTGAGCCTCTTTAAAGCACAGAAAAGTGCCCCAAAATAAGTTTTTGCCCCATAGCGGTGTTCATATTAGTTTTATGAAAAAGTTAAAGGGCTCTTTTTACTTTTCCTCATTTATACCGTAGGTATGTGGAAAATATATTGTATTTGCAAAAAAAAATCCGAAATCTGGATGATACCGGCATTATCCGTTTCAGGTCTTCAAATACCTATGATTATGCTAGAGAGTTGAATCTTTGTTCAAAAATAGGTGTAGTTGTGCTATTCGGAAAATAGTTTTTTATGACGTCATTAGTCCGCAATTATGACAGCAAAAATTAGAAAGATCATAAAACGCGGAAACATTTTGAGATCAAATTGAAATTAGCACGCATGTAGCCACTAACAAGTGTGCTAAGTTTTATCAATTTATCAGCATCAGTTTAATTGTTATTAAATAACATTTGTACGTATTTTAAGGAATTATAAATAATCTGTAAATAATCTTAATAAATTGGAGTTTGGAACAAGTGAATACCTGTATACCTTAACCTAATAATTAGGTACACAAAGTTTCGTTCAATACGACAAGTATATCCATGATTTTTTTTGGATCATAGGCAGCATCGAGCAAGGTCAGTGCCTGGATGGGTGACCACTAGAAATGAAACGTATGTATTTACCATCTGAGAACGAGCGAAGCAAGTCCGATGAGGTGTGCAGCATAAATTTAATAACTTTTACATTCTGAGAACGAGCGAAGCAAGTCCGATGAGGTGTGCAGCATAAATTAATAACTTTTACATTCTGAGAACGAGCGAAAGCAAGTCCGAAAGGTGTTGCAGCATAAATTTAATAACTTTTACATTCTGAGAACGAGCGAAGCAAGTCCGATGAGGTGTTGCAGCATAAATTTAATAACTTTTACATTGCGAAGAAGTCCGATGAGGTGTTGCAGCAAATTTAATAACTTTTACATTCTGAGAACGAGCGAAGCGAGTCCGATGTATCAGCATAACGAATTTAATTTGCTGCGAAAAAGTTCCAAGTTCCGTACCTGAAATTTATCCTTTTTGAAATTTATTAAATTCAATCAATTTAACAAATCATTGTTTTAACCATCAAAATTAGTTGAATAGAACCAGGATATATGTCATCATTTTTGTTGTTCCTCATAAATTATATTAATGCTAAGGTTGGGCACTAAGAGGAATAAAATAACTACTGCTGTCTACTAATAGACTATATTTCGCCCTCTACTCAGGGCATATTCATGTAATTATATTTCTAGCATCTTAATGCTAATTGTCAATAAGATTATAATTTTTATGAAAACAAATCAATTAAGCGGCAAGAACTGTAAGAAACATGAACAAGTGAGTATAAATACTAATACTCATAATATATTAATTTATTTGTTTTTATAAAAATTATAATCTTATTGACAATTAGCATTAAGATGCTAGAAATATAATTATTATATGAATATGCCCTGAGGTAGAGGGCGAAATATAGTGTATTAATAGACAGCAGTAGTTATTTTATTCCTCTTAGTGCCCAACCTTAGCATTAACAGAGATATATGAACCAGAGTGTTTATTATTACTGAAAATACAACAAAAATCACTAAATAACAAAAACACCCAAAAACTTTTAAATTATATGTTTTCCTTGTTTTTTCTTACGATATGATTATAATGTAAAAAGACTCCAAAATCAAGCAAACTCTATCAAAGTATTGGTAATATAGAGTTGTTTTAGAGAAAGAGAGTGGCGTAACTCTTGTATATGATGACTTTATTTATTTATTAATTTATAATAAGGTGCTTAATATTAAATCATTAGCACCTCTACACATGTCAAAAAAATATAAGGGTGAGCAAGAATATATAGAGTAAATAGATAGAAATAATACAGATTACATAGTACATAGTCATAGGTACAAGTATGTAGATGCTATTTTAAGTAGATAGGTACCTAGTTAGTAGTAGATAGATACAGTTAATTGATAAGGTTCTGGGTAGATAGATGTAGATATTTCCCTTGTTTTCATTTTCTAAAGAAAATGTATGATACAAATTTGCTAAAAATGCATTATCTAGTCTTTAGCGCTTGTACAACCTTTATTTTATCATCAACAGTTTAGCACTAATTAAAGTCTCAAAAGGTTATTCTTAGGATGTGTTATAATTGACCGTCTTGGCTATAACAAAAAATTGAATAGTTTTTAAGAGAAAGAGTCAAGGATACCTGTGCATAAATATTTCGCTACGATATTATTTTTGAAAGTTTAATATTTTACATGAAAATCGTTTAGTTCAGATAATTTTAAAATGACCTTTTCACAAGCATGCTTTAAACCAAGAAAAACAAATAAAAAATACATAAAAAAGTAGTAAACCTGTAAAAAAGAAAGAATAAAATAATATATCTAAAATTAAAAAAAAGAATGCTAACAATATTTATTATATACTAAACATTTATTTGATTAGATTAGATAGATTTATTTGGTAATAAAATATTTATTTCAAATACATAAAATAAATCCTTATATATCTCTATGAAAAATTCTAAACGAAATAGAATCACTGATTAAAGTAAGGATAGAAACCTATTAAAAATGTTACTTTTCAAGTTACATAGTAAGTTAAGGACAATTTTTAAGTAAATAAAGTAAAAATTAGACTATCGCAATAATGGTACTAATCCTGATATTTGTATTAATAAAATATTTTATTAATTTAAATAAAGGACTATAAGGAAGCAGATCAATAATATAGTTAGATTTAAAAAACGACAGTGAAGTAAAGAGTTTTTAAACACTAAACGGTGAAAATGAATTGTTAAGTTTTTTAACTATTAACTAAGTACCACGTTACTTTTCCTCACCACATTGGCTTTGCTATACGGTTTTTTTTTATTTTCAAGAATTCTTTATAAATTGTATACAAGTCATTCCATAAATTTTAAACTAATAACTGATGCTGATAATAAAATGAAACTTGTCACATTTGTCAGTCGTCTATATGAACGATGAATTCTCGACTGGTGAATGAACATTTTATGAGTCAATTTTTCGGGTTAATGACGGCAACAAAAAATTCCGGATAATACAACTAAACCTACAGAGTGATGTTTGTACTAAGTTTTAATTTCAAGTATAAATATACTAGGAGCTACGTGATAACAGATAGGTATAAATATACTAGGAGCTACGATGGATAGTACTACGATGATAACAGATAGATATAAATACTAGGAGCTACGATGATAACAGATAGTATAAATTACTAGGAGCTACGGTGATAACAGATAGGTATAATATACTAGGAGCTACGGTGATAACAGATAGGTATAAATATACTAGGAGCTACGATGATGATATATACTAGGAGCTACGAACAGATAGATATAATATACTAGGAGCTACGGTGATAACAGATAGTATAAATATACTAGGAGCTACGGTGATAACAGATAGATTTAAATATACTAGGAGCTTGGTGATAACAGATAGATATAAATATACTAGGAGCTACGGTGATAACAGATAGATATAAATATACTAGGAGCTACGGTGATAACAGATAGATTTAAATACTAGGAGCTACGTGATAACAGAAAGATATAAATATACTAGGAGCTACGTGATAACAGATAGATATAATATACTAGGAGCTACGGTGATAACAGATAGATATAAATATACTAGGAGCTACGATGATAACAGATAGATATAAATATACTAGGAGCTACGGTGATAACAGATAGATATAAATATACTAGGAGCTACGGTGATAACAGATAGATATAAATATACTAGGAGCTACGATGATAACAGATAGATATAAATATACTAGGAGCTACGGTGATAACAGATAGATATAAATATACTAGGAGCTACGGTGATAACAGATAGATATAAATATACTAGGAGCTACAGGTGATTAATACTAGGAGCTACGGTGATAACAGATGATATAAATATACTAGGAGCTACGGTGATAACAGATAGATATAAATATACTAGGAGCTACAGTGAAAATAGATAGATACACACAGACAACTTTGTGTGAAAACCACTTATGAGGTCTTAGAAATGCCTGAAACTGATAATTCAGGTGAAATCTTTGTTTCGGAGTTTTAGTGCCAACACAATACTTTTCCTATATACCTGCGATATAACCGAATAAAATTAAAAATAACACACAATGAGACTATACATGACTATATGCATACAGATATTATTACTAGAGGGGCCCTATTGGTTGAATTTTGAAACATCGAAAAATTAACTTGACCACCTTTGCTAAAAATACAAATAATTTATATAGAAGAACGTTAGAAATACAAATCAAAACACTAACAATGTGCGGAAAGCCGAAAACAACTGATTTTTATAACCTTAACTCACTCTTGAAGGAGGTTTTAATAAGGTTACACAGAGCCCCTGAGAGCCCCAAAACGGTGTTTCAAGCCTTTCAATATATTAAGATAGGCTATGCCCCCTCTAGTAATATGAACTATATGAATGACTATATGAATATAAACTATTCATATTTATAGTTACAACGACAGATTCTGACAATCATCAGACTTCGATGATATGCAAAGCTTGTGTAAAATTTCCTCTAAGTTGTTTTAATCTTTTGTGTAACATCAATAATCTTTAAATAAACAGTCAAATTGATAAAGTCCATTTGACTGAAACGCTATAAATATTTGATCAGTAATCATAAGCTCGCGTTACATCATAAGCCTCTACTCTATATCATTTTCGCTATCAGTATTATTTAATTAAACTTTCTATTCTTACACTTGTACTAATCTATTTTTAAGTCATTACACTTCGACTAACACAACTAATGGGGTGGGCTTTAACTTGTGAAACATTAAGTAAAATAAATTGGATTTTTTCAGAAGTAAATTGAAAATGCAATAAATAATTACAAGTACGGTTTCTCCTACAGTAGTCAGTAAATAATGAGAAATAATACGTAACAACGTATAAATCAATTGTTATTTCAAGTAGTCAATGCCAGTAGCTGTTATAGTAGCGTTTTTGCTATTTGACGCACCCGCGCAGATCGTGCGTTACCGCCCGACACCGTTATCAAGTCGAAGGTTAACTAAATTGCGCTTACATTTTTTTTTCAAATTTACAACCTTATATGTAAGAAAAAACTTAAGGCGCTAAATTTAAATATGATTTTGTTTGAAGAACTTAAAAATGTCTTTAAGGTGTGATACAATGCTTCTACGGTCTTTGGTTTATTTTAAGATGACCTTTTAATATGTTCCTTTTTAAGTTGAAATCTTATTAAGTTAAAAATAATTTAGCTATCAATTTAGTCAGTAGAAACTAAACTAGATGCCGCGATACTTATCAAAATTTTATTGAACCATATACATGCATATATATACCATATGCAATATTTATTATTTCTTTCTTTTTTAAAAAAAGAAGTACCGTTATAATACTTTAGAAAATTGGATAAATAAACAAAAGCAAAACTAGTTAAGAAATTCAAATATTACTATTATATGACTTTTAAATACACAGAGATATATTCATTTAATTGAACTTTAATCATATTATATTTTAAGGATTTGAGACATTTTGAAATTTTTATCTTTGCTCAGTAATTTTTGTGGGTCAATGAAGTCATACACACTTTATAAACAATTAATATCTCAACAGTAGTGAGATTCATATGTGAACTTTTACAGATCTAAGGTTCTTTTAGATCCGAAGGGGTCCAAAAAATCGCGTACTAAATATACGTTTAGGAACAAAAATTGATATATATATATATATATATATATATATATATATATATATATATATATAGAGAGAGAGAGAGAGAGAGAGAGAGAGAGAGAGAGAGAGACAGAGAGAAAGAGAACTAGTGAGTGCCCTTTCAAAAAAGCCACCCCAACCCTTCCTTTAGACCTATAAACTCATAAGTTCATTTTTCCTGAAGAAAGTCTCTAAAACGATACAAATTGAATTAAAGACTTTTTATTATTGCAGAGTTTAAATTTCTAATTTCTTACTAAAGATACCGCCAAAACGACTACAGACTTACTCAGAAGCTGCAACCCTAAGGATTTATGGCATTTAATTTAATAACAATATTTGCAAAATAAACCAGTACTTTTGGTATTCATAAATTGCAGTCGTTAATGTTAATGCAGAATATAGTAAAGCAACTACTTTCTGTAGGCTACTAATGTATAGACCGGGTTGTAATTGACTCAGAGTCACGTGTGCCCCGAGTACAAAACCTTTCATAATTTACTGTGATTTGTATTTACAGAGTACAGTAGCTATTGTGTCCTTAGTTCTTATAGCTTATTCAATGAAAAGAAAAAAATACCTTATAATGCCTTAAAGAAGAGCATAAACGTTTATAACTTTAGATTAAATTTAAACGTTTTTAAAACAAGCTGCTCTCTGACAATATATAAGTAATTACTGAAGTTATATAAGTAATAACAAAATATGAAGAAATAAGTTGTTAGTCTGTCAATCATAAATTATAAACGTATAATAAACTATTGAATTATTTTTCTAGCGTTAAGCATATGTATGTATATACATATATACACACACACACACACACATATATATATATATATATATATATATATATATATATTATATATATATATATATATGTGTGTGTGTGTGTGTATATGTGTATATGTGTATATCCTCAAATTTTGAATTTCCATTTCTAATGAGGTAATGTATTTTTTTATTGGACCAAGAAATAACGTTAAGCTATTTAGTACTAAAAATCAATATAGAAATAAAAACAAGATAAAAAACATACATTTCCTCCATATGTACAACTAAATTCAATAAAATAAATAATGTTAACATGGTAAAAATAATAGAAATAGATTTTTTATAAAGTTTTAAAGTTATTTTTTATAAAATATCTCTATTCTTGATTCCATATTTGCACTCTCGTACTCAATTCTCCATGGCTTCCTAGATCTCATAAATCATGGAGTAAGTTCAATAATTCTTCTTCTACATTATTATACTTCTTCTGATGATATTATTAACTCTTATAACTGTATTATATATATTTCATTTATTTGATTTACTTCTCTAAGTGGGATGCCGCCACACGCAATTCAACTTGTTTTTACAAAATATATTATAGCTGTTCTTTTAAAACATATTTATCTATTTGTTAAGCAAAAAACCCTTTTAACTTTTGTTGTGACTTTGTTAATAAATTTATTTATCATGGCTTATACTATTTTAGTGGTTAAACAATATATTATTTTTTTATCTCCAGACGGTGTATAAAGTGAAGTTTATATACTAGTTTTTAGGGAATAAAAAATAATTTTTCAGTCCCAAGGGAGAAAAAGTTACTTTTTACTCCCAAGGGAGAAAAAGTCTCAAAATCCGTTTCAGGTAAAAAGAAGTTATTTGGAGCATTAAAAACATTTTTTTTTTGGGCATTACCCCCAAAATTTATAAGGGGATCTTAACCAAAAAAATATTGGCTCAAAATCCGTAAATAAAAGTGGATTTTTGTTATTTTTATTTATTAGTTTGGTGTCAGTTTGGTATCTTTTCTGTTCCCCATATAAAAGTATAATTAGAGACTTTGTTACTATTTTGGTTAGGGTCACTTGGAATAAAGAGGGAGGTCGTTTTCTGACAGGACCCAGAACTAGATATATTATTATTATTACATTTTGTCTGCCTCCGAGGCCGTAATCGTATAGTACTCGATTTCGGCACCGTAGGTCTAGGGTTTGCAGCACGGGCTATGCCCTAAGATTATATAAATCGTATATATATTAAAAAAAAGACTTTGCCAACTTTAATTAATTCTTAGAGTATAGTAGATACAAACCACCTCAGTGAATACCACAAGGTGAATACCCTGATGGGCCGAAAGGCATTTATTTATAAAGGTATTTTATATAAACACACACACACACACACACACACACACACATAAGATATATAACTCACTCCGCGAAACCGCGGAGTTTCCATTTTGCGGAACCGCGAAACGGTTCCAGGCTATGGGGAGAGGGATACTGAAAGAACCCCTAGCTTATATTCAATCAAACAAGGACTCATCCTCATAACCTCAAAACCTTAATTAGATAAATGATTGCATTTACAAACTTACACGTAGGTGTACTTGCATCAGTTATAAATATTACTTTATATCAATTTATTTTTTATTAATAACCAGTAATCATAATAAAATTACATTTTTAGATAAAATAATAACCTCCTACACATCCTAATTTAGGTTTCCAACCTTATAATTAGGTAACGTGCTTTATTTCGTTATTAACAATAAAATCTAAATAAAACCTATCAAATCATACTTAAAGTTGTATCAAGGTACATATTACAGCAATTTCGTTTTTCCTTTATATAAGTTTTAATACTTTTATTAGATGATTATAAAATCAGGGAAACGATTTCAGTTTCGATATTCCCATAGTTATGTGACTTACATAGGAAGATTGTATCGATAATTTAGCTGCACTTTTAGATTTCAAAATATTTCAATTACATTGATTTTTTTGTTGCAGCTTGTCTATGTAGGTGGCTAGAAGAAAAATGAGAAGATAATAGTAATTTTTATCTCGCAATTGGGTTGCATTACGTGAATTTAAAATAATATAAAATGGATATGCAGTTGCTTGGTAAGAAAAATATGATTACTATTATTTTTAAATATTTTCTTTAAACGTTGCAGTAAAAAGGAAAATAATTCAATGAATTTTAACAGTTGTTAATCCTTAAAAGCAAGCGATAAAACTAATTTTTAAAGTTTAAAAACAAAATGTTATAAAAACGATTTAAAAATAAGGTATTAATCTTTTTTAAAATAAGTTATGGTTTTTACTTTTTCTCATTAATACTGTAGGTCAATTAAAAAAAATTTGCGTTTGGAATAAAAATCCGAAACCGGGATTTTACCTGGATGATCCATTTCAGGTGTTTTAAACCCTCCTGAGTGGTTTTACATAGTTTTCGGTCTAAATAAGTGTATGTTTATATGTTATCATCGTAGGAATATGTTGTAATTATAGAAAGTTTATTCTAAAAAAAACATGGCACATTTATCAATCTAGGTCTTGTTGCTCTATCCGGAAATCCATTTGTCTGTAACGTTAACCGTTATTTATAACTTAAAAATGCATAAAAAGCGAAAAAAATTGTATCAATGTGAAATTTGGCATGTATGTATGTATAATATGTATAATATGTATAATGTATATATAACAACAACAATGTTCCAATTTTCATTTCATTATCAGAATTACTTCAATTTTTATGAATTTACATGTATAAGTTTTTTTAATAACCAATTTAGTTGAAATTTGGCACAAGTATTTCTTACGGGTATTTCTTAAGTATATACGATTTTTTTCAATTCACTTTTGTAAAGGATCGTTGAGCACTGTCAAACGTTGCACTGATCATTCTTGTCGGAGGATAAGGAAACACGTGTCTTATATTCTGAGGACGGGCGCAGCAAGTCCGAAGTAGTAAGAAAGAGCGTTGCAAAATCCTATAAGTTGAGTAAAGGTTCCGAGGTACCCCTTACCCGATATTTTAAAGTAAAGTTTAGCTATAGATTGTGTTTAGATGTACAGTGTTCTTTAATGTACTGGTAAATATTTTTAAAACACTTATGTTACATCATAATCAATTTTCGCGTTGAACAACCACTGACATTAATTTATCCTATGCTTAAAATGAAATTAACTTTTTTTTGTTATCGACAACGGATTGATCCATAGCCAATAGTCAATTAAACTTATGTAACGCAATAAAACTTGAAAAATGTTAGGGCCATAATTTTTTTGCAGATATATTTTAACCATAAAAACACAGAATCATCTTACAAATTACTCAAATAGATTTTAGATAAGCTGACAGTTTACAAAACTAAAGTATTTTGGTAAAAAAAAAATACTACGAAATGATTAACTTCTAATTTAGAAAATTTAACGATAGTCATGATCAATAGTTATCTAAAAAATAAAAAAAAATTTAATCACTGTTTCTTTGATCAAAACTTGGCTGTAAACTTGGGTAGAAATAAAATAAAATACCTTTGTAAAAACATCGTAATATTTTTTGTTTAAAGAATGTAATAGATCAGGTGTTTATTTTATAATTAATGTTTTGAAAAGGTACATTTTTATTTATTTTATCGTTTTTGTTCTGATCTGTTATCAAAAAAATACATTTATTTTGTACACTTATAAATAGTGTATTCTTTTTAATGATCGTACTTGAACCTGTCTTAGTTAAGAGGTCAAAGTATTTTCAACCAAAAAAAAAAATAAATAGCATCCCGTTAAATATAATGTTACAAAATTTTTCAAAGGAATCATAACTTCTTTAAGGTTTAAGAAATTGCTTAACTTCTTAATAAAACCAATCTATATCCTAAATATTTTTTTTTAAGTTCAATCCATGGTATTTTATAACAAATGAATTTTCAAACAAATTACATTTGAAAATTAAGTAATCAAAAGGTGTTAACGATAGTATTTTACACACTTAAACAATTTTTTTTAATAAAAATGGATTGTTATTAATATGAACTGATTGGAATTTGTTGTTATTTTTTGATTTGATTGAGGTGTTAATGTTTTAACTCGTATTTGAGTTTTGAAAACGTGTTAACCTTTTGTTATTTTGTAGTTTATAAGTTTGGACATAATGTGCCGTTATGTAACGAGAACCAATATTGTTTTTCTTTTTTTGGTGTAATTTTTTATACATAAATTGGTTTTGATTACTGTGATCAATTTGTTGGTTAAACTTAAAAAGAAAATTGAAAGGTCGAAACGTAAGATTATAACATTCTATTTCTTATTAAGTAATTATTTGTCTAAGAGAAAAAATAAATGTATCTTATCTATTTTACTCAATATAT
Source organism: Microvelia longipes (assembly GCA_018340805.1). Classification (NCBI taxonomy): domain Eukaryota; kingdom Metazoa; phylum Arthropoda; class Insecta; order Hemiptera; family Veliidae; genus Microvelia; species Microvelia longipes. The sequence continues at coordinate 26,034,634 of JACMZG010001863.1, read as the reverse complement.
CTATTGATCTTACCTAAAGTTTAAATCAAAATAAAATCATAATAAATATATACATATTTAAAAATAGTCACATACCATATTATTTTTATTATACCAATGTGTATATTTTATTTTTCCAATTTTTTTTTATTTGCATATAGTAAGTAAAAATTATATTTATTTTTTTATAATCATTTAGTAAACATTATATTCCCTGTTGTTACAGAACGTGAAATGCAAATTTGTATCCACTGTAAAAATGGTTTTTTGTACGGCGTACAAAAAACCTTTTTTTGGGTAGTTAGGAGTACGTCTATTTGCCACGAGAACCGCTGAAGACCATATTCTTGATGTAGGTCAGCTATAGTTCCACTGGATGGCAATACTGTTCGAACAGTATCATCCTCCAATCTTAGGACTCTCTTACTTGTCCTCAGAATATTAAAATGGCTAGATTTAAAATAAGTCCGCTTTGATTGTACTCACAGCAGTGGCGGACACGAGAAGTGTTTGGCTAAGAAAGCCCAAACCTGCATCTCAAGAAGCCTAATATGGGGAGACAGGAGGAGCTTCCTATATTGTTTCTCAATTATCTATCTAGCTAGCGAAACGAGCCTGTTGGAAAATAAGTGTATTTAATGTATAATTTTGACATACGTCCCTGATGAAACGCATTACTAGTTTAATCATATTTCCATTATTTGATTAGAATAATAAAACATATTTTTTTAATAATTTGCAGTGTGTAATAACTTCTCAGATTTTTAACCCCCTCCCTCTTTCATGTTAGGCCGTCCTAACAAGAAGCAAATTGACAAACTAAGGCCCGTATTCAGAATGATCAAAAGTTTAAAAAAAAATCTCTCCTAGGTTCTTCCTAGGTTGTTCCTAGGTTGTTCCTAGCTTTTTCCTAGCTTCTTCCTAGCTTTAGTGTCCATTTTAGAACATTTTTAACCGTCCCTAGGGCTAGGAAGAGATCTCTCCTAGGTTTCTCCTAGCCTTTTCCTAACTTTGCACCTTAAATTCTAGGAAAAGGCTAGGAAAAAGCTAGGAACAACCTAGGAAGATCCAAGGTAGGTAGAGAGGTACCTTAAATCGTCCCTAGATTGTCTTTAGTCATTTTTTGTTCTATTTTAATAATTGTTTTTGAGCTTAAAATCCGTTTTGGGTAAACAAGAGTGGTTCAGGGCGAAAAATTTTTGGTTGTCACCCCCTTATAAATTTTGGGGGTGCTGACCCCAAAAAGTCAAATTTTTTTTATTGCTCCAAACAACTTCTTTTGACCTAAAACGGATTTCGAGCTAATAAAAACAATTTTTTTGGTCGGCTCCCCCTTATACATTTTGGGGGTGCTGCCCCAAAAAAATCAAAAATTTTTTTTATTGCTCCAAACAACTTCTTTTGACCTGAAACGGATTTTGAGGCAATAAAAAAATTTTTTTGGTCGGTTACCCCTTATAAATTTTGGGGGTGCTGCCCCAAAAAAATCAAAAATTTTTTTTATTGCTCCAAACAAATTCTATTGACCTGAAACGGATTTTGAGCCATTAAAAATTTTTTTTTGGTTGGCTCCCCCTTTTAAATTTTGGAGGGTGTTGCCCCCAAAAAAATCAAAAATTTGTTTTATTGCTCCAAACAACTTCTTTTGACCTGAAACGGATTTTGAGGCAATAAAAAAAATTTTTTTGGTCGGTTACCCCTTATAAATTTTGGGGGTGCTGCCCAAAAAATCAAAAATTTTTTTATTGCTCCAAACAAATTCTATTGACCTGAAACGGATTTTGAGCCATTAAAAATTTTTTTTGGTTGGCTCCCCCCTTTTAAATTTTGGGGGTGTTGCCCCCAAAAAAATCAAAAATTTGTTTTATTGCTCCAAACAACTTCTTTTGACCTGAAACGGATATTGCGCCAGTAAAAAATGTTTTTTTTTGGACGGGTCCCTTATAAATTTTGAGGGTACCACCCCGGGAAAATTACAAAAAAATTACCGGAATTTCATTTTATTAGTATCAAATGTTCAGAATATGACGCAAAGGTTTGCTCCAATATAATCTAAAGTTACTGTAAAAAATCACATATTGGTAATATGATGACCATACATACCAGACGATTAACAACATAATAATTGGGTATTCAAACTTCCAGTTGTCAACTTAGTGGGGTTGTAACGAATTTTATCGCGATAGCTCCATACGAAGCTGAGTTAATCAAAGTGATGTATTGGTGAAATGCACCAGTGCAGGGTGAAATGCACTACCCTGTATATCTTCTTCATGAGCACTATGTTAATCGTCGCGAAAGTGTAACGTCACAAAATACGTATTGGCTCATATCAAAACAAAATGAAACAAAGGATCCTATTATTTATTTTTTGTGATCCTAAAATGACCAATAGCATTGCTTTATTATGTAAACAAAGAAACGTTCTGCAACAAAACGTAACTTCCGTGACGTATTCATATTTGATATGGTCGATTATATACCCGAAGCAAAGTTTTTACATTCCATTTACATTTTTTAATTTTTTGTTAAGCTATAACAAATGTTTTTCCCTAAGCAATAGGCTTATGAATACTAAAATACACACAGTTCACGACGTAAAGAAATCGTGATCTCTACGTTCACAACTTATGAACTCAGAGATGTTTAATGCTGATTTGATTAGAAAGATCAGCTAAGTAACAATCATAACGGGGATAGTAAGCATTGTTTACATTATGTTGGTAGAGTAAACATTATACTTATTGATGTATCTCCCCATTAAAATGTGGGATTCAAAACTCTGCCTTAACGTGGTAGTGTTGTATATTCCCATCTAGAATGAAGTAGAGCTGTTAACTGTTTTGAAAATCCCCGTTTTGAGCGACCGCCTTCTTGATTGCTAACCTTGCAATAAATGCTATCAAATATTATAAATGGAAAGTATCATAAACTTGATAAACCTTATAGAAAATAAATAAAATAATACTAGTGCTGAGTATATGTTATTGAGTATATAATTATTACTGGAAAGTTCTAAACTAAACTAAATAATTACGGGTAAATTGGCTAACTTATAAAGGTAAACAAGACTGAAAAGTATATTTTGTTTGTTTTGTGTAGTTTTTAAACTGTTCACAATATCAACCGCTTTTAAAACGCCTAAAACGAACTAATTGCTACGTAAACTAATTTGACTTTACGTGATATGACTTTATAGATCAGTGTGAAAAATGGAAGTACCAACTGTAGGGTTTATACAACCCTATAATATGATGATTTATTTATGTCAAATATAATAATTTCTTCTATAAACTTACAATTCAAAAATGTGGCACCCATACACTCTACGAAAGTTTAACCTGTTTTTATTATCACTAACTATGTTATTGTAAAAACATTTAAATAGTACATTAATGACATATAATGATTTCTTCATAAGTGAAATAAAATGCAAATCATTCTCTAGTTTCAAACCTTCACTGGTCAAGGTCACGCACTTTCACATTAGATATACTTTAAAATAATCGGCAACTATAAATAAGTTTGTTGTCATTACAAATTTACGTATTTTAAGGGAGTTTATTCTGTGCCAGGTTTGTTTACAAATCATTTGTTTATTTTTGTAGAATATCTCAATATTATTAGTTTTACAGTTCTCTACTAGGTAGCGCTAGTTGTCAAAAATGTCTGTTTACGTAAAATTGAGGTTCAAATTATTGTAAAGATAATAATAAAATTAAGTTATAATTAACTCTAATGTAAGTTTTTATTCTATTTT
>JACMZG010001863.1:25973395-26025895 GCA_018340805.1 Microvelia longipes | reverse complement strand
TATAAAAAATAAATAAATTTTATGAAACACAATTTTGTTTTAAATAACTACAATTACTTCTATTAATTATTATAATCATTTATAAACAGTAATAATTGCGTTTTATTTCCAGTTTTTTTTTTTGTTTTTTTTTTATTATTATTAAAATGAATGTACTTGCGACCTTTTCATTAATATATGATTTAAATGTTTAGTTATGACATTTGGAAGGGTTCAATTTAATAATAATAGTAATTAAACAATTCAAGAGTAATAAAGAAGAAAACTAATTAACTCCGATGCATTTGATGTAATAAATGACTAAGTACAGTTTGATAACTCGTACCGTACGTGTGAGTAATAAACTAATGGCATACATAGTCAATATCCGCATTTTTACTTTTCCTCAATTAATGTATGTAAATGGGAAAAGTATTGCCTTTGCACTAAAAATATACAACCATGATTTTAATTATACGTTTCCAATTTTACGGTACATGTGATCTTGAGAACCCCCCATAAGTATATTTTTTTAATAAATAAGAAAACTAAGTTTGATTTCAATAATATTATCGAGCGAGGTCAGTGTCTGGATAAGTGACCACTGGGAATAAAACGGATATTTTTATAAACAACACCAACAACCGTGTCTCTCCACTAAACATTATCTATTAAAAATAAATAAATTGACGGAGCCGGCTTTCGGCAAATATCCATCAACAGTGCCGGTGAGATGTAGAAGGAAGGATCTCGTACAGTGACTGGTAGTGGACTCACTGGACGAGATCCTCCCTTCTACATCTCACCGGCACTGTTGATGGCTATTTTCCGAAAGCCGGCTCTGTCAATTTATTTATTTTTAATAGATAATGTTTAGTGGAGAGACGCGGTTGTTGGTGTTATTTATTGTGATGTACTTCACGGCGCTTTTAAAAGTCAGGATGTTTTTATGTCTGAGGACGATCAAAGCGGAGTCTAAAGACGAACTGCCATAGAAATTATGTGATTACCATATTCTGAGGAAGATCGACGCGAGTACGAAGTTATAAAGATGAGCCGATGAGCGTAGCGAATCCGATATGGTGGATAAAAGTTCCGAGATACTTTGTACCCGATTTTGTAATAAAAATGTTGAAAAAACGCTATATATCTGATAACACCCTGTGTTGTTGTTAATAGATGGTCTAATATTTAGGTGGTTTTTCGTGGCCCTTGAAAGTAAATTTATACTTCTTAAGTAATTGCCTGCTAGAAGCGTAATGCTTAGAAGCAAAGGTTTTATTATTATCATTATTACTTCTTAAGTAATGTAAATGCTAGCATAGTGGCCACAGGTTGTTGTTTAGTAAAGCATTTAAACTTTTGAAGATTTAGGTCTTCCGGTGGTGACCGCGTCAATGTAGATGACGAATCCGACGTTTCGTTTCCACTGTGGGAGGCATCTTCAGGGATGTAGGACATCATGGATAGAAACACAATGCTCTACAAAACTGAACTCAGTTCAGTTCAGTTTTGTAGAGCATTGTGTTTCAATCCATGATGTCCTACATCCCTGAAGATGCCTCCCACAGTGGAAGCGAAACGTCGGATTCGTCATCTACATTGACGCGGTCACCACCGGAAGACCTAAATCTTCATGACAATAACCGCGGAAGCCTACGCAGTTTATTATCATTTAAACTTTTTTGTTAAGATTTAGGTTCGAAGTTTAAACTCTTAATTGTTAACAGTGCTCATTACAATTAAAGAACAGATATACATCTAGTCACACAGACATCATAGTAATATTGCCTCTGATAGTATTAAAGAATACTGAAACGGATAATGTTTCAAACTTATTCTGTTGGACCTAATACATATCTATTTTTTCTACGTTTGATAGAAGTTGGTGAAAAGCAATAATAATTTTAATTCAGGTGTACGCATATGGCACGTGCTGGAAGTGCAGACTTTATTAAAACCCATAACATGACACAGCACCTTAATATTGCCTGTAATTAATGATGATCCTATGGGATGGATTGTTAATGATCGTATATCTATCTTTATGGTCATGTTAGACCATGTGGTATATGAATCCTATGTATACAGACTGTAACATTAGCAGATGAGTTTACAAATCGATTAGTTATGTTTAGTATTAAGAGACTAATGTAATTTCATATAGAGATAGCATATGGACCTAACACGCAACCATCATACGGAGCCGTAGAGGGTTTCGTAGATATTAACGCTTAATTAAAAACGATTTGTCTACATAGTTTCTTTTATTAAGTTTTTTCTATTGTTTAATTCCGATTTATAATATAATCAATTTAATTAAAAGTAAACATTCAAAATATAATTATAGTATCGTGAAGTAATGTAAATCGGGTATAAGGTACCTCGGTTCTTAACTTCAGACTCGCTTCGCTCGACCTCAGAATGTAATGTTTACCAAAATCGTTAATCGTAAGTCGTACTTCGGTCACGCCACACAAAAACTCTAAATGATAACGTTAACAAATAGGGTGTCTAAAACTTCAGTCTCGCTGCGCATGACCTCAGTATAATAAATTAACCTAATGCATTGGGTAAAATGCCTTAAAGTCAATTGAAGCTCAGAAAAACACAGTAGATATCTATTCTATCAAGTAATACGGAATGTTCTCAGGTACATAACTCAAGTCATATAGCATTACTCAAGTGCATGGTCAAGTATGTATTCATACTTGACAGCCTCGATTTTAATTATTTTAATTTTTAGAATATTAGCAACATATTTCATAACTACGCTTTCTACCAATTTAAATTTTATATAGTCCTATTAGTTACTTAAAGAGTCAAAAGTCAACTCTTTGATTTAAATGTTTTTTTTTATTTTAAATGTTTGTTTCTCCGCAAAACAGGTAAATATACAACAGTTTTATTGTAGATCGTGCAATTTACAACATTTGTCAAAATTGCGATGAATATTAAAATAAATGTAAATTGATGAACCACTTATAGATGCACATTTGTGTTGAATTTCAATTTTTAATGATTCTTTTAATAAAAATGTTGAATATACCAAACTAGGTTAACACGGTTTAAAAAGATTTATTTTTCAGTGCTACATGAAAAATAAACTAGATCATAAGTCTGATTAGTGTTTCAGGTGTCAACTAACAAGTGCGATCAGAGCGGTAGATGTGGGTAAAAAAAGCAACACACATGATGAAAACCATTCAGAAACGACATAAATGTGCCTGGAACTAATATTTACGAAACATTTCGGTTTTGTTTTTTGAGTATAACACAATACTTTTCCTTTACCTATGGTACTAGGCGAGGAAAAGTAAAAATTAATAACATTGTTCAGAGCAATTTAGAAATATTGGAAAATGGTTTTTTTTAACTACAAAATATACAGTCTTTATAAATACAAATTTTTACAAATGGCAAAAAACAGCTAAATGAGACGTCTTGTTCTGGGAGAGTGAATTTTCTCAGCTAATATTTAAGTAGCTGGTGTCATGTTGATATGAGTACTTGTTAAAATCTATGATTGGAAAATGTGAAGATTTGTATTAGATAGGTCTAGCCTGGGAAACTAAATCACAGGAAGGGAGGGATGAGTACAACCTGACTAGATGCGTTTATAGGGGAAGAAAAAGCATATTGTCCTTAACACAGTTTTCTATTGTATCCACTTATTAAGCATCCACCCTTCTTCCTAAAAAGCATATTGGGCACATCTAAACAATTGAAGGACCTAGACATTTCCTACCATGGGAAGATTGGTCGGCACGCGTCCCCCGCACATCCCACCCTCATTGTCAAATAAAGAATCTCCCTAAACTATTTGCTTACGTTTAACCCTCGTGACCACTATAATAGCTGTGCACTGACTTCCTAGATGCAGTATTTCATCTCTTTTGATTACCGTGGGAGTAGCAAACAGTTTTCTGAAACAACTTTATTTTCGAATATTGACATAGTGAAGTGCAGCCCGTATACCGACGTACTTAATTATAACATTTTTTAGTTTAATTAATACGAACATAGGTCCCTTTTATTACATTTAACAAACAGCAATAAAAGCATATTTTTTAAAAACATTATATTCATTGTGCTCGTATAAATGTTTGACATTTTTGAATTTTGTTAAACTCAGCTCAATAAATAATAAGTTACTAAACAGTGCTGTTCTAGTCTAATATCATCGTCAACAAACAGAGTTGTAGAAATGAAATTACTCATAGGAATTTCCTTTGGAAATAATTCGCTGATGATGCATGCATCATGCCAGAAGTCTAATTTCTTTATTTAGTTTAATTATTTTATTTAATTTAATAAAATAAAGTACTAAGCATATTATAGTCTTTATTATGTTTTTAGCACTAAATGGAATAAAACCGGTAACGGAGTTGATATGGATAAATACTAAAATCAAAATAACGGTCGGTAAAAAAATTTTTCGAGTAGGGTGTGGTTTGGAATGTATTTAGGGACGCAAAATCGAATAAACCCGGTCCAGAGTCGATACCACCACTCAAGTAACTAAAATGTAACGGTGGACACAATGTTGATAGGGTGTCGTATTCAATATTTCTATGTCTCGTAACTTGAATGAAACTAGTTCGGAGTCGATCCAAGTATTTAAACTGCTTAAACCCAGGGATCCGGGGTTGAATCTTGGATTTGGAGAAAATTTTAAATTATTAAAGCTTTTGAGGAGGAATAGGTACAAAATAGAGGTCCTTATAAAGTTTCTTATCTTAATATTTTAAATCGAATTAGTTTCCCATTATAAGTTTAACTACAATATAATTCTGGCGCGGTGGTTCGCAAGCCTGGCTTTTTTCCTTTGAAATGCTTGCTCTCGTGCGCACTAATCCAGTTATTGCTCAGGTTTATGCTTCATGGTTGGAACAGTAGCACTTTTACTTGCCTACCAATTTGCACATATTTTTTAAAGGAAATGCACAATAGCATTTTGTACAATAGCATAAACTATGCTTTGTATGACTGCTTGAAATGAGTGGCTGTATATATCCAAGGGTGAGTATAGTTTTTGAACAACCCATAGAATAAAAATGCGCATTTCCTTTAACAAATCATGCAATTGACAGACAAGTAATAGTGATGTTGTTCCGACTGTGAAAACCTGAACAAACTGGAATTAGTTCGCAAGAAAGCAAGCTTTCCAAAAGAAATTCGCTCGGATTGCGGACCATTGCGCTAGAATTTTTAAAATTTATTAAAATGGAACTTTATCCTAGACGAATTAAATAAATAAAATAATATTATTAACTCTTAACAAACCAAGTAATCATTTAATCAAAATTATGGGAATTGCATTCCCTCACATTTATTAGGAGAATTTTGAACCCTCTGAAGCTACTACTCTTCCATAATATTAATAAGTATAAGTCGATAAAAACAAGAAATAATATAATAAATTTAAAAAATAATATTAAAAAATTGGCAAATAAGAAACCTTTTTTGTCTGATATCTTAAAAGTCAAAGCAGTCATCATAATAAATTTAAAATATCTCGAGAACAAGCTAGTCACTAAAGTTTTTGGGATACTGTTAAACTCAAAACAATTCACTAACATAAAGAGTCACTTAAGTTTGTTTTAATAATTTGAAATGCCAGTTAAGGACTTTATGTTGGAGTAGCCAAAATATAATTGTATACCTCTCATAGGAGTGGATTATTGTCAAAAGGGGAACGACAAGACAATATATATTTAATCTATTAAGATTAATGTTTAATCTTCTATTAAATATTAAAATATAATATCAAACTTATTCAAATAGATGGTTACTTTGTAAAGAATGAAATGTAAAGATCTTTATAGAAAAAATTATATTTATGAATTAGGCATTTTATTGATTTTAAACGTTGTGTAGATTCAATAATAAAAACCTAAATCCGGCACAATGTTTATAACATGACAGTATAACGGGTACAGAGGAATTATGAGTTATCCTACTAGTAGTGTGTAAGGTTAACACTAGTGACAGTTTCTTCCATTGCCAGCATAAGAAATGCTCTATCCATAATATTTTTGAAATTCTTTATATCTCCTGTGTTCTTCCAAACGGTCTACCATGTGGCATGCATTATGTTTAAAAGAAACCATAGAAATTATAGCCATACATCATACATCCATGTACGCATTCAGATACAACTTTTATCGATAATTAGGATCAGTAGATGCTGAAGCGTAAACATTTTATGCTAGATATGTCAATCTATGAAACCAGAAGTAATGCAGTAATATTAATTCATCATGTGTTAACCATACATATCAGTAATCATACATGTTTATGAAATATCAGCATGATCGGACAAGTTTAATAATTTTTTAAAATTTTTGCTGAGTCATTATTGTGGGTTAATGACGTTAATTGGGTTGGGATATAATTAAACAAGATCGATTTTTGTACCAATTTTTTTTTTAATCCGAAAAAGCGTAAGAAAGTTATCGTGTCCCATAGAAACGTCTTGAAACAAAATTCTCGTACAAACATACATACTAAGACAACACACACACACACACACACACACACACACAATATATATATATATATATATATATATCCATCCTAAAATCTACCCTCCTTTATGACCCAACCTTATAAGCTAAACGGCAACCTAACTTTTCATAGAAAATTCACTAAAACAGTGCCACATTGTGGTATTACAATGGATCTCTTTCACAGTTAAAAAAGATAGGAAAACAATAAATAAATCAAGTATTGGTAATAACTTTATAAGTCGTTACAAGCTTATAAGTTTGCAAAAACCTGACCATCATGTCCTTATGTTTGCAAAATTACTTTAATAATCTGCACTCATAAAATCTAAACATAAATAAATCAATTTATTAAATAAATTTATTAGTACTAAAAGAATGACAGACAATAAACATTTTAAATACTCTGATTTATTAGCCTCAATGTAAAAATTAAATATTAGTACTTCTCTCTTTACGTTCATAAAACTAAAAGATTATTTCATACTAGAAAAATAAAATATAAGATTACAATTTATATTCTTTTTATTGTTTATTGCGCATGCTCAAAAATACTAAAATATTAATCTTATAGTTAAAAGTCCACTAAAAATATAAATAACAATTTTATTTAAAAATTTATAGAAAATGTTGCGTTATTTAATGAATTATATTTTTTATTTACTAGTTTAAATTTTAAAAGAAAATATTTAGATCAGATTATTCACAAGTTAATAAATTTCAAATCAAGGTATATTTATAGTTTGTATCTTCTAAGTCGGTATTGCACTTGGTATTTGTCATTTTAAAGTTATAATTTCATATTATATTTATTACCAGTCTTTTTATTATAGATTTGTCTGTAAAATGGCAGGTTTTATCTTTTGTTGTGTCGTTTTATTGTACTTATAAAATCAAAGTATAGTTAAACCTGTAATAGATCTATTCTCTATTTTTTATCCCTATTTAACATATTATTTGGATCAATTGATGTTATTATTATTAAAATCTAAGGTTTGCAATGTTTTCAAACAAAAACATTACTGACTAATACTCGTGTGTAGTAATTAATCAAGCTGATAAAATTTATAAAAACTGATAAGGTGATTTCATTGGACAGTTTTTATGAATGAAATCAATTTTTTTAAGTGTTAAGTTATAGTCCGAAATTGACGTTATTACATGAATAAATAGTAAATATCCAATGTTGACCTCCTATACCGATTCCTCTAATGAAGTGATACGTCATTTTACATGACAAGTGACGTTTACATGAAATTTATTCACCTTGTAAATTTAAAACAGCTTGGTAATTAATTAGTACACATCACAATAACGTATTACTTCTTTTTGTAGTAAAAATTATTATTTCAAAACTAATTATTTCGGAACTTAATTCTTTCAAGAACTAAGGTGAGCGTTAACGGAGTTCATCTTAATAAAAGAAGAAGAAGTCTCTCCACAAAAATATATTTCTTTATAGCAAAGCGCTTTCAATCTAACAAGAGGTCATCATTAGAGCAGCCGTTGAATAAAGAAAAGGGTGATAGATGAGTCTTACAGATCAGATATCAAAGATAGACTCAGATATATATCTTTTTATATCTGATCCATAAGACTCATCTATCACCCTCTTCATTATTCAATGGCGAGCACTAATGATGACCTCTTGTTAGGTTGAAAGTGCTTTGCTATAAAGAAATATATTTTTGTGGAGAGACTTCTTCCTCTTTTATTAATTCTTTCAAAGTAACAGTTTTGAACTTAACTAATTTGTTTAGTAACTTAATCAGACGTAAGACAGTTGGCACCTAAAATGCTTCATATCATTTCATTTTTATTTTCTCTTAATCGTGCTTCATACTATTAATAAAAACCCTAAACCTTTAAAAAATATTTTTCATGAGGTAATACTAGTCACAGGTTCTAAATCAGTCATTCAAAAAAAAGATAATCATAAAAATTTATTGTAATCATTTATTCGAAAATATATTAAAAAGTTTGAAAAGAGGAAAAGGTTACAGTACTGTTCGTTTTATTTTGATATAATTTTTAGTGCATTTTAGTTTTTTACATTAATAACTGTTAGTTTTTAACAGTTGTTTTAATGTGTCAGGTGCGATATCATTTTTTCGCCCACATGATAAATAGAAGAGGTCCCAAGAGTTTACCTTAAGCAACACCAATCTTTCACAAAATTATTTATTTTCTTCTTTCTTTTTAATTTATTAAACTTAATAAATTATTCAAGAATATTTTTGTTAAACAAAAAGAATGACGAATATTTACTGTATATTTATCTGTTAAACAATTTTTTATTTCATATTCTCTCTTTATCTCCTTAAAGCTATGAAATTAACATTAATTTTAAACAATTTGTCTTTTTTACCGATTCATTCATTTTTTAAGATTATGCAGAGTTTGCGGTTCAAAACTGAAAGAAATCAACTTTATTTTTATTCATAAATATAAAAACCGCACATCAATATCTACAAAACATTTTTTTAAGTTAAAAAATAACTTTTTTCGTTAGAGATGATGTGCGACCTCCCTGAGGCTTAGCATTTTTCTTTGAAATCATTTGTCATACTTATTTTGAATCGAGGTGAAAATATCACTGAATCCTTTATGCTGTCTGTCGAATACTAAACTGATGGTGCTGTACGAAAATAACCGTTAACACTTTAATATTTGTTAGTATTAAAAAGGAAAATTCTAAGGAAAACATCTATCTTGTGGATTTGAATGATATTATTCATTCTTTAACCAATAAAATTAAATTATACATTTTATTTAGTTCAACACGGCAAGCACTTAAAGACAAGTTTTTTTTTGCTTATGGCTTGTGTAATTTAGCTACAAAAAATAATTTTATGGATACGGAAATTTCATTATTGACGAGAAAAGCGTGTAACGATGAATTTCTATAGCCAAGCGGCCATTGACTCTTAATATTGCATTAACTAAATTGCGGCAGTTAATTAAAATAAAAAAATATGGTATGAGGTAACTCCTCGCCACATCGTTTTCGCTACACTGATTCTCTCTACTTTGTATTTGCTTTGCTCATCTTTAGAATATCAAAATCGCCAAAATTATACTGCACAACGTCTCCGAATTCGCTTCGCTCGTCCTCCAATAGTTTAATGTGTTAATTTTTATTCCCAGCGGTCACCTATCCAGGCACTGTCCTAGCTCGATTTTACCTTTTAAGGTCCAACATTTTATCATGGATATACTTGTCGTTTTGAAACGAAACTTGGTGTACTTATTTATTACGTGAAGGTAAACCCTTGCACAGTTTAACCACTTGTGAAAATAACCCTTGTCATTTAGGACATATTTAATAAATTAAGTGTTAATTTAATAAATTAAATTTACCTTCTAAAGAGTATTTATTTCCATCAAACTACATGTAATTTCACAATTGCTACTCTATTTATATTAATGTAATTTATAATTATAATTATACACAATTATTTTTATTAACTTTAGAGCTTATTTGGACTGTTATAAATTTTAATATCAATTGAATTAATTAGACTCAGTCCTTTTTTATATAACATTTATTGAAAATAAAATTGACGAAGAGCTTTCCGCCCAGGGATCCTGAGCTTCAGTTCTTAAAAATGAAAAAATGAGAAAGTTTTAAAATTAATAAAATTATGAATGTTTTTATGTCATTTTGAATGGTTGTTATGTGTGTCAAGTCTTTTTTTGAAAAGTTGAGAGGTCTCCTTATGTATGCTTGGGGGCAGTCTTTAACTGGTATTCTATATATAACATTGCATCTTTGGGCATTAGGAGGGTCTTTTAATTTTGAAAAATATTTAATATAGAAATTAATAGGATTTTTTAGAGCAATTTTGATGTTGTTGTCTTTAAATAAGTTTTTAATTTGGTATGTAGGGTGTCCTACCTAGGTAAGAGAGTGGTAAGTAGGTAAGTTATAAGTTGGTAAGCAGCAATAGGGTAATTGTTTTCTCTAAGTATATCTTTAATTAAAAAGGACTCAAGTCTCCATTAATTCAATTGATATTAAAATTATTTTTATTAATTATATAATAGAATTTTAGCAACTGGGAATTAGTTCATGCTTTAAGCTGTTAAAATGTAAAGGTGTAATTCAAAATTTTTGATTTTAAAGAAAATGATTTCTTATTATCATGAAGCAAGAAGTATAAGTGTGCCAACATTTTAAAACAGATACATGAAAGGGGGAAATGTTTTTGTTGTCAGTGGCGAGTACAACAGCAAAATAACGGTGCCTTCGAGCTTTTTAAATGCCTAAGTTAAAAATGCATTTAAACAACTTTTATAAGCTCATCAATCATATGAGGGTGGACTTAAGCAAAAAGATGAAATGTGTCGATAGTAAAGAAAAAAACTATTTTTGAATTTCATTTTCTCATGAATTTTTATTTTAAAAACCCTTTATAAAACTGTTACGGAAGCTATCGTATATTAAATATTTAATCTATACATACATCATAAAATTAAAATTCGACAAATTCAGAAGTATATTAATGTTGTTTGGATCATAATTCGAATTGCGCAAATACTAAAACAAAGTTTCCACGTAAGAAATATTATACATACAAATCAGTGAGCAGCAAAACTAACGTATAGAGAGCTTATAAAGATGAGGTATCTAAGCCAATCTTTATGAGCTCTCTCTTGAACAGATCGGACGGCTGGTCTGGTCTGTTCATTGGTATAAAACAGAGGTATTTAACCAAGCACCCCATTTCTAGTAATGTAAAGTAAAATTGATATTTTAAAGCAGGTGTTCTAAAACATTATGTTACCACGTACCTCCAACCATCCAACGTAACTTCTAGTGATAATAATTAAAAAAAAAAAACAAAGAAAAGTATCCATAAGTGTGCTAAAACGAATCATAATGATTAAAATAACTACATATACTACTTATATTTTAAAGTTCATTTTTGTGTCTTACTTTTATTTACAAAAGCCATTTGATTTTTCGACGTACCACCTAAAGGCATTTTGTGTTCCACCGAACGGGGTTTGAGAACCCCTGTTTAAGTGTGTTATAGTAAAATTCATTAATATTTTTTTTATTATTTACTTTTATTAGTCTTAATAAAATTAATTAATTAAAAATTTTTAAAAGTTTCGTTTTTGTGGACTTATAAAAAAATAAATAAACACAGATTAATTACACAAAAGTCCTATATTTTTTAATATAATTATCAACTAAGCTTTCGACTAAAAATTAGTCATCATCAGAGTTTAACAATATAAAATATAAAATAAAAAACCCCAATTTTACAAACTACATCATATTGCACCTTGGTATGGTTTGGTAAGCTAAAAAACCCTGCAATTTATATCTTCTGATTAATTTAAAGACAGTTTCCGATATGTTGATTCTCCTTTATTCTACCCTCTTTTTATAAATTATAAAATAAATATTCCGCCAATTCGTATGCTTAAGTTTTCGATGAAGATATATCCGAGTAGTTGTTGAAAAGAAGTTAAAGCTTAGATTAGTAAGTGTTAAAAGAAGGAATTCAGAATAAGCATCTTGATAGTATGGAAATAAATACGGCAGTGGCAGTGCAACGTATATATGCAACTATTCGCTTCCATTAAATTTATTTCATACAAAAAATATCTTCTTTTTCATCTATAATTTACAAATACAAGTTATGAGTTGCTTCTGGCTTTGTTCAGATTTACAGCACGGTGCAAACTTAGTTTTTTACTTGTTTTTCTTTATCAGGTATGCATTTGTATAAATGTTTAGACTTTTAAATTGGAACATGTTAATTTTCAAACGTTTATTTGCAGAGCGTGTGCTAAAGCAGATTATTTTTTATGTTAAGTGAAATATGCGGATTGGTTGTGTGATTTACGATTTGAATCTGTATTATGTAAAGTCTTAATCAAAGTTCTTTATTTTAATACAACATTGTGTTGTGAAAGTACAATATATAGCAAGTGTTTTAAATATGGAATTGAAGTTTTATTAAATAAACTATAAACGAGATTTTTCTAGTAACATATTAAATAAATAAATTTGAATTTAAAATAAACGTGTCATTTAAAAGTTGGTCTCAAAATATGTTGACTGGAATGGATATTTTAGAGTGAGCTATATTTTAAATATTAAGATCAGAATAAGAAAATATTAAATTGAAAAGAGCATTATAAATCATATACTATGAACAATAAGAAGAGATGGGTAATGAATAATAATGTTTTTAAAAATAATCACGAATAATTGGTTGTATACGATGAATAAATATTATGAGGTTTTCTCGCAGTAAAATACAAAAAATCATACATTTGATCAAGGCTGTGATAATGTTAAAAAATGTTTTTGAAATTGAAAGAATTTGTTAGTTATGCTGTATGCTCAAATGTTATCGAAATTATAATAAGAATGTCATTAATTGAGATAAGGGCAGAATGTAATACTGACAAGTATTAACTCTAATCGGCGAGTGCAATCTTGGATGCTTGTGGGCTGGAAGCGTTTGAATGTTTGAATATGCGTAGGGTATTGAATGGATGGTTGAGTAAGTAATTCTGAGAGATGAATGGGAAAGTGTGCTATGATGGGGTTGGAAATATAAAATAGGACCTGACGCTGCCGCCTCTCTAAACCACCCCTTAGTCAACTAATACCATGAAAGGGATCGACTCTGTATCATCAATTAAATATTGAATGGGACATGGTTATAGGATTTAGTCATGGGGGTGGCGTTCCACCAGCTTCCCAACTACCCTGGGAAAACCTGACGCCGCCCCATCTCTTGCCACCTGCAGCCATTCCAAGGGAGGCGGTGCAACACGCTCCCGCCTTCCTTTGTGTTGCCAAGTTCCCATGGGAACTACAGCATTAATGTTTAGACTCATGTCACCACCAGCATTGTACTCACTTCAGAAACCAATATGTTCCCAAGTTTTCTGTATAAATAACTACTTCTAAACCAAAGTATAAACAATAATTGTTTACATGAAGACCTTGTACAGTGCAATAAGCTTTTATAGTTTATGTATAGGAAGTTTTTATATTTTCTTACATATCCAATTGAGCAAAGTATAAATGATACAATTTAATGATAATTGATTTAATGGGATAGACTACTGCAAAGACAAGACTTCTCTGATGTCTCCCGAATTTAGAAGTAAGTAAAAGTAAAATTTAAATTAAATATAAATATAATTTAATGCTACCGAGTTTTGCAAAAACCTAAATAGTTTTCAAAATATAATAGTGCACAGCAATATAATAGTTAACAGCAATTTAATTGCAATCTAATAGTTGTATAGTCTATATGTATAGTCAATTATGTAGTCTAATAATTGCAATCTAATAGTTCACATCAATATAATGGCAATATATTAGAACATAGCAATATAATGATATCTTAGCAATTTGCTTGATACATTCCTAGATGTCTATCGCACAAATATGTTGTGTTAAGAAAAATTTCAAAAATACCCCGAATCCGGTAACAATATTTTTCTTTAAAGTTTTGTTTATTTTTCAACTACTTAATTTTAAAAAATCCGAGTACGGGGTACCTCAGAACTTTTCCTCTGTTTAAATAGATTCACGTTCCACCTAAGCACTGACCACGCTCGATGCTGCTTAACTTTTTATAATCCACAAAAAAACGAAACTTAGTGTACCTATATACGTAAAGGTATACATTTGTACCAAATTTCAATTCAATTAGATTCTTTCGTTTTTAAAAAAAAAAACGTACACATCATTTAATAAAAATGCTGATAATGAAATAAAACTTGCCACATATGTTAGTCTTAAACATCGCTACATGCATGCCATATTTCAATTTGCTTACATCATTGTTTCGCAATTTATGATTTTTCGAAATGTTTGCTAAGTCTTTTTTGCAGTTTAGTGGCGTCATAAAAAATATTTTCCGAAGAGCAGAACTACAGCGATAGATTGATTTTTGTACAAAGTTTCAACTCTCTAGCTTAAATACACTGGGAGCTACGATGATAACAGACACAGTCACGCACATAAACAAATACATACAGTCAGAAAACTTTGCGAAAACCACTCATGAGGCCTTATAAACGCCTAAAACGGATATTTCCAGTGACATCCCGTTTTTGTGTTTTTTTACAAACACAATACTTTTCCTATATACCTACGGTATAAATAGGAGAAAGTAAAAATATCTATAAGGGCATTGTAAAATTATTAAATTATGAATTTAAAAAATGCAAATGTCCTACAGTTGCACTTTGCACTAAGATAGACGTTAAGTAATAATGTTTACATTATTAAATTTAAGTATTTTAAATGTCACTGTACTGCAGGTATTATAATAGTTTTAAACATTTATTTCTAGGACATATTTGGTATTTAAATTTAAGCTAACAACATTTAAAATAAATCCAGATTAATGGTACTTAAAATAATAACCACATTGTAATATTCTACAACTGCTAACAAAAATATAGATTCGACTTTATTTTACATTAAAAAGTTTTAAAGTTCAAAAAGAAAGGTCCTACTCATAACTTAAATAAATAAATACTACATTTAAATATTATCATAAAACGTGTTCAATTTCCATGTTTGATACTTAATACGTATAATAAATTATTTAAAAAAATTTAACCCTATGCTATTAGTTGTATTAAATTATAATATGCGTTTAGGTGTTTAAAATGGAGTAGATGGTTTGCATATAATAACATTTAAATATTAATATTAAATATGTATGTTATATAGGGATTTTTATTAAATATCCCTAATAAATTTAATGTTCACATCTTTGACTTATTCCACTTTCCTTCGGTTTTGTAATGTATTGTCATATTGATTATGCTAGCTAAAAGTTACAATCATATAATATCGTGTCGATAGGACAAACTAAGATGGTATTAAAATATAATTCTTGCTATAGTTATAAAGATATATTTTATACTGTACAGATGGACGAAAAAAAATAGAAAAATGCTAAAATAATTTTAATAATTCCATTATTTTTCATTTTTTTATTTTATTAATAGTTTATGTTTATTATCCATGCTCATTTTAAGCGAATTTGTTTTCCAAGTGGTTCTTGGACAACAAATGTGGCCCTGATATACCCTTATCTAGCCGAGCGGATAAGGGTCCGTGTGTGTGTGTGGTGTATTTACATACATCTACGTAGCGATATCCTAATTGTTGTAAAAAATCTATTTTTGCAAAGAGGTTGAGTGGATATTGTTTTTATATTATTGATGGTACAAATTGTTTAATATGGTTCCTGGATGATGAGACAACAATAGTGGCCATCAAGGGCTCTTATCAAGCAAAACAGAACGAAGGCCTGAGACGCGCTTCTTTTTACTCTTCTTCATTTATACCGTACGTATAAAGAAAAAGTATTGTGATTGCACAAAAATCCGAAACCGGGATGAAACTGGAATTATTCGTTACAGGTGTTTTAAAGGTCTCCTGAGTGTTTTTCGTAAAGTTGTCTGTCTGTATGTATGTGTATGTGTGTGAATGTGTCTGTTATCATCGTAGATCCCCAGTGTATTTATGCTAGAGAGTTGAAACTTCGTAAAAAAATCAGTCTACCGCTATAGTTTTGTTATTCGGAAAATCATATTTTTATGACGTCATTAACCCGAAGTAATGACTCGGCAAAAATTTCGAAAAATCATAAATCACGCGTGGAAACACCATGTGATCAGATTGAGATTTGGCACGCATGTGGATATGTATAGGACTAACATATGTGCTAAGTTTTATTTCATTATCAGCATTAGTTAATTTTTACCGAACGAAGTGTACGTTTTATAAAAAAATTCTAAAAAAATCAGTAAATGATTCAATAGAGTTTAAATTTTATACAAGTGTATACCTTTACTTAATAAATAAGTACACTGAGTTTTGTTTCAATAAGACAAGTATATCTATGATTTTTGTTGGATAATAAAAATTAAGCA
Organism: Microvelia longipes; assembly: GCA_018340805.1. Classification (NCBI taxonomy): domain Eukaryota; kingdom Metazoa; phylum Arthropoda; class Insecta; order Hemiptera; family Veliidae; genus Microvelia; species Microvelia longipes. The sequence continues at coordinate 26,009,471 of JACMZG010001863.1, read as the reverse complement.
GCATTGAGCGTGGTCAGTGCTGTATGGGTGACCACTGAGAATGAGACGGATCCATTTACAATCTGAAAAAGAGCAAAGTGAGTCTGATGACATGTTGCAGTATAAGTGTGGCAGATTATATATTCTGAGGACGAGCGAAGCGAGTCCAGAGCAGGGAGGATGAGCGTAACAAATATGATTCGATGAGGAAAAGTTCCGAGGTACCTCGTACCCGATTTTTTATTTTTAAATTCGCTATATACTTAATGCAAATAGTCATGTGAGAATAATTGATATGATAACTTAAGCGTTATTTTATAGCATTTGTTCCTCAGGGATTTTGTATCTTTGATATCAACAGGCCCCAGGGATTCATCGTAATTTTTATTCTTTTTCAAACCCTTTCTCAAAATTTTAATTTAAAATTATTTAATATTTTCCCCGATGTAGCAAGAGCTAGAGTGTTCTTGTTCTATTAATTTTGTTTTTGCTTTTTATTTTTTTTTATTTTAGAAAGTTCTGTTAAATATAAGTGTTAGTTTAATTCCATAAAGTATAATTAAACAAAACAAATAAAACATACCTAAATAAATTTGCCTATATTTTTAATAAGATTTAGATATGCGAAATATTTTTAAGTAAATAATAAAAAATAAATACCTTACATGCAAATATATATAATACATTGTTATGCGTGTAGTGATGTAATTTATTCTTTTATTAAATTTCCTGGGGGCATCTTAAAATAACACGAACTTCACTCCCTTACGTTAATAAGACAATGAACAACAATGAATCATCTCGCAGCACATATTTTACAATATATTTTATTATTATGATCAATAGGTTTTTATATAATATTTATAGAAATGTAGGTTAAATTTTAAATGCTTAGTCATATTTATCTGGGTCAAATTTGTACTGATAATGCAGCGGTTATAGGTCATAAAATATATTTTTAAGAAAATTTAAAAAAAATGCATGTTTATTTATTTTAATTTCTAGTAAGTGTGTTGAAATTATTTTCTATATACAGTTATCATATCTATAAAAATCATGATTTTATTTATTTTCAATAATTTGTTTTTTTATGAAAATTAATATATCTTTGTATCAAATGGCATAAGAGTAATGTATAATAATAATGGTCATTATAATTTAGAGTAGATCCTTTACTGTTTTATTAATTTAATTAACAGTTGAAACCTCTATATTTTCCATTTTTGTGGGTTATAACATAAGAAAAATTAAATCAATGGTGGTTTTAATATTTTATGGTAATTAGAAATATTTGAGAATATTTATAATAATAGAAAACTAAGAATGGATAATATACTCTTTCAGATTTCAGACCATTTGTAATTATTTCTATAGAAGGATAGGATGTATAGATGATCAAATACATCAGTCTGATTAACTCAGCTTATCGGGTTGAAATTGGTATCTATACTAAGTTGCCCACTGCAGTAGTAGTAGTCATATGGGGGGAGTGGTAGTAACTACCAGGCACGTAGGCCACGTTGTTGGGCCCTTTTTGCCAGCTCCCTAAGATAGTGTTCTACTCCTTTTAATTTCAAGTGTAGGTATATTTCAGTTAATCTAGACAGAAGAGCCGTGAATTTCTATGGTTCCTCTCATGCTTTTTTTAAGCAATCATACATATTTTCACTGACTCATAAAGTCTAGTGAAAACTAGGAACAACACGTGCTCTCGCTGTTGAACCAAACCTCCATACACTTTATACTACAAGGCACACTATAGTATTATAATAAATCTACTATGAGGGTCCTAAATTTTGCCTATACTCAGTTTTATTTAGGGTAAGGGATCTTTAACGAGTACCTTACAACGCACAGGCTCGAGACCACCGGCTTTACGTCCCTTCTGAAGGACGTAATACGCAGAATTTTTATCCCTCTAATAAAAATCCCAGAGGCCCGTGCTGGGATTGAAACCGTAACTAAATACACTCAGAAGTTTTAAGTCCATTCATTCTATGTATTGGCCGCGTACCTTAACCACTACACCACGGGTGACCTGATCACTGCAAGTACAAATACCTAATTATTTCTTTAGTAATCGTCTGGCATGTATCGTAATCTGATTACAAAAAAGTGTTTCCTACGGTAACCTTAAAAAGTCAAATTGGAGCATACCTTTATATTCATTATTTCAGAAACTGTGTCATATCCAAATGAGTTTGATACCAATACAATTAAATTCTCGTATTTTTCCCCCGAGATATCGTTTGGCATACACAAGGACTATTACCCATTTCAAATTAAAAATTAGCTTACTGGTACACCGGAATCTATCACTTCTATGTATAAGAACAATAAAGTTCTGGGAAAAATTACCGGAATGCAGCGATGTTGGTAAGTATTTAAATTCCCATTGGTCGGCTGAGTGGGGTAGGAACTAATTTTATTACTATAGCTCCGTACGGAGCTGAGTAATGAGTATGATATATTTTGAATGTACCACTCTGTAGATGAATGAAGTGTTTTTTGTACGCCGTAAAAAAATAAAGTGTATCTACACTCGCAACCTCAGAAAATATATTTAAAATAAAACATAGTAAACATTGTTACTCCTTAATACAACCGAAATCAAACTAGTTTTAAAATGTGTACTTTGTATAAGAAATATGCATTATTGTGGAAAAATCATCCCAATGATGCATGTGTTAAAATATTAAATCGAAATGTTAGAATAGTAAAATCTAAAATAATTCACTATACGATTTAAATACCATACATAAATTTCCCACTTACTTTAAATTTTTTTCACTGAATGAAAATTAAATTTCATACGTCAATAGTTATACAAATGCTAGATATTAACGTAGAACCGATTTAGTTAAACTTAATTTAATATATCAATTATTAACATTAATGACATAATAATTATGACATATCTATCAACAAACAGCAGTTATTTTATATTATAATTCGTATGGTATCTCTTATGAAGTCTGATATTATTTCCTTATCTTAAAACTTTTAGATCTAAAATTTATTATTTTATACTATTAAAGCTTTTGATGAGGAATAGGTCTAGGAATTAGGAATAGCTTTCATTATAATTTTATCTTTTTCAAGGCTTAACAATGTTGCAAAACATAAACATCTATTTGTTAGCAACCATGTAACTGTGGTTTTTATACATTTAATACATTTTATGTAATTTTGTAATTTAAATATAACTTAAGTTTAAAACGTCAAGTATAAATAGCACTGAATAAGGATATTTTTATAATAATAATTAACCATGAGAAGGCCATCACCAAATTGAAACAATTTTAACACTAAATAATTTAGTATTTTGTATCCTTAATACAATAATTAGTAGTTATTTTAAGATAATTTTTAGTAGTTATTTTTAATTAATTAGTGTTTCAAATTACGATTAAACACGTGTATCTAAATTTTTAATGCGATATTTAACCCTATAAGTACCTTACTACTTCTAGACCGGATGTTCTATAAGGAGTTTTTAAAGACTCTCTCTACGATGACCTGTTCTAAGAACTTTTTCAGCTCCTGTTCTAAATCCCATCATCAGGAATGGTAAGATTTGTAGCTGTAATTCCACCACCCACAAAAAGACACGCTTTATACAAATGTTTCAAACTCTCTAAGTGATCCATCAAATTCTTTACAGGTTTCCTTTCTCTGTCGTTCCGTGTCCTTAAGACAGATAGCAGTTAAATCGTTGTCTTTCTTATAAAGCTGCGTCACCTTTGAATTTCTACGTCATGGCTTTCTTTTTAAACTTCTTTCACTTTGCCACTATGACCTCTCTTTTGCGTTGAAAAAAGATAAACAGGTAATTTTGATTTATTTCATAGACTTATAATTTAGTTATAAATAAATGTTTGTAATTATTACTTAGTTTTTCATCAAAAGATGCATTTGACACAACCAAACGATGCATAACGTATGATTTATCCATAACAACAAGTATCGACTACAATTGACTCTTCAATTACTTCTTTAACTTATAGTAAATATACCTAGCTTAAAAATATAATTTTAAATTCTGGCCATAACACTTGGTATAGCATAGCACATGATGAAATCTGTTTTAAACTCTTTATTAAAATTCCTTGACTTTTTAAGTCTATAAAAAATCTTTATAAAGAAATACTTCGCTTACATATCACAAAGCAGTTACAGAGTTTAAACTTCAAAAAAAGTTTAAAAAATAAAATACTAATTAACTATACAAAAACAACCTGTTGATTTTTAACTATAAATCTGTCTGTTACAGATAATAAATGATAAAAAGTCGCATCTTCATCTCTATTTCAGATTAACAACACTCTAAAAAAGTTAATAACACAGAACAAGATTCGAAAGATTAGTTAAGTATTTAACAAGCTTCAGGGCATTGGATATCCTCTTTGCATAAACATTTTGACCTAATCAGCCTTTTCTTCTTAAGTAAGAGAGCAATTAAGATATTCTTCTTCTTTTTCATTCCTAGACCCAGTGATCCTTTCTCTAATATTGTTTTTATCTACAATTATCTTAGCGTTTGATTGTTTTTTATCCGTTCTTGTTTTTAATATATTTTTTTAAGATGTGCATTTATTTTTTACTATCTCTTTAATAATACACCTGTTTGATTTACAACTGTTATTTTCATTAAATAATAAAAACTTCACCTGTTATTATTATTTTTTATAATGCATACAAGAAACCAAAGAGTGTTCTCAAAAACGATTCAAAGTGTACTTTTTGCTTCCACGAAAGTATTAATGTGTTTAGTGGATATTAACTTCCAATAAAAGCGGAAAAATAACAGCGTTCAAAATTTAATTAAACTAGTGGCCGTTTCGCTGTTTTTTCATTGGAAATTTTTTAATGAAGCGTTTCAAATGAAGCATGAAAAATAAATAATCTTAACTAAACTTAATTAATACTAAAAACAATAACAATTAGCTTGAAGCATTCTTCAAGGACATTAAAAATTGAGGACTTTGGAAAGTATTTATAAAATCTTATTATATCTGCAAATAGATTGTAAAATTGTAAAATCTATTAGGAAACTATTGCAGTGGAACAAGTTCGCCCCCGGGCATAGGGAAAACATTTATTAAGTTATAATCAGAGAAAAGATTTAAAATATTCGATCGTAGAAGCATATTATCATAATATGATTTTTCTAAACAAACGTACAAGAGGTTAAAATAAAGACGACTCTAAGCTACCGGGTACTGTTTCATATAAAACAGAAGTCATTATAAAAAAAACTTTTTGTGTGGGCTTTCTGTATAATGTTGGCACGATTTAATACATTTTTTAGCCAATGAGATCATAATTTATTTATCTTTTTAAGATAGTCTTAAAGATATGTAACGTAAAGAAAACAAGGTAATAAGCCCAACAGGTTGGTGTAAGAAAATATTATTCCCAGGATGATTTGAGATAACAACACTGCCACTGTTTCTAGATTAAGATCTTAATAAGATAAGTATATCCAGGTTACCTTATATATTTTATTTTAATGCTTATTAGGAACAAAAAAAATGTCTTCTTCATTTTTCGGATACGTGATAGAATGTTAGTACATTTTGTATCTTAATTAAACCAGTTATAATAAGGCACTAAAGAAAATGTTTTTTAAGTGAAAAAACTGACATTAAGTGTATTTAACACGTAACCCGTAACTTATTACTCTTATATCCGGTGTTCTATTTCTCAAACATTAACTCATATTCTTAATTTGCAATTTTATTTTTAAATATTTACCAGATATTATATATATATATATATATATATATTATATATATATAATATATATATATAATATATATATATATATATATATAAAATTATAAAAGCAGTAATGTTAATTCTTTGTATACATGTCAGCTTGAATATCTTTTATCTACTTACGGTAGCAAGCGTTGTAAAATATTTCCGATAATTTTTTTGGTGAAACTCAACCTCTTGAAGATTTGGTAAAATTAAGTCATGGTATGATTAAATATATTTTCTCCCCCCTATGAAGAGAAATTATTGAATGGAGGTTATAATGTTACAGGTTATCTAGTGAATTTTGTTTTTTTGGGCTGGTATCCAATGATTTTGTTTTTAATCTCAATATAAAGTCTAAATCCCAATTCATATCGTTTCTTTTGTCAGTATTTTTATTTTTTATGCTTTATTTTGTTTTAATAAAATTACGAATCTATAACGTTGTAAGGAATTAATAAAACTATAACCAAGGTAAACTAATAGTGCTGAAAATATAATGAATAAGAATAACAGGGAAAAGAACGAAAACAGAAGAATGAGAGTTTAATGCGAAGAGATTAAATACAGAATAATGAGAGTTCTGTGTGAAGAGATTGAACAAAGAAGAATAAGAGTTCTGTGTAAAGAAATTGAAGAATGGGAGTTCTGAGTGAAGAGATTGAACAAAGAAGAATGAGAGTTCTGTGTGAAGAGATTGAAGAATGGGAGTTCTGTGTGAAGAATTGAACAAAGAAGAATGGAGAGTTCTGTGTGAAGAGAATGAACCAAGAAGAATAAGAGTTCTTTGTAAAGAGATTGAAGAATGGGAGTTCTGTGTGAAGAGATTGAAGAAAGAGATCTGTGTGAAGAGATTGAAGAATGAGAGATCTGTGTGAAGATTGAGAATGGGGTTCTGTGTGAAGAGAATGAACCAAGAAGAATGAGAGTTCTGTGTAAAGAGATTGAAGAATGGGAGTGTTCTGTGTAAAGAAATTGAACAAAGAAGAATGAGAGTTCTGTGTGAAGAGAATGAACACAGAATGATTGTTGAGATTGACTAATTATTAGACCGAACTTCACCTGACATTATAAATGTTGACATAAATTCAAACCAGTATTGACACCCTCCAAAATCTTTTAGCAAGTATTGGAAAACCTTTTTCTTCTCATTTAATTATTTAAGCTATAATTTCATATGTTAATTTAGTAATTTATTGTAGTCTTAATTTTTGCTGACACCGATCAAAATTAAAAATAAAATTAAAAAGATATTCTCTCTTATATTTTTCTGCCGTATATAAACAAAATAGTATATGCTGACTCGCTTCGGGGACTAACTTATAAAACTTTCAGAAAAATTCTATTTTGCTGCTTATAAGTATTATACACTATTAATTAGCAATGAAACAACTAAGATCGTTCAATAGAAGGTTTTACATATATATATATATACTTTTAATACTTTTTAAGTAAAAATACCTAATTTCACTTATGTTTAAGTACATTGATTATGCAATTGATTTTAGCGAACACAAAACGAACTTAAAACTGATATAAGTAAATATTTTCTTATATTATGTTAAGAACCTTACCTAAACTTTATTTAGGTAAGGTTCTGATCTATAGGTTCTGTAGTATTCATAAGTTTTGGATTATGTTGACCTAATGTATTTGTAATATTTGTGCTTCAGTTTTCTTAAGATGTAAACAGTGGTTTATGAAATTAATAAAATAAAGCATTATTAAAAATTGTTGTAGAACTAAAGCTAGTTCAGTCTCTATAATCATTTAATAAAAGTAAATCAAAAATAAACATTTTACGTTGGAAAAGTGTAAGCATAGTGCTAATTTTGATTCCAAACTAACTTTTATACTATCTATTATACTGCCATAATATAGTTTGATAAATAGAATGACCATCATGGACCAACTTAATATTACCAAAAGTTAGTATTTAGTTTACTATTTGTAAAATATCCAATATTTTTTTTTCTAGCCTAATAAATGTTGAACAATATATTTTAATTATTTTTTGCATTTTATGTCAAATCTATTTTGAAATGTTTTAAAATAATTGGGTGCAGGGTACATTGGTACATCGTTCTATTTTAGGACTCGTTTCGCTTGTCCCCAAAGTGTAATGATCATACACAGCCTAAAGATTATTTACTTCGGTGTCGCAACGCTTAAACTCAGAATAAAGTAGTCATTATTCTAAGTCTAAATATTTATGACTTCGAATTTGCTTCTTTCGTCCTCAGAATGTCTTGACTATCCAAACCCGTAAGGTAGTATTACTTTGGTCTCGCTGTGTTCGACCTCGGATTAAAGTAGTTAACCAGAATCAGTCAAGAGTGTTATGAACGTCATGGAAATGCTTAACACGAAAAATTAAGATGAAACCCTGGTTTCGTATTTTTAGGGTGAACAATAATAATTAATAATAATAATAATTAACTAAAATAATTTAGGCCACTTTGCGGCCCATATTTTTAATTAAAAATTATTTTAAAAATTGTACAGTTACGAGAACTTTAACAATTAAAATAAATGTTAAGTTTATATAATTTATCCACGATAGGCATTCATCAATGCATTTTGATTTGATTATATACAAAAGATAATAAATGCATTTAAATTGGTATTGTCTGTATTGCTCTAGAAGCGTGGGCATCTAAAACAAATACTATTTTTGACTATTTAATCTAGTTTTGTTGTTAAATAGGACTATAATTGTCTGTATATTTCAACCTAACGAACAGAACCAAACTAGACATTTTCTAATTCTAGCTAATGTAAATATCTTGTTAGGACCACACACTTGGTGAGGTTTTAATAGTTTCACATTTTAAAAGTATTATGGTTATTAGACAAACAAAGTCAAAATATAACTATAATAAGATATCCACACGTTAATAATATTATGCATTTAATACATAGCTGTTTAATATACACATTAATTTAATTTATAGCTGGATAATTTATGGTATGTTTTGATCTTTTAAGACATGAAATGGAGGCATGCTTCTATGTGATGTTATTATAAAGATTTTTTTAAGTTGAGGAGGATACAATGTATTCATAAGTGGTCTAAGTGCCTAAATAATTTTGTGAGTGGAAATTATTTCCACTCTATAAAGTACTTTAATTTTAAACTTAGTTGAACTTTAAATACATAAAATAATGTTTAGAAAAGTTTAGATAAAATACGTTTAAAATAAAATGAAATTTGTTTCTTGGCCTAAGAAAATTATTAGATTTCGCAGTCTAATAATCGCCAACTTGAAGTTGGCGATACTTTTACTTTTCCTCATTAATACCGTAAATATATAGGAAAAGTATAGTGTTGGTAAAAAAACCGTAACCGGGATGATACCAGAATTATCAACTTCAGATATTTTAAGACCTTCTGAGATCACACTGTTGTCTGTGAGTGTGTGTGTGTGTGCGTGTGTGAGTGAGTGTGTGACTGTGTGTGCGTGTAAGCGTGTCTTTTATCATCGTATCTCTCATTGAGTAGAAACATCGTACCCAAAAATCAGTCTTTAAATGTTATCCGGAAAATAATTTTCTTATTATGTCATTAACCCGCAATAATGACTCAGCAAAAAAAATTAGAAAAATCATAAAAATGTTGCAAAATCCATTTGAGATTTGGCACGCATGTAGTCACATGAGTGATGAGTGTAGCGATTCCGATGAGGTGAAGAAAAGTTCAGAGGTACCCCGAACCCTCGTATTTTTTTTATTACAACTTACTGTGTTTGTAAAAACTAAGAATACATGCCCTAGTTTGTGTCTCCGAGTATTGCAAATCTTCGTAATAGTAATACCCGAGCCAAAAGTATAAAAAATAAAATGCCCGTTTTAGGGCCTTTCGGCCCATCAGGGTATTCACCCTGCGGGAACAACCTCAGGTGGGTTGCATCTACTACACTCTAAGAATTAATTAAAGTTGGCGAAATCTTTTTAATACAAATACTATTCATAAAAACCTTAGAGCATAGCCCGGGCTGCGAACCCCGGACCTTCGGTGCCGAAATCGAAGAGCCAAAAGTAAAATACTTAAATATTTTCATTTAAATTTATTTTTATTTTCATTTTATCTCCTTATGTTAAAAAAGAAGGATATACTATTTTGGAGAAGAAAAAGAAAATTTACCAAGTATGGAGGAAATTCAAATGACATTTTAATGTACAAGAAAGTGAAAAAAACAATTTAACTAACAAAGTAATTAAATTATTAAACATTAATCTACAACATAAAAAAGGTTTGAATAATAATCTTGGAGAAAGTTGAACTGGGAAGAAATTATAACAAAAGTGTTTTTAAAATTAAATCAACAAACTTTTTGGTACATAAAATTCGTGATACAAGCGCGCACGTAGGATGATAGTAAGAGTAGTACGACAAACTTGTTTTAATATAAATTTTTAAACTATCACCGTTGTTTTAAGTTTGACATAAGTTATACGTGAATGTTTTCCTCGTCTAATATTCATAAACTATGATGTGAAATGTTACAGGTCTAAAACACTGTATATTTCCGCAAGTGTAAAAAATCACATGTAAGAAAATATTGTTACTATGTTTATAGATGTGCAACATATTGACAAGTTTTATCTTCCTTAGGATAAAATGACAAAATCGTGAGTATTATACGCAAAGTTTTACATATTATGTAATATTCTTTGAAATACTTTCGAACTTTATAAATCCATCGATTTATTAATATAGTCTGTGAAGGATATAATTAAATTTAAGTTTGATAAAAGGATTTATTAAAAAACTATTAGCTACAATGTCCTATTTGTATGTTTAATTAAATTGAGTGATTGGGATCATATTATTAAATATTTTGCATTGTAATGACATATTCTTGAATAATCTATGGGCGGTATAGAATTATACTTTTATTACGTTATAGAATTGAAGTTCCATTCTATAGAATAAAACTTTTATTCCTATTATAGACTTGAAGTTCTATTCTATTGAAGAAAACTTTTATTACTATTATAGAATCGAAGTTCTATCTATAGAATAAAACTTTAGATACTATTATAGAATAGAAGTTCTTTTCTATAGAATAGAACTATTATTACTATTACAGAATATTATTACTAATTTAGAATAAAAGTTCTATTCTATAGAATAGATAATAGAACTATTATAGAATATTAATACTCTTATAGAATATAGATTTAGACTGTTTACAGAAATTTTAATTTTTGTCCAGAATACTTGTTATTCTAATACTAAAGCAATTGGTCTAATGTATGAACAACATTTAAAGGATAGTAAGATGAGTTGTGGAGTTTCCAAATAGGAGAAAAAAAGAAAGATGTCACTCCACTTAGTATATATTTATTGACAGAGCCGACTTTCAAACTTCTCTGACAAATCTAAAAAAAAAAAGCCTCTGGACAAATCTATTTCGTCTGTCTCCTAGCTTCTTTACTTCGCTTTCACCGGCACTGATGATGAACTGTTAAGTTTGAAAGTCGGCTCTGTCAATAAATATATACTAAGTGGAGTGACATCTTTCTTTTTTTCTAACATTTAAAGGGTTTTTAATGAAGAAAATCTTAATAAGGTTTTAATGAGTCCGTATCGAACTCGTCTAGGCTCTGCTAATGACATTGATTCAAACTAAGCATTCTGAGCTATAGAATTAATTATAAGTTCAATTAAAGGTAGAGATAATAAGATCTCGTAAGTTAAGTTTAAAAGGTTTATTATGGTATAAATTTACAACAACCTGTTAGTACATACCTGTTTTAGTAGCATAATCTATTTTATACTGTGTTACATGCACTCATGTTACATTTTATACTGTGTTATACATAGTGTTTAACTAACGCACTCTAGCAGATTAAAGTCTAAACCATGCCTTTTCTTTGACTTATCGTAAAATTATTTTAATCATCTCATAATAAATAATAACCTCATATTTTGAAATTAATTCATATTAATGTACATTAAGTTAATTATTTAACAACCAACGCATTACAACATTATTTTCTACTTGGCATCGTCGTCACAGGCCATTATATCCTGCTGATATTGTTTTTTATACTTATATCCATTGATACTGGAGATCCAATGGTTTCGAGATGCAATTCACTAATGTTGGTCGTTTGTGTCTGGATGAACCATTTTTTCATTTATAGATTTTACAGCAGGACTCCCTCAAATCAGTTGAAACATTTTTGTGGGCCCGAAATATGGATAGTCCCAGGAGCACAGACTTTATGACAGGTCTGCCTCTACTCCTTTCTTACTCTGAATGTAGAGTGGTATTAGAAACTTGAGAAATACCCATATGTGCTTAATAGTCTTTAGTTACATTCTTTCTAGATTATTTTACATTATAAATCTGAATTTAGATAAATAATTATTATGTAAGTGTTTATTCTGTAAAAATAAACATGTACCTTAACATAAGTTTTATTTGCAGTTCGATTAATCAAAAAAAGAAGTTCTAGTAACAGTGGTGAGCTGTTATAGTATAAATTTAAAGCGACGCGTTTGTGGTTTACCTGTCTCTGTTACATTTTTATGACACCTCTTATTAAATTTACAAGTCATAAGACACAGATTTCGCATTACCGTAATGATGCCTACTGCGCAAGCGAGGGCGACGTCAAGGAGTCAGACGAGGTTACAAATGTTCATTTTATATTATGTAGAGCTTTTTATAAGTTCATGCACTCAATTATTCAAATATCTAGTTTAAACACAGCTTTAGGCTACCTACATTGCTTTTTTAACAGTGGCAGAAGAACAGAGCTGAAGCTTCTAAAGGATTTATCGCTTCTGAATCGAGAACATCATTCTCATTGGAAAAGATGGAAGGCATAAGAAGGTAAGAGGCGACACGTTGAATGATTACCCTAACTTAAATTCTTGTTCGCTTCTGTTACTTTATTCTGTTACACTCAACTTCTTCCAGTAGTTTCTTTATGAATTATATCAACCTTTCAAAATTCTTCAGTTAATAACAAATCTTCCAACACTTCTGTACTTCATTGTTCTCTCGCATTCTCAGAAACCATTTGTTCACATCTTTAAGTTTAGATATATTTTATTCTTTTTCCAATAGATCAGGTTTTTTAAAAGCTCATTTATTCTCTTACAAATAGATTGGCATGATTGCTTCGTCACTTTTTTTGTAACTTGGTTATTTATAGAAGGTGAACTGAAAGTGTCTTTCAAATTAAGTTTTCTAAACGTCAGGTTCATCATATATTTTCTATTAGTACCTAATCTATTTCTTCAAGACTTTATTATAACGGGATTATAAGTCGTTAGTTTAAAATTGACAGGTTTTAGCGACAGGTTATGGACGACTATTCATTTATAATACGTTATTTTATTAGTAGTTCAATAAAATTATTAATTTGAACCTATTCTTTTATTATTATTATTTGTATTATTGTAACAATTGCATTTATTAAGACTTGTAAGGAGTTTATTAATGACAATATTTTCAAAAATATTAATTTCAAAGTACCATTAAATGCTAAATCTTTATTAGTAATTACAATTACATTGACTTTGTAATTATAATTACGTTGATTTTGAAAGGTGGCGTTTATAAGTATTTTATTAATTGTATTTTACATTATTTATGTAATTTTAACTCCATAAACTTATCTCACAATACAAAACGGTAACGTAATAATATCAATTGAAATTAAAATCAATAGATGTGGCGGTTAAATACTGTTTCTGATTATTTAAGATATGAATAAACGAACATATAAAAGTTAGTACGAATATACAAGTTGTATAAAATTTCTAAAGCGTGCTGTCGAAGTTGCAAGTTAAATTAATGATAATTAAAATAATTTATAATAAATATGCATACTAAATAAATATTTACCATGAGTTCTAGAAGTGTAAATATTTTGTTGCACCATAAATCAGTTAGACTTTTTTGATGGTTTAATTCATTCTGACAAATCCAAAGTACGAAGATAGCCAAGCTCCTGAGAACAGTTAAAAAACTCATGTAAATTTCATTTAAGTATATAAAATAATAAATATGGATTATGAACGTGTGGAGTCGCCCTTCACTATGTACTTGTATATGTATGTATATGTATATGTATATGTATATGTATATGTATATGTATATGTACTTGTATAGCTCACTCAGTCATTTTCAAAAGAAGTAGGATAATCAACGCGGCTGATCTAACTCTTCCAGAAAATGTTTCGACGTAAGTTTAATGGTTTTTTAACTTAAGTTTTGGCATAGGTATTGCCTCTAAATTCTTAAATATTTCTCTTATTCTATGCTTTTAAATCGTGCACTTAACACTAGCGTTTTTAAAACATTTTCTAGGTTTTCTTTCGCTATGTTCATCCGCAACATGTCTTACTCGCATCGCTCAATGTACTGGACATATTGAAATTAAATTTAGTATACAGTATACTTTTTCAATACACAAAGGGATACAAATGTTTGAAATTTCAAGTTCTTGGACAATTAATTTTACACATTTATACCTTAGGTATTTAGTAAAAGTGTTGTTTTTGCAAAATTATTCTATACCGGAATATCACCTGAATTAACCGTTTCAGGTGTTCTTAGGACCTTCTAAGTAGTTTTTACAAAGTTCTCTAAATGTCTTTGTTGTGTTATCAGCTTAACTCCCAATGTGTTTATAAAATCAGTCTTTAGGTCGTGTTGTGCTATTTAATATTTATGCTATAACATTTTATTATAACACCATTAACCAGCAGTAATGATCACTAAAATTTATATAACGCGGAAAAGTGTTTATATCGATTTGAAAGTTAGTACGCATGTCGTCATATATAAGACCTACAAAAAAATAAAAATGTGATGTAAGGCCATATTGTGATAACACTGAGGGTGAGCGAAGCTAGTCTTAAAACATATTGTAATATGAATTAGTTCATTTCTATATTCTGAGAACAAGCAAAGTGACTCCAAAATGGTGAGGAAAATTTACGAGGCTCTCCAAATTCGATTCTTTTTAATGTGATAGACATATGTTTCCTAATATAACGCTTTTATGTATTTAAAAAAATTCTAAAGATCAGGATATTTAGGCGAATCAATCATTTGATATAAAATCCATTTATCTGATTGAAATAATCAAAATATCAGGTATAATACCTGCATTGTCTGCTTAATCACTTCCTTATTAATAAATCTCATAATATATCACATTTCATAATTTATAGCCTAGGGAGAGGAATTTGTGGCATCAAACTAAAAGATTAACACTCCAAACTTTGTATCAGATTCAGCTTCTTAACTTGATGCTCTTTAAGCTACATTCTACTTTATTTCGCATAAACTTATCTTTTATTGTATCACGAAAGTTGTTATTACTTCGTGTTATTTAACAGGTACTTTTATTAACAAAAAGTGTTGTGTAATGATTGTTGGCACAGTCAGGTAATGCAGTGAATAATTAATAAACTTTATTTTTTAAAAATTAAGTCATAGAAGAATATGATATATGTGTTCGTAGCTTATAGTCTAATCAAGATTTAGTGAAATAAGAAGGAATTTTAATTTCGCCTATTTTAATTACTTCTATTCAAATTAAAGTTGTTCAGTTATTAGTTTCAAAATTTAAAAGTTTTTATTTCTCAGCTTTTCTTATTAATTAATTAGATATTTATTTTAGGAATTAATTAATTCGCAATTTTTATTTTTTTAATTATTAAAAAAAATTTAAATTAAATTTAAATTTAAAATTCAAAATTTTAAATTAATTTTAAAATTAAATTAAAAACGTATAGCTATACAAATAGCAAAAATAGTTATATTTATAGAAATAGCAAAAATAGTTATAGTTATACAAATAGCAAAAATGTAGAAGAGCAACCAAAAAGTAAACTTAAAATATAAGGGCAATGTATTAGTGTTTGTTCAAGATAAAACATTTTTTTATTTTAACTAAGTTTAATGAACAATTTATTTAAAGACTGCAATTCTAAAAAAGCAAATTCTAAAAACATTTGCAAACTAAACTTTTTGCAGAGAGAACCTGTGCATCACCAGTAGTAGAATAATCCAACTATTTTAGCACCAGATTAACAAAGTATCATATAAAACAAACATTTTAAAAGAATTAGTTTGTAAATTTTTAAATATAAGCTTTTTATAGGACTGCAGTCTTCAATTAATTGAGTATAATTTCACCTAAGAACAAAAAACAACTTTTTATTTATTTAAAATAAATAAAATTCTGGCGCGGTGGTCCGCATGTCGGGCGAATTTCCTTTGGATGCGTGTTATTGTGCTTTTTACATATATATAAGTTTACATATTTAAACATTTTAAAAGAATTAGTTTGTAAATTTTTTAAATATAAGCTTTTTATAGGACTGCAGTCTTCAATTAATTGAGTATAATTTTACCTAAAGAAAAAAAAACAACTTTTTATTTATTTAAATAAATAAAATTCCGGCGCGGTGGTCCGCTGTCGGGCGAATTTCAACATTGAAAACGACCCTACTCAAAATTTAATTTTTAACCACCGTAATTTTGGTTTTCTATCATTTTTGGTTTTTTCGACTTTTTGGTAACTTAAAGTGGTCGTATCGACTTCGGACCGGTTTCATTTGATTCAGCGCCTAAAATTACAAAAAAACACCTACTCGAAATTTATTTTTTATCGACCTAAATTTTGGTTTTCGGTAATTGACAATGGTTTTTTCGATTTTTAGGTCACTTCGAAAGATAGAGTGTTTACAAGAAAGTGTCTAGATAATATATATATATATATATATATAATATATATATATATATATATATTATATATATACATATATATATATATATATATATATATATATATATATATATATATATATATATATATATATATATATATATATATATAAAGTCTCGCGAAACGTATTTTTTCGTCATTAGGGGCCTCTGAAACGGATTTGTGTCGTGGTCCGAGGTTCGAATTCCGCCATGACGCCTATCCCATTAGCCGAATTTCCAAAGGAAATTCGCTAAAAAGGCACCTTTTTAGATTTTTCTTTTTATTGAAGCAAACTACTAGTTATGGAGAAACATCATTATTGTGTTCATAATTATTATTTATTATTTATATATTCATTTCATTATTTTACCAAAAGAAATAACTCATTGTAAAATTTATTTTAACTATTTTTGCTCCCTTTTACCTGTCTATCTCTTCGTAGGAGGCAAACGATTAGTGAAAGAAATAAATTTAAATATCACATTCGTAATTTATTTGATCAAAGAATTAAAATATGCAAGGAAGAATATGGGTTCTATTCTTAAATTTTACAGTTAGGTATCGTAGGGAATTCTTAATAAAGGCTTAAAGTCGTCCTATTGGGGTGTTGCGCCAAATTTTTTTAACAAAAAATTAACTTTACAATTACATAATAGAGGAACTTTAAATTTAAAAAAAATATCTTATACGGTTCAAAAATTAAGAAGGAGAGACTTTTTGAACACCCTGTATAAAATCCATAATTACCTTATGAATAATATTGAAATTTTGAGGTTATTAAACCAAGTAAACGATTTAAGTTTGGATAAATAGGTTTTTGGAATATTAGGTTATAGCAAATAGTATGTGATTAGAAGATACTAAGAATTTAACATCTTATTTAAGGCCCATATTCAAAGACATTTTCCTAACATTTTCCAAACATTCTCCTTAAGGATCAAGGTGAATGTTAGGAAAATGTTTAGGAAAACGGGCCTAAGTCTTATCAGTCTCCCTCATTTCATTGGCATCCTAATAAGCAAGCATAAATGTATTGATGCTTTCCACTTTTTGACTTGTCCAGTATGCATCGGAATGTATTATTGTTCTCTTCAAACACCGGATTACACTGCAAAAACTCTACGCTGCGAGTATATATTAAACAAAGATCTCAAATAAAGGGAATGGAAATATTCGCAATAGAAAAAATTTTCTGACCCCATGGATGATGTATCAGATAGAGAAAAAAGAGCAAAGTTATTTCCAATAGTTGTAGGGAAAAAAGCGCGAAACGCAGATTACGTAACAAGATAAGTCGAGTCTACTCCTCTTATCGTCGAGTCAACTCCTCTTATACTCGCTTGTCGTTCGGTGTTCAAGTCATGATTTTATTAGTTACTTTTGTTAATTCAATTAAAATAAAACAGTTAAAAAAATCGAGTAGTATGTGATGAGGAAAAGTTCTGAGGTACCCCAGAACTTTTTCTCATCACATCGGATTTGCTACACTCATCCTCCCTGCTTCGGACTTGCTTCGCTCGGCCTCAGAATATACAATTCGCCAAATTTCTACTAAAGCATGTCTTCGGACTCGTCCTAAGATTGTAAATGCATCTGTTTCATTCATAGCGGTCACCCATACAGCGCGCTCAATGCTACTTAACTTTTATGATCCAACAAAAAGTATAGATATTCTTGTCATATTGAAACGAAACTTTGTGTGCTTATTTATTAAGTATACACTTGTACTAAATTTTAACTCAAATAAATCTTTTTCTAATTTTTAAAAAAACATACACAAGTCATTTCATTAAAATTGAATTGATGCTGACAATGAGATTAAATTTAGCGCATATGATAGTCTTATACATGACTACATGCGTGCCAACTCTCAATCGGATCGAATTATTTTTCTGCGTTTTATCATTTTTTGCTCAGTCATTATTGCAGGTTAATGACGTCATAAAAACATTATTTTCCGAATAACACTACTACAGTGGTAGACTGATTTTTGTATGAAGCTAAACTCTCTAGCATGAATTCACTAGGAGCTACGATGATAACAGACACACCCTCACACACACACACACACATGCAGACAGAAACTCTGAGAAAACCACTCAGGAGGGCTTAAAACATCTTAAACGGATAAATCGGTTTCATCTCGGTTTCGGATTTTTTTGCAAACAATACTTTTCTTATATACCTACGGTATAAATGAGGAAAAATAAAAAGAAAATATATTACTTTTTACTATATATATAACCTCCTCAATAAGCAATGAAATGAGTAAGGTTGATATGACTTGGCGTAAAATTAGATCTCAATTCTTTTTACGCTAGACTAGGCTAAGCGTATGTTTGCTTTAAAAGCCCTTAGGTTGATTTTTTCTTTTTAAGAACTGTCAAAATATAATTGGGAAATTCTAGGTTTGATATTCTCTTATAGATTCTAGATCTTACATTGTAATTTAAATATATTTTTAATTTAAATATAATTAAGTATACTTTTAAAACCCATGTACACAGGTTAACTTAAGTATAAGCGATCGACCTCTTAACAGACTCACACAAAATATTAAGGTACACAAATCAATTTATAGATTATAGATATAATTTCCAAAATATGAATAGATCAGTTTATAATACGCGTAATAAATTCTTAATTTAATTAATTATTTAAATGATCGAATAATAAATTTAAATTATAAACCTGTGTAGTGAAAATATAGGTCCAAATTCAATTAACCTTTCAGCAGGTTATTGTGTCATGGTTACACAATACAAATTTTTGAAGAACCGAAAATAGAAATTATTATACTAATAAAATAATATCAATTTTAAAGTAATATTTTGAAGTAAGTTCAGTCCTCTACTTTAGTAAAAAGCGACATTATGTAACTTGTGACGCTTCTTTAGCGAACAAGTTATACTTTACTCCAAAAGGCGGGATAAAGTATACTTATACTTCCTAACAAAATATTAAAATTTAAAGATTTAGGAATCTAGACACCATTTAAGAAGTAAGACTTTTAACTTACATCTAGTGTAAGTTAAAGTGTTAAGACACGCGGTTTTTAAAATGTGCGAACATATAATTATGATAAATTTCCCCCTTTGAATTTTTATACCTGGATATATTTACATGTTAATGGTCAAACTAATCACCTTTTCAGCGCGAGAGCTTGAAAAGAATCTGAAGGTTTAGTCCTATGTCACATGTTTGTTGACGCAATAACAGCTAGAAAGCAAAAGATGTGTTACTACATTAATGCGAAAATAATGCTGCATAAATGCTGAAGTGAGACATTTACAAAACATACACTTAAGATAGGGTTAATACTCGTTAGCTATACTGAAAGCTAGTGGTAGATGTATAGCATGTATTCATTTCCCAAGAGCCTGAAAATAATCTAAAGGTTTAGGCATCTTAATTTTCCTAACATTTTCCTTGTTCCTTAAGGAGAATGTTAGGAAAATGTTAGGAGAATGTTAGGAAAATGTTCGGAAAATGTTAGAAAAATGTTAGGAAGATGTCTTTGAATACAGGCCTTAGTCTTATATCACAAGTTTGTTGACGCAACAGCAGCCAGAGAGCAAAATATGTGTTACTAAATTAATGCTATGCTATACTAATATTGAAGTGGGATGTTTGCAATAAATACACGTAAGATAGGGTTAACACTCGTTAGCTTTAATGAAGCTAGTGGTAGATGTATATCATTGAAATATTTGTGGCAGTAGTAATAGTTAGCTCATAAAAAAATATTTTAAATGTCAGGCAAGTTTACACCCCTTCTTTCACTGATTAGCGGACAAACCTTAGTCTCTAAAAAGTAAATAAATTATTACCACAACGTAAGACTTGAGTTGTGATTGACTTACTTAAAGTCAATCTAGAGCAGGTTTTTCAAGTTTTCTTTAAAGCTACTGAGTGCTCAAAAACTCTACAACTCGACCTAAAACAATAGAAATCACACATTATATGAGACAAATTTTGGTACAAAGATAGCTTTATATTTTCCTACGTAATATTAGTTGAAAAAGTTGGAAAATTCAGAACTCTTTATAACCATACTTCATAGATTAAAAAGTTGAGCTATTTAAATATGTATTAACAATTACGAAATAATTCTTTTGAATTCGTATCACAATTTAATAAAAATATATATCCTTTCATTTTATATGATAATAAATGAAATGAAAACAAATTAGATAAAATTAGTTAATATATGTTGTTATCCGTGAACTCTGGGGTCAAACAAAGCCCCAAATATTTAGTTAAATTAGACTCCTGCATTTTATCTGAGATTTTGAAATTATTATAACTAATAAATCAACCTGTTCTTTAAATTGTATCAAATAATACTTAAGTTCGTAATTCAATTTAATAAATCAGAAATATATAGAGAAAGGTTTTTTTTTTTAAATATGTATAAGGATTTAAATTTAAATATATTAAAAAATCAGGTTCGGAATACCTCGGAACTCTTCCTCATCACATCGGATTCGCTACGCTCATCCTCCCTACTTCGGACACGCTTCAACCAAAGCGTGTCCCTCAAAATATACAATTTGCCAAATTTATTCAGCATCACGTCTTTGGACTTTCTTTGCAAGTCTTTAGATAGAAAATGCATCTGTTTCATTCAATATAATTTTATTTTATAATTAAATGTAGAATATACAGTATTTTAATTTGTTTTATTTTCATATTATTTCAATAGCTTATTATTGAGATAGCAGTTGTATGTTAATTTAATGAGAGACAAAATCTGTTATATAGGTCCAGAATCTATAAACGCACACAAGTGCCTTAGCCTTCAGGCCGCTTCGTTCGCGGCAAATGCTTAGCTGGCCATATGCTGGCATTCTGCTATGAGCCAATTTTCCATTTGTCAATCAAACTAAACATTTTTCATTGTTGGCCAGTCCAATTGAGCTGAAACCGATCTTAATAGATTCGGAAATCTCGACAAAACATCGTCCTGATTTGAGAAGGCCATATAGTTGGACGGTATGTATGCATGTAAATGTCTCAAGCCTTAGAAATACATACATACACATTCGTGAATAAGTAAAAAATGAGCCCAAGCGACCTTACGCATAAGCGCAATTTTCTTTTAATAATTCGCTAAAATATACTTGCATAAAATTATGAATATCGTAATAAGTATAATAATGATTATATCCGGTTATAACTTTAAAATTATACAATGTATTATAGATTTCAATCTTTCTAACGCATGTTGATTTTATTGTTTAATGCATTGTTGAAAACAATTTAAAGTTTGCAAATTTTTCTCCGTTATGTTTGGAATTATGAAATCAAAATCTTGTGAAATTTAAACTCTATTAATTGATCAACTGAATCTAAAAATAAAAATAAATTATATTTTTTGATATGATCTTTGGAAATTACTAGTTTAATTCTTGCAAAAAAATAAATGTTTGGTATATTATTGTTATCCATTGAGATTGTACGGTTACTTAAAGGGTTCGGACTAAAGGCTACTTAAGAAACTCAATTGATTTTTTTAAATTTTTATTCTGTCTCATAAGTGTCCTATCTTTATGTTATTGACAAAAATAAATTGTCTACATGATTTGAGGACGGACTTTAACTTAAATCGGAAATAGTTATCGGCTAAACATGTTTTGACTGGCAGTTAGTAAGTTAAAGTAGTAATTTAATATTAATTCTTTAACATTGAATTTAAAAAAGTTTAATTTGTTTGTTTTTAATAGAAGCAACATTAAATTTTATGTGATATTCTTTAATGTAATTATTATCAAATTTAGGCGAAGATTGTTCCTATTCAAATTTTTGTATTCAAATCAATAAAGAAATTTAATATTTGTATTTGTTGGGACTTTATATGTTCGATTAAGATTTACCACATCAGGGTAAACTGTTAAGTTGAAAACAAAATTTCAAGATAAAAGAAGATGCTTTCAAATAATAATATTTTAGGTACAGGGTTAACTTAAAAACAGTCCTCGTTTTAAGTTTTGTTAATAATTACATATCCTCATAACGGTACTGTGAATTGTCTGGGCTGAATGGCCCTTTAACTTTAATTGCAAAGCGGAGGTGGATCACTAAGAAATATTATAAAGATAAATATAAACTTTTTTTAAACAAAAGCTCTACATGCCGTTATAGCGTCGTATAACTTAAATGGGCCTTAAAACTTTTTCGATTTTTAAAACTTTTTAACTGCGCCGAAATTTTTTTAAAGCTTTAAAATTACAAAGGTAACTAAAACTTTGGTTATAATAATTTATCGTACGGAACCCGTAATTTTTATTTTATGTTCATGGATGCATTTTTAATGGGATCTTTTTGGTGTTCTAAAATGCAGTGAGATCCTTTTGGATATTATTCTGATAAAAATTTTTGAATTATTAGGTACTAATTCAATTTTTTCTTCATGTGAGAAATTTACCAATAATAAAATATAATAAAAGTGTCAACTGTATTATATGAGGTTGTTTTAGCACCTATTTAATGTAATAAAACGGGCTTATTCTTTTGAATCGTAAGAAGTTAACAACAAATATAAAAAACAGGTCGAGTTATCTTGAAACTATTCCTCGTCACATGGGATTTAAAACGCCCATCCTTACTACTTCATACTCGCTTCGCTCGTCCTCAAAATATAAAAATTACTAGATTTATATCGCACCATGCTGTTTAACTTTTTTGATCTAATAAAACCTGTAACATACTTGCCATATGACGTTAAGGGACACATTTCTTCCAAATTTCAACTCTTGCACCACATTATTTTTGGATTTTTTTTAAAATTTTATACAACGTATTTAAATCATTTGATTGTATACAATAATAGGATGTAACTTGGCACATATATTGCTATGTAAGCCTGCATGCGTGTCAAATCTCAAATCGATTGATTTATATTTTTGAGTTTTATGATATTATGAAATTTATTGCTAAGCCTTTATTGTTGGTTAATGACTTTATAAAAAATACTTTCTGTATTACAGCACAACAAGACCAAAAGATTGATTTTGTATTAAGTTTCAACTCTCTAACTTGTATACATTAGGAGCTACAATAATAATACACACACACTCATATAGGCAGATAACTTTTCAAGACGTCTTAAAAAGACTGAAACGGGTTACCAAAGGGAACTTGACTCTTTTTCTATTCTTACACTTATACAGACTACTCGGTAAAAACAACTACAAAAAGATCCATCAGTAATATTGGGAATTACAGCCCCTCTCTCCCTTTTTTTGGCAGCCGTCCCGGTTTTTATTATTAAATCCATGTGTCCTGTGAAAAAACCTTTCATAATACTTGATTATCCTGGTTTTTAAGCATTAGCCTCAATTTTGTTAAATTTGTTTAAAATAATTGATCTTTATTCAGTAATTACGTGGAAAGTCATTTTTATTTAAATTCAGCAATTATACAGAAAGAGATATAATTTATCAAAGAAAAGTCTTTGCAATTCTTGGTAGCGCAATAAGGGCACAGGAAAATAATCCTTCATAAGCTTTAATGTGACAGCGTTGCCGCACAGGGTTATAACTGATTTCGTAGAATTTTCTATAGCGGCCTTCTACAGTGTGTCCCCGGATAGTTTTGCCTATACTATAAAAGTCGTTCTTGATAAAAGCTCCTGCATGTTTTTAAACTAAGATTTTTCATAATTTTTATTTTTAACGGTAGACTCAAAAACTGCAAGTTTTGAAAAATGGACGAGGAGGAAAGTAGGCTTAATTTTGACTTTTCAAAAAAAGTGTTCTTCAAAAAATTGTTTAATTGTCCACCTGAGACAATTTTTCCATAAAAACGTAAAATAAAAATTTTAAAAATTCACCCATTTTACCCCATCGCCCAAATTTTGGAAAAAATAAAAGTTGTTCAATCTGGATGAATGATATATTATTTTATAGGTCTTGACTAGTGGAACAAAAATGGTAGTATTGTAAACTTCGATTTAAGTAACATTAACTGAGATATTTTAATAAAACTTGAATTTTGAAAATTTTTATTTTAAATTTTTTATGGGAAATTGTCTCAGGGGGACAATTAAACAATTTTATAAAGAATACTTATTTTGAAAAGTTAAAATTAAGCCTACTTTACTCTTCGTTCATTTTTTAAAAAATTGCAGTTTTTGAGTCTACCGTTAAGAATAAAAAAAATGAAAAATCTTAGTTAAAAAACATGCAGGAGCTTTTATCACGAATGACTTTTTTTCGAAAAATATTTTTTTTGTCATTTACACGTATAGGCAACCCCATCCGGGGACACCCTCTATATTATTCTTAAAAATTCTTATTTAAAAAAACTTTAAAAGAGCTTTTAATGTGTTCTAATTTGAAACGATGACCATATTTTTGTATAACGTAGGGAATAAATATGCAAATTTTCGTTGAAATATCCGGGAATTTAAGTAGTAAAGCTACTGCTCAGGTTATAAAGGATAAACTAGAAACTTATGAAAAAAAAATAAATTGTTAGCTCATTTATAAATGTAGCTCGCATTTCAAAGAAAATTTGATCGAATTGAGGACCTCCGCATCATAATTATTTAAGTTGTGTTGCGTCATTGTTCAATTAAATTATTGTTTAAAATAGAAAATTGTCAGCAATATGTACCACTGCTGACAAACAGAATTAAAAAATTTTATTTGGATGTTGGCAGCCATTTTGTAATTATGATTTTTGTATTCTCTATTTTTTGTAAGGGTAATAACTCTAAAACTTAAAATGTATTGAGACTTTGTTGAACCATATAACATATGAAACACGGACAAGAAAATTTTAAATCTAGGTATAGATATATTTTTTAATATTAGCGAAATTGTTTTGCTAAAAATCAAGTCGCATGACCGACATTGCAAATAAAAGTTTGCAATGTCGGTGCAAAAGGATAAAATACATAAGTAAATACATAGTTTGGGATCAAAACTAAAATAGCGGCGAGGGAGATAAATGTTGATGTCCCAGATTTAATTTATGAAAATCTGGCTTCCCCCTCTTCCCCAATAATATGAAAGCCAATAAAGGAAATGGCATACAGTTTTTATTAACCTTGAGATGACATTAATTTTCATTGTGATACAGTAAATGAAATAATAATTTTAAATCGTCAAGGTTATTATGAGTGGGATGCATATGAAAATATCAATTTTGAGTAATTATTAAATTCAATACTTGATCATATTTATGTAATTTATTTTCATTTATCTGCACAATAATTTAACAATTAATTAAACAATTTCTATTAACATACACTATAATATATAAATAGCTAAGTTAGTGCAAATTCGGCGTTTTGCCATGGAACCATATTTATGTAATACACCAGATAAAACCATACTAATAGTTTATAGGCAAATAACAACTGAAAAATATGATTCCAATAATTATTTGGTATTTAAAACGATTATAACGATGAATTTATTACTTAAGAATATATCAAGATTTGCATTCTAGAAGTTTCTTTCCAAAAATATTTTATATTTATTTAAATATTTTTTTGCCACAAAAATATCAAATTAAAAAATCATATACAATAATAATAATGAATAACAAATAATTAAAATAATAATGAATACGAAAAATAATTAATAATGAAATTTACAATAATTACAATAATAATCAATACGAAAAATGATTAATAATGAAATTACAATAATAATCATACGAAAAATAATTAATAATGAAATTACAATAATGAAATGTATAGCTATAATTTAATTAATAAAGGATTTAAATTAATAAAAACTTCAGGCTTGGATGTTTAGCTTTTGTGAACATAATATGTAGTTTTCGTATTAGATAATTAATGGATATCTACTGTTTTTATTTTTCGTACTGTAACTTTTTATTTACCTTAAGTATAACACACTACAAATTTGGTTACCTAATAAATTATATGGCCAACCGTAGTGATACCGAAGTAATTTATCCTTAAGTTTTAAGTTTGCTAGCAATTTGAGAGACGAACAAACTGTGTCTTTCTCAAGTCATAACACCCTAGACTTTTGATTACTATTTCATTCTACCCCCGTTATTATAACCGTTAACCCAGTGGCGGACTCAAACAAATAGCCCGAGGAGGTTTTGGCCTAAAAGGGCCCAATAGGGGGGGGGGGGTATATATAGCTTTCACAAGTAGAAGGGCATTAATATTGATAAACTTAAGTAAATAAAATATATTGTATGTTCATCTATAGGGTCATTTTAAGTAGCAGCTTTAGGGCCCTCATTAAGTATGTTAAAGGCCCCATATGGCCCTAGTCTTTTAGGTAGAAGGAAGGAGGACCCACATTTAGGTAGCAAAATTAAAATATTGTATGTAGTTGAAAACATCAATCTCTAAGCCCTGACCAAGTATGTTAAGGGCCATCATTGGATCTAGTCTTCGTACGGGACCCTTAAACGTCTAGGTCAAATAAGTAAGGGCCATAAAGATCTAAAGTTTAGAATATTTTTAATTACTTAAAAGGACTAAATATCTAGAGCCTTTTTATGCTGATTTAAGGCACAGATCGAGTATGCTAGGGCCTTTTTTGGCCCTAGTTATCCGTATAGGACCCTAAAAGTCGAGGTAAAATAAATAGGGTCCTTAAAGACCCTTGCTTCAGGCAACAATAACAAATTGAGAATATTTTAAGTACTTTAAAAGTATTTGTCTCTTGGAGCTTTTTAGGCCCTACCTTAGAGTATTGGTCCCCTTTGACTCTTGTGTTATTATTATACTACATAATTTAAAAAAATATATTTTTATTTTATATTATAAAAAGCTTAAAAGTATTTAATGTTATTTTTTTTAAATTTTCGTTATTTAAGTTTATTTTTAGCTGAGAGGCCCAAGGATGGCAGCCGCCCCCGCCCTCAGGACCAGTCCGCCTCTGGGTCGACCGCAGCGAGACCGAAGTTAGATATTATCATGGCATTCTGAAAACGAGCGAAGAGAGTTCGAAATCGTGAGGTCAGAACCGAGGTACCCCCGAACCTGATTTTTGTAAGACAAGGATATCTATATGATGTATAATATGATCATTGATATTTAACAAATCATAAAACCGCAAAAACATTTTAATTCCCCTTCAGTGATGGAATGACCCAAATTTGTGTAATAATTTTATTTACATTAGACAATATCATTTTTTATGTTTTAATAGTTAAAAATCATTACAGTTATAGTACAATAAACGTCTAAAATCACTTGACAGCGAGGGAAAATAATGCGAGGGAACCAATGAGTTTAGTCCTTGATGTTAAACCACGCCCTCAATTTTAAATCAGGCCAACCTTACTTATTGGTTTCTCAACACTATTTTCCCACGTTGTCAACTGCTTTTAGCCGTGAGTGGTACTATAAGTCACTCTAAGGCAAACTTGCAATCAGGTGTCAAATATTTGAAATAATCTATTATGAAGAAAAAGGTCTCTCCAAGCTTGTTTGGTGCTTTGTGGAGAGACTTGTTTCTTTGTTCCCTTCTTACTAATCAACTCCATTAATCCTTATTCTTACTTTCCCTCATTTATACCGTAGATATATTGGAAAAGTATTGTGTTTGCAAAAAAAGTATGTCATTTGACAGCAAAAAATTTCAAAAATCCTTAAAACGCGAATGATGCGATTGGATTGAAATTTAGCTCACACATAGCCATGTATATGACTAACATATGTGCCAAGTTTCATCTCATTATCAGCATTAGTTCAATTTTAATATTATGAATTGTATACGTTTTTTAAAATTGTAACAATCGGAAAATTATCCAAATTAGTTGAAATTTGTTTCAAGTGTACCTTTACGCAATAAATAAGTACATCAATTTTCGTTTCAATACGACAAGTACATCCATAATTTTTGTTAGATCATAAATGTTAAGCAGCGTCAAGCGTGTTCAGTGGATGGGTGACCGCTGGGAATGAAACGGATGTATTTACTGTCTGAGCGGAGCAAGTCCGAAGACAGGTTTCAGTATAAATTCAACGACTTGTATATCCTGAAGACGAGCGAAGCGAGTCCGAAATAGGTAGGATAGTCCGATATAGAAGTTATTTTTTCCACTTTAATACTATTTGTACATTATAATCAACCTAAAATATGCCTAAAATGTTATAAACCCAAATTGATTGTTTCTTCTTAATTTTTAAATAACCTTGGTCAAAATATGTATGGAATATATTCACGTCAAGATAACCAATGATTATTGGGCAATCCCTTACAATTATACAAACTATCGGAGAACTTTTAAATATTAAATATATGGGCTTACAGAAATCATTTCGTTACGCATTTCAATGCAAATACCGACTTACTAACCACCTGAAATACTTATATGTTTTCAACCATATATGTATAATATAAATAATATTATTTACATAAATAAAATATACATATAATAATATCCTTTTTGTATTAAGTATAAAGGTTTCACCTGTCTAAACCAAAGTTAGATGGATCACCTACCGTTTCAATCACAAAAAATTCCTTTTGTATATAGGGGAACCTTCTTATAAACGATTATAAGATTTGCAAAATGAGATTTTGCAAAAAAAACCTAAGTATATATGAATAATATTAATATTAAATATCATAGTTTAAGTATGCATTACATAAAATGCTATCTTATTTATATATGCAAATACAAAGTATTCAGCACATCTTACTTCGTGATTAATTGTTTGTATATTTATTACTAAATTTGAATATAAACTGATATGAATTTAAATGATTTTTGTTATCTTTGTGAGTGAGTTTAACATGTAGATTAAAAAAATATTTTATGGGGTTAAAATATTATTTTCTAGGAAATAAAGTGTTCAGAAAAACTACAAGCTAAATTAGTGAAACATAATACAATAAAACAACATACGTGGTGTGTTCAAAAAGTATCGCGAATTTTGTGTTTTTTCAAAAATTATTTATTTATTTATGATAACCGATTTTGTCTCCTTCAAGTAATCCTCAAGAGATATACACTTGTGCCAATGGTTCCCAATTTTCGAAGCGCTTCAAAAAATCATTTTTTATCTTGTTCAGCTCCTCCTTCGATGCCGACTTTATCTCGTCAAGCGTAGCGTAACGTCGTCCCTTCAAGGACCTCTTCAGTTTAGGGAACAAGAAAAAGTCACAGGGGGCCAGATCTGAGGAATACGGACATGTAACTTAAAACATAAAATGTAAAGAAGGTGCTACAACCCCCATAAATTTAAGTATAGATGTCTCATTGTTGGCCTATCTCGAAATTGAAGAGGTTTTTGAATTTTAGAGCATTTTACATTTTTTAAGAAACCCAAAATGCTGGGATTGCTTAGCGAGTCGAGTGTGAATAGAATTGGTCAACATCATTCAATGTATGACTAGACTAGGTGTATACAGACTTATTAATGTCTACAGTAGCATGCTTGCAAGTGCTAGGTGTCAGACATGAAAATCTATTGTTATCCTAGGTAAATGCCTAGTCCATGATATTTCTAATTTCTTAACTTATTAAATGCAGTGCAGTCAATATTTGAAAGGGTCTTGTTTTCTAATATATTATTTGCTTAAAAATGAAATTTCTGTGAATACTTTTGGGCCATTAAATTATTTGTAATAGCTACTCTATCGTTTTAATTCCATACAACAAAATATTGTTACAACAGGCTACTCTACCCGGCTCTGTGGATATTAAGTTGGCCAAATTCAGTCTGAGTCTCGTTTACGCCAATATTAACCATACCAAAAAATCCATAATAACCACTCTAAGGTTAATTTTTATTTTTAAAAGCTCCAGATGGAATGACAAGTACCCCGTACTCCGTGAAGGCACGCTATGGCTACGGCTACCTATAGGGATTACAGGTTAAACATAAATGTTACAATACCGTTATTCAAACTCGGCCTAAAAAAAAGGTTCAGTTTTAGGCACCTGGTTCATTGGTATTGTACTTTATGCATGAATATATTTAGGTCTCGTTTAAAATTAATTCTCAAAATATCATCGAATTACATAAAAGTGAAGATGAGTTAAAAGATAAGCCCAAAAAGAAGAATCTTCTACTGTATTTTAAACTACCTTGGTTTAACCTTATAAAGTCACATTTAAAACTTTATAACCAAAAAAAGAACTTATAAAAATTTAAATTATTTTTAGAGAAAAAAACGCCATTATAAAACGGTTCTTTTGTTTGTCTTGGAGAAATCCACCTACATCATATCAGATAAATGTATGTTGACTATACCAGGGCAAATCTTTCACACGCCCATAAAACCAGCCACAGAATAGTTATTTTAACTACGAATTTCATCATTTATATTTAGTGATAATTTTACTATCATTAAATTATTATCTATTCTAAGGCTTAACTAAAACTTATACAAGCTAAGATTTAATTTGTATTGTTAAATTAAAATTGGTTAATACTATAGCTAGCTTTTTTATCAATAAATTTCTTGTAAGATTGTGTAAATGAAAGATTGGCATATGGCATGGGTGTGATGCTATCAACAAAATGAATGATGGCATAGAAAAACACCTATATTGAATTATTCATATCCTACTCGTAAACGCGTTTTAGGTTTGTATTGGGATCATATCTCTAATTTTTTACGTTAGACCCTCGTAGAGAAAAATTAAAGAACACAATTTTTAAAAATAATAATAACAAAGCAACAACCAAAGTGACAAACCAAAAACAAAACTAAAGAGCATCTTGTAAAGCAATAATGTTGATTTTTGATACATTAGGGTTCCAAACACCCGTTATGACAAAAGGCAAAATGCTTCGACTGGAAACATGAAAATACTGACCCAAGTTGGTGGAAATGGGTTCCAACCACCTTAAATGTTGCAGACATTGTGACAAGAAATATAGACATTAAATTAAAGATATTTACAGTAACTAGTGGTTCAATGGACTTCAATTTCTTTACGACACAATAATATAAGAAAATACTATGTCTCTAATTAAAGATAAAGACACCTAAATTGAGTTCAAAAATAAATAATAAAAATGAATTTGTAGGTGCTTCTAGACCTGAGAAAATTATAAATTTAAACCAAGCCTTATCTAATATAAAACATTTTTTTAAATGGCTCATACTTATAAGAGTCACAGCTTATGCTCTAAGGTTTATTAAAATGTGTAGGAAAATAGAAACGAACCCGATATTAAATTCCGACGATATAAAAGAAGGCGAATTTAGAAACTTTTATTGTAAACTTGTTCAAAACGAAAGTTTCAAAAATGAAATGATACAGATACTTAGTAATCTGGTCGATAAAAACAATAGGTTAGAACCGTTATCACCTTTTATAGGGAGGGATAGTTTGCTTAGGGTTAAATCAGTGGATATTCCAAAATCTGTTAAGCAGCCCATAATTTAGATCCTAAGCATTGCTTTAAACGTTTGTTGCTACATCATCTTCAATGTTTAATGGGCCATCAATGCCAAGAGACAGAGCTGAATGAGGTAAAACCAAAATACTGGTTGCTCTTCGGTAGGCAAGCCATCAGAAACGATTGGCGTAATTGTTTAACTTAAAAGATCAGTTATTAAAGGTATTAAATGGAAATTTATCTCATCTCTTGCTCCACACATGGGGGGAAACTGGTAGCGATTGTGCGAAATCAGCTACTATAGTAGCTGATTTTGTAGCCCGCATTAATACATTGCTCGCAAGTGTATACACTTACGGCAATGTGTGCACCAACCTAGTATATATACTGCAGACGCCCTGAGTCGTAATCTCAATTTTAATTAGAAAAACTTACCAATTTTTTCATACACATGTTATTTTATTTTTTTTAAATGATTAAAGTATAAAAATAGTCTTACTAAAGCCACGTTTAATATGCAAAACTCATATTGTAAATAAATAGAAATGAGACTAAAATTTAACAAATATTTTTCGTAAGACTATTTAAATATTTATCGTTGATTTATAAAAAGAGATTGTAAAATTATTCAGATCACTAAAAATATTTAAAAAATCAATTTAAATGAAAAATTAACTGTAATTATTTGAAAAATTAACTTTAATTATTGCAATACAAAAGATAAAAATCTAAATTCTTGCAGGTTCATCAAAAACTTGAAAAATGCTTAAAAATAAATTTATTAAAATATTCATGAATTCTCACCTTATGTCTCCAAAAACAATAGGATATTAAGAAATAGTGTTTAATTTTTTATGAATTTTTTAATATTATTATTTTTTCTTATCTTTAACTTAATTCTTCTTCGGATCAGAAATATTATATTTTAATTATCACTATGGTTACAATATGATGTCAAGTATGGGGGAGAAGACAATATAAAGGTGACGATGAATATAGGTAACGGGTTTTTATTAAAAACATATTTTAAGTTTCTAGCCTTGATGAATTGTATGCAAGTTCAATGTACCTGCATAATAAATTACAATAGATGTTCAAGAAATATTCAAATCAACAGGTATTTTCAGAGTTTTATTATAAACATTTTTATCAAAATATAAATACTTTAAACATTATTTCTATGACCGACTGAAAGGATTAACTTAATTAAGGTAAATAAAAATAAAGCATTTATCACCAAATAAAATTAATACTAACGTGCCAAAGAGGGTTCATGGAAGAATCCTCCCAATAACTTCTCTTAGTGGCTCTACATCCTTAAACTTATTTTATATATAACATTAAATAAGTTTAAACATAACTATTCTTAGGTATACTTGAAACTCAAAATTTATGTTTGCGGAAAATACATGCAGTACACGACTAAAGTTTCGAATTGTTTAACACTTCCATGAATTGGTACAAAATAAAAGCACAGCTTGAGCTACGGGCCCCAGAAATTAATACCATTAAAACGCGCCTTTATGTTTACGGTCTTCAGGAGTTAATATTTTTTATCAAACATAGTGATTAAAGTTATAAACATTTCATATTTTTTATTACAACAAAAAAATCTGTAATTACGATTAATTTATACTTAAAATCATATAAACATATTTAAATCTTGGAAAGATGAAAAATGTTAGTTTTATTTTTAACTACCACATTCTAAGACACGTTTCATATATTAAATTTTTTATCACGTTCAACGTTCAATCTATAGATTTTGGAAAAAGTCTTCATGGCTTGAACCTTCTTCTAAATGCGCCCTTGAAGACAAATACTTTCGCCTATAGAATGTCTTCCGCTATTCATATAATTGCCCTAAGGGGTGTTATAGTTTAACACTACGAAGCAATAAGTTGCGATATTTTTAGGTTTTGACTAGACGATGCCCAAAGCCAAGAGAAAAGAAGGTATTAAGTTTTAAAATCGTGCCCATAACCGTGGCAGGTTAAGTTGTGAGTAAGATAAAGACAAGGCAAGATCGTGATGTTGAACCAAAGCACGATGTTGAGGGTGGAAGGTTACAAACACCTGTTGCACTTTATAAACTTCTTTACAAGGGGCCAATGCACTACCACATCCTTGTCTATTACAGGCTAATAAACCTGCATTTTGACAAATATTCTAAAAGGATAATGGAATAATATTTGTTTATAAATCTTAGGAATAAACAAATACATGTTCATACCACACGTAGTAATGATTCGAGTTATTGGATTGAGATGATTCCATCCACGAAATTGCCATTAAAATATAGTATGTTATTAACTATAGGAATTTTTTATTTAGGATTATGTTGTCTATGCATAAAAGAGATTTTTGTCACTTTCTAATTTATTTAAACTGATTAACTAAAATAAAAAAATCAAGCACAAGGTAACCTTCGGAACTTTTCCTCATTACAATCGGATTCGCTACGCTCATCTCCAGCTTCTGAATCGCTTCGCTCGTCCTCAGAATATACAATTCGCCAAATGTATGCTGCAGCTTGTCTTCGGACTCACTTCGCTCGTCCTGAGATAGTAAACCCATACAGCACTGACCACGCTCAATTCACTTTAAGATCCAACAAATTGATATACTTGATCTTATTTATTACGTAACTTGTACCACACCTATTTGTACTAATTGTACTTGAACCTACTTGTTATGGTAGGTATACTTGTACCAAATTTCATCTCAATTGGATTTTTTCTGATTTTTTACAATTTTTTAAACAACATACACAAGTCATTTGATAAAAATTGAACCAAATGCTAATAATGAAATTAAACTTAGCACATATGTGAATTTTTCACATAATTTTTGCGGAATCACTATTGAAGGTTACTAACATCATAAAAAAATATTTTCCAAATACCACAAGTACAGCGGTAGACTGATTTTTGTACAAAGTTTCAACTCTCTAGCATAAATACACTAGCAGCTACGATAACAGACACACACATACAGACAGACAACTTTGTGGAAAATCACTTAGGAGGCCTTAAAAACAACATGAAACATATAATGCCGGTAACATCCCGGTTTCGGATTTTATTGCAAACACACACCTTTCCTTTTTTATACCTACGGTATAAATAAAGAAAAGTTAAAATATATGGTAAATTAATAAACTGCGGAGGCTTTATTAGGTATATTATTTTTAGATTTTTATTCTCTAAATTTATTAGGAGTCTGGATGAAAATTTCCTTCTTTTAGTTGATGTATAAATGTATATCTTTCTTTAACTTTTAGGGATCGTAATTTAAAATATGTAATAATTAATTTTACATCTTATAGACATACTTTTAAGAGCCAAGTTACACTGTAACTTTCTATTAAAATATTTTTACCATGTGATAGATTAACTGATAGATATTAGTTAAAACCAATCAGTTAGTATGTTTAATGAAGTATTATTATTAATTTTCATTATTAATGATCATTTGATCAGATTTCAATAATACGGTATTAAGACAGGTAGCCCACCCACAGACGGTGATAAAGCTGACATACTTAAGTCACGGTATCCCTTTACTGGAGGTCCAGACAACTAAAGGGTTTTTTTAACACCGAAATAATAATTAATGTTTAGTAGAAGACAAACAACGGTAGCTTATATTATATATCTTTTAATGCTTTTAAGAAATGATTATGATGAATGATTGAATCGGTAATAATTTATGGATCTCTAAGATCAGACATGTAATTTTATTGTAATGAAAAATACATAGATTTAATTTTACCTTCAACTATTAGTTCTAATAATTAATAAATACGTAATATAACTACACTTTCTCTGTCACATTAAGGTTTGTTACTAGAACGATTAGGACATTATATACTTTGATTTAAAATATCTACAAGAGACTTGGACAATAATACAGCTTACAGGCATCCTTATCCTAACGCCACTGGCTTTATTACTGTGGAAAACCGACATGTCTATTGAGTATTGCTTCCCTATTACTAAAGATATATGCAGAGATAGGGAACAAACAAGTAATATATAGGAAAACAAACGCGATTTCCGTCAGATATGACAGGTAGTTGTCTCAAATTTTCCAATGCACCCAAAATGTTAGAAATTTATAAGGTGATTTAATTCAGTGTAAACAAAATGGTGGGAAAATTTGGATTCCGATCGACACTAGCGCGGCGAGGGACCTACCTTTCAATTGAGTGGGCGTGTCTTGATTTCCCGCTTTTTGCCCACAGTCAGTTTTGAAATTTAATTTTTATACTTTGGTTAG
>JACMZG010001863.1:25754848-25972552 GCA_018340805.1 Microvelia longipes | reverse complement strand
GTTTTTATATGGCTCGTCATATATGGCGATTCTCAAGCCGTGCTTTATAATTGTTTAGTAAGTTCCTTGTTTCGATAAGTTGACGAATTCTATTAAAAATAGAATTGTTTGTGTGTGCCAAATCTCAATTTGATTGAAATATTTTGATTAAGTATTTTTTCTGTATTTTATAAAGGAAATGCACTAAAACCTTTAAAGAAACCAATCATGAAACCATCTAAACATTAATATACATAGTTATTTGCACCATTTTAATAGTTGGTGCGTGCACTGCAAATTTTAGAGGCATAGTTTAACCAACAGGATAGTTATGAATGTATCCTGTTGGTTTCTCATCTTCATTTCTTTTGAAAAAAAAAAACAGAAAAAAGAGATACGATTAGTGCTTGATAATTGAGTAACTGCTCAAGTTATAAAGCATAAACCGGATCCTTAACCAACAGATGTTAAGTACAGAAACACGCATTCCAATGAAAATTCGCCTATCATGCGGACCACCGCGCCAGAATTTTGTTTAACGATTTTTTGTATAAAGAGCTTATATAAACCCACAATACAAATATGGCCTTTTATAATGTCTTGTTTGAAATTGTTTGATTTTAACTTAAAGGTTTAATTAATTTATTTTTTAACAGTTTTATATCAGTTATCTAATTTATCTACAGTCGTTTTCACGTATACGATATAAAGCATTGTAGGTAAAATATCTTGAAGCTGACCTTTTTCCACATAAACAACTTGATATTTGAAGTATTTTTTCCAATTATAGATTAAGGTTAAAGTCGATAACATATATGAGTTCATAAAGTAATAGTTGTCTAATATAACCACAAAGTACTCGGATATACAGATGAAAAAATATGGTCTATTATAAAATCTTATTGTCAACCTATATTCTTTTCTATGTGTGTATAGAAAATGTATCCTAATCCTAATATATATATATATATATATATATATATATATATATATATATATATTATATATATATATATATTTATTATTATATTACTGATCATAAAGTATATTCATGTCCGCAGATGATTATGACTGGGCATAGATTATTGATGCCCAGTCATAATGATTATGGCTGGGCATAGAGTATTAATTTCCATAGATAATTAATTCTGGGTATAAATTGTTAATACCCAGCTTAGTATGGCTGTTGAGGTAAGAGTGATACCAGTCAGAATAAATAATAAAAATAAATATTGGGCCCTACTTACTTACTAAGACTTACTTAAGATCCAAAATTAATGTGCAACAGATTAAGGCCCTTGAGTACAGAGGGTGGGACAACCTCACGGAACTCTGGAAAATTTATTTAAATAATAATATAAGATAAATATTAATATCAAAGGTGATACAAGGTTGTAGCTCGATGCAGCTTAACATTTATGATCAAACAATACCCGTACATGAACTCGTTGTATTAAAACGAAATGTAGTATTTTTATTTGTTACGTAAAGGGATACACTTGTACCAAATTTCAGCTCAAATAATTTTTCACTATTTAAAAAAAACCTGTGCAAATTATTCGATAAAAATTTAACTAATGAAGAAAATCAGATGAAATTTGGCAAATATGTTGGTCTTATATGACTAATATCTTATTTGACATGAGTACCTAATCTCAAATGGACTATTCTTCCGCGTTTTATGAATTTTCTAAATTTTTGTTAAATCATTATTTCCGGTAAGTGACGACAATAAAATATATTTTTCGGATAGCACAACTTGAGCTAAAAATTGATACTTGTACCAAGTTGCAACTTTATAGCATAAATACACTGGAGCTACGATGATAACAAACACACACAGATATACAGACAGACAACTTTGTGAAAACCACTCAAGAGGTCATAAAAAAAAGCGAATACCTCTAGTGAAATTCCGGTTTCGAAATTTTATGTTACAAACACAATACTTTTCCTATATATCTACGGTAAATTAGAGAAAAGGTAAATATCAGGCAATAAAAACTACCTAATTTAATAAAAGCCCTTATCGGATTTCCCTCCCTTATCCTCTCTACTTCAGACTATCAGCGTCCGATATTTATAATTTGCAGTCTCGCACTTCCTCAGAGGAAAAAGAACAGTTTAAGCCCTTCCTCCTCCCTTTAGTAGGAAGTCCCCCATCCGCTGACAGACCACGCTCGATTTTCTCGGTGTTTAATCTAACAAAGACAGATTAAAATATGAAAATCGACACATTTAAAACCCTTATACAGTACTACATGTCAGCCAAATTTAATTTTATTTATTTTTTTACGTTTTTTACGAATATTTGAAATTTTTTGCAGAGTCATTTATGACGATTAAGACGTAATGTAAAAAGTATTCCGAATAGCACAACTAGACGTAAAGGTTAAATTTATTACAAGTTTTAAATTTCTAGCATAAACACACTTGACACGTGGAAGTACCATTATAACAGATATTCAGGCGAAAAACATAACAGCAAACAGAACTCTCTGCAGGTCTTAAAAACACCTGAAACGGATAATTTAGGCAAAATCTTGATTTAGATTTTTAGAGCGAACGGTGTAATAAAAAATTTAATAATCTCATATAGCGTTTTATTTATTTTTTTAAATCGAAAAAATTAAAAAAGTATTATTTAACATAATAATACGAATTAGAACATCATAATAACAATAATATGTTATTAAATAAAATTAAGCAATAAACTACCTACCTACAGGTTACCATTTAACGCGATCATACAAGTCCTAATCTAATTCTAATAATCAATAAAGAAAAACAGATATCTCACGTAGTTATCGAAAAAACTTGATTATTAAAACAACATAAGTAATTATTAATATAGACTTTTTTTAAAACATTATTATTATAAACCTATCATTAATTTTTGGAATCTTTAATCCAAAAAATTAATATTATGAAATTCCATTTTTTGTCTGTAACTTTTCGTATCTTGTTCTCAATAAATTACGGAATGATATGCTATAATCGAAAAATTGCTTAAAGATACATTGATCCAAAAAGTTTATGTTAACATAAATGTAGGTTAAAAATTTTGAGAACAATTTTTAATATCGAGCAGTATATTTATGTAATTAATCAAAATTATGAAATAAATATTCATTTGAAGTCTTAATAAAATGTTGAGTAAAATCGTCTAAATATTGATTTAATTAAAAATGTAAATCATCAGAGTACTCAGCCCTGTGAAGAACCACCTCAGGTTGTAATTCTGCCTTCAGAACCCCCTAAAATCCTTTTACATTTTGAAAGGATTAAAAATAATATGATGAACTGAATTCTTTGGTGAAGATAGGGAGGATGAGCAAAGTAATTATGAAGTGGTGAAGATAGGGATTCCAAGGTACCCCGTACCCAAAGCATTATGCTGTATTTTACGGAAAAAACAGACATACTAAAATGATAAATATTGCCTTTAAAAAGATATTTAAATGAATTAACAACAAATATCAGTTCTGGGTGAACTGAAATTGTAGTTTTGTTATCTTTGAGTTTTTAATTTTGTATTATCCTATTTTTTGTCAGGCACTGATGGCCTCTTGTCAGGTGGAAAGCGCTTTGCGAAATTTGCAAATAAACAAAGTTACTTGTGGAGAGACTTTATTTTTCTTTACTTTAACACACTTTTATTATTTCATTAGATATCTAGATATTTTACGAATTAACTGAATCATGTAAGATACCTTTTAAATTATTATTATTTTTTTTTATTGAATGTGAATTTATATTTTGTTTGTCTCTCGATACCATTGTATTGTTATGCCATTATTATTGTATGTTACAGATAACCCTAAAGTATTACCGAATCGTCGGTGAAATGGATTTAAAGTTTTAAGTGTATTTCTGTATTGTTGACTGCAACCCTTACGTTGAAATCGCAGTGCATTTGAACAGTCGAGGTGAATAGAAGAATACATACATATTTCACATTATATATATATATATATATATATATTATATATATATATATATATATATATATATTATATATATATATATACATGATCTGGGTAGACCTCAGAAACGATTTTGTGCAATACAATCGGCCCCGGACTTCAGGCCCGCCATGCGAACCACTTATTAACAATTTTTCAAAGGAATTTCCATCCAACTTTATAAATAGATCACACCTCATCGGTAATTAAAATTCACTGCTAATCACAAGGGTAAATAATGGTAGGCTTTACAATTTTAAATTTAACTCTCCACAAGTAAACTATGATAATTAGTACAACCTCAATTTTAATTAGTTTTATTTTTAATTTTGAGGTATAAATATATGTGAAAGAAAAGTTTTTAAATAAATGCTACATAGTCTAAGATCCAGGCATGGGTCTTATTTGATAGGTGACTGGGTCCCTCCAGCTAGACATCTGTCTTGATCTAAATGACATGGTGCTAATGTTTTATGACAGTTTAAATCCTTACAGTCGGGGATGTGACTTTTCTTCTGTCTTACTTCTTCCTTTCCTATATTAGAATCCAGTTCTTTCAAATTAGCTAAAGTCATCAAAAAGTTTTCTTCGTCAGAATTATCGGAAGCAACAGCAGCATTTTGCACCGAGTTGGCCATTTGGACGTTCTTGAACAAGTTGCCATCAGAACGTTTTACTTTCACAGGTTTCTCGTCACTGAAAGAAGTCTCGATTGATGAATCCACATTTTTCAATGGAATGTTATCTTTAATTTCTATCATTTCTTCATAATTAGCACCGTCATCGTATTCATCTATGGCTTTTCCGTTAATACTGCCAATCAATGAACAACCAAAATAGATAAAGTATAAGCCCGCAGGATACATTACCGCAGTCTAGGTTTCACCTGGCTAACACTTAAACAGTTTGTCCATTAATAAACCTCGTTGTTTTTAAATTCCAAAATAGTACTTTTCTGATATTATTATACCTGACATAAGCCTGTCAAAAAACTTTTGTCAAGTTCTATAAACTCTTTTGTCAACAAAACTTTTGTTGGCAAGTTTTTCTATTCACTGTCAATCCCAGAGAGTTTAACAGTAAAACTGTTGATTCAATGGTGGAAAACCCGCTTTTTGTCCCTATTCAGTTTGAAATTAACTTTGTTTACTTTCTATAGTCATACTTCTAACTTGCTGAATCCCTTCATGTTGCCTTCGTCGTATTTAAACTTCCAGGGAACAAGAAAATGTAACTGTCATAACCAATTGTTGCCATGGTTTTATGAATGGCAATTAATTAAACTTAAAAAAATATCGGTCATTATTGGAAAGCTACCAGGGTTAGTTCATGAGTTGTCTACTCCGGTACTCCGCTGTTCTGATTTCTAGTAGCTTGCGATAATCATATCCAAACTTTCCATCATTTAAGTTAACCCCTGTGGTCAGTCCTGATTTCTAGGATTGGATTGCTAGGAATCAATGCTTTTAATTGCGCGGTTGATGAGTGTGGCACGGTTTATACGGAAATTCACAATGTTTGTTGTAATAAATTTTGCAAATAGTACCAATTAAAATCATTTTGAGGGGAGGGGATGGAAGAAGAAGAGAAAGCCTAGCTTTTGGGACCCTGAATCAAATAAAATCGGTCCGTGGTCAAATGTCGAAAAAATCATATTAAATTTCTGAGAACTAAAACTACGGTCGATAAAAAATAAATTTTAAGTAGGGTGTCGTTAACAATGTTTTTAGGGCGCTGAATCGAATAAAACTGATCCAGAACCTATACGATCCCTTGTGACCAAGATCTCAAAAAACGGTGGT
The DNA here is from genome assembly GCA_018340805.1 of Microvelia longipes. Taxonomy (NCBI): domain Eukaryota; kingdom Metazoa; phylum Arthropoda; class Insecta; order Hemiptera; family Veliidae; genus Microvelia; species Microvelia longipes. The sequence goes on along the minus strand of JACMZG010001863.1, from coordinate 25,966,806 downwards.
AAATTACCGGGAAACCTAAAATACGGCCGGTTACAACATATTTAAAGTGGGGAGTTGTTTTGGGGCATGTCATTTAATTTTTTTTTTTTTTAACTTTATTGATTATTGTCTACAATGAATGTATTTGACATACTGCTAATGTTGGTAAAAGTGACTTGGCAGTCTTGATAGGAGGAATCACCCAGTGGTGATACTCCTTGGCGTGGTTAGGTAAATGTTGAAATTTTACTTATAATATAAAAAATTTAAATGAAAATTGTCTTGAGGTTTCTATAACCACCAGGATAATTATGCACATTTGTTTAACAACTTAGAAAACACCACTCAGGAGATCTTAAAAACATCTGATACAGATAAATCAGTTGAAATCCCGGTTTCGGATACTAGTGCAAACACAATACATTTTCTACATTCCAATGGTGTAAATAAGAAAAGTAAAAATAGGTGTTTATTTACCTGTTGTGATCCTGACCTTGAGGAAAAATTGGCCATGATCGACAAGATACGAGATGCATAAAATAATGGAATATTATTATTTTTATTTTTGCTTTTAGTAGAACTAATCGTGCGCGGGAAGTCATGAATTATTGATTATATTAGCATCCGAAATTTATTTCTATGTTAACATTAGAAGTTACTCGGTACTAATCAACAACTACTACTATCACGGGTGAATTTTATAATTTACTTTAGTGATTTGTAGAGAGTGGTTATAATAAATTTGTTTTACAGTCTTCTCAACTGTGCCCCTTTAACATTTCAAGGGCCCTTTTGTAGGGCCCTGATTAAGTATGTTAAGGGCCCCTTGAGGCTCTAGACTTCTGTTTGTGACCTTTAAAGGCCAAAGTAGAACACTCGGGAGCCTTAAAGGACCTAAATTTAGGTAGCAAATTGAGAACATTTTTAAGTACATAAAAAGCATTTGTATCTGGGAGCTTATTAGGCCCTACCTTAGAAAATTGAGCCCCTTTAACTCTTGTGTTAGAAATATATCAAATATTAAATATGTTAAACATTTATTTAATTTTTGTTATTTTTCTTTAAGTTTATTTTTGAATGAGGGGCCCAAGGAGGGCTGCCACCCTTGTCCTTACTGGTCAGTCTGCCCCTGGTGCCTACTGAACAGGAGATTTAGGAGAACAATGGCTAAAGATAAAGTCAGAGAGAACATCAACTACTATGATGTAGCATCACAGCTAAATAAATCCATACAATAAATACATATGGCTAAATTTAATTTTCGAATGATTGAATCCCAAAAATTCAGCTCATATTAGTCATACTAAACCAATAAATGTACTTTTACTACATTATCAGCATTATTTAAATTTTTATAAAATGATTTTTTGCCTTTTTTTTTAAAATTATTAAAATTGGAAAAATAATTTACTTGAGTTGAAATTGGTGAGGATGACTGAAGCAAATCTAATGAAGTGAGGAAAAAAGTACCCCGCACCCGATTTTTCACTATTAATTGTTTATAGAACTAAGTTAGACAAAATTATCATAATATAAGAATATAATTAACAGGGGTGTATTATATTCAGGTGACATAGATTTTTGTTTTAAATTTCTAGTTTAAACGTTTGATTTAATTCTTGTTTAAATAATTTGTTTAACTAAAAGATTAATTAGAATGATGCTTATATAGCAGCTTCACTTTGTTATTTTAAAAACATCTTTCGCTGTAAGCTGATGGGTAGAGTAGAGGGATGTAGCACACATCTGAGCAAACCAGTATTCTTTTCGCGTGGTCTACTGAGGGTTCCTACATTTATAAAGTTAGGTTAAACCCGCAAATCGTAACCATATAGATTGTTTTATACTAGCTTAACTCTATCTTTTTGTTTGCTATAAGAATTGTTTTTATTTATTATAAAGTAACTTTTCATTAATTTATTAATGACATAAATAAAGTGCATTATTGTTAATTTTCATTGATATCAATTTTTAATAACATGGATGAGAAGGTGTTTTCCGAGTGCCCTTTAACCGTAATCCTTATTCTTTGACGTGGAAAGTTTACACTCTCATTTATTTATCAATATTATTTACAAAAGTTTGTATGAGTCATACTCGCCACTGATCCTATTCAATAGTTCTGTAATATTCCGCTAGATAGTATACGCAGCTTAATCTGCCAGTATATAGATTCTTTCGCTCTCTACTAGAAAGCGCTGTCTGTACGCACTCAAAGAAGTCGACTTAGTAACGTGTTTATGTCTGGTAAGCGCCCAGCTGAAAATCGATCTCCTGATCCAACTCCGTCAAAAAAAATGAATCAAAAAGTTGGAGAGCTTACTGTTCTAGAACTTAAAGAAGCTTTAGGAATAGATCAAATAGCGACAAAAGCAGATATTAAGTGCATACACTCAAAAATAGCTGATGTTTCAGCAGATTTAAATAATATTAAAGAAGAGATTGCACAGCTAAATAAAGAAAAAGAAATTCTAAAAAAAGAAGTGTATGAGCTTCAAAACCGATCACGAAGAAATAATTTAATATTTAGGGGCATTTTATAAAAAAGAAGACGACTTAAAGATTAAATTGAAAGAATTTTGTACTAATGAACTTAAACTTTCTGATGGAGGTGAAATTTTATTTAATAGAGTTCATCCGCTTGGACCAACAACTGCCAAAAATCGACCGATTATTGCGCACATCCCACTAGACGATGACATCGATCTAATAATGAAAAATGCTAATAAGCTCAAAGATACTGGGTTCTCGATTCAGAGAGACATCATTACGCCGTATAGAATTAAGCAGGGAAAGCTAAGAACTCTCCGTAATAGCATCTTAAGCTTAACAAGGATTTGGTGACGTCATTCAAAGATTTCAAACTAACATTAATTGTAAATGGTAAGGAGTTCAAAATGAATGACAATTATGACTTGATTCATAATGAAAAACCAGCGCTTAGTGTCTTAAATGAATTGGTTGGACATGACCTTACACTAATGTTAGCAGAGTTAAAGGAAAAAAAGAAACCTATCAATAAAATAAATCTCCCAGTTCCAGTAAAAAGAAAAGCGAACATTGACTTCCTAGAACCAGTGATCTGAACATTTTATTTTGGAATTTACACGGCCTGAACAACCTAAAAAACTTAAACAAAAATGAGAAACGCTATCTTTGCTCTCATGACATACTGTGTTTTGCCGAAACCTGGTCAGAAACCTTTACCGAACCTAGTCAAACATATTTGTCTTCTTTCAGTCTTCATAAACAGTTATTCTCAGAAGCAAGGCGTACACACAGGAGAGGTAGAGCCAGTGGAGGTCTTATGATCTTAATTAATTCTGAGCTTAACTTATCTCCAATTCTAATAAATAATTCTTCAGCCTGGATAGTATTTAAACTTATCTTACCCTCCTGCGTGCTTGTCATTGCTTTTGTTTATTTTCCACCAATATAGACTTAACTGAACAGCTTTCGGAATTGCACACTATCTTGAGAACGAACTATCCAATGACATTAATGTTAATATAGTTTTAGGCGGAGACCTCAACTGTAAAATCGGGGTTCTTAACAATGAAATAGATCTTGATTTAGTAGAAGGAAGTGAGTTTGATAGCTTGAGGCTTACATGCGACGGAAGACAGGATAAAAGAGGTGAGATTATAACAGATTTCATGGAATCTTTGGGTCTTATTGTAGCCAATGGTAGGTCACCCCTTGATACCCCCGCTCAAATAACTTATATTGGCCCTTCAGGTACCTCTATACTAGACTATGTCTGGCTTTCACCTTCTTGTTTACAATTAGCCACTAAATTTGAAGTTTCACCCGAGCTAACCTGCTCAGATCATTTTCCTTGTAGACTAACTTTGTCAGAAGTTATTGCTACCTCATCTTTCTTTCAAACAACTCAAGTCCAATATAATAGGATTACTGAAAAGTACATATGGTCAGAAAACAGCTTGCTAGCATACCAAGATTTTCTCTTACACTTGCCTATTTCTTTTGAGTTTTTTATTGACACAACCCGCGCTACTTCTTTCTTTTAAATTCAATAAAACAAGCTGCTCTTAACTCATATATGTTCCAACCTTTGAATAATTCCTCTTCTAACTTTCAAAATACGCATGATATTTCGCCATGGTTCAACCAGTCTTGCCATGAAGCAAAGCATAAATTTAGAATTGCTCTTAGGCGCTGTAGGAGAAATAAACATAAAAATAGAATACTCGTTGATGATTTTTTTAATGCTAAACGGCAATACATGTCTGTATTGAGGCAAAGTAAATTACAATACGAGAGGGAGTGTCTTGATCAACTTGCTGATACAAAAAATACAAAACCATTTTGGGCGGCTGTTAAAAAATTTAAACATAACCGTGACGTCAATAAAAATTTTATAGACCTATCATCTTGGCATTCATTTCTAAGCTTGCTTTATCCTGCTAGGACTTATACAACCCTAGATGTTCTCTTACTTGATGCAAACCTCCTCACCCTTTCTTAGACTGTAATATAACGCTAAGCGAACTGAAGGAAGCTCTAAATAAATGTAAGGATGGTAAAGCCGCAGGTCCCGATGCTTTATCATATGAATTCTTCTCCAGACTACCAGAACCTTGGCTAAACCATCTATTGCACTTATACAATGAGGTTTTTTCGTCTGGATCAGTTCCCGCTAGTTGGTCAGAAAGTTTTTTAACGATGCTCCATAAAAAAGGAGATAAGTCAGATTGTTCTAATTATAGGGGCATAGCGCTTCTCAATTCCATTGAAAAAATATTTTCATCCATCTTATTAAGTAGAATAAGTAAATGGACTGAAACAAATAAAATCATTCCAGAAGAACAATCTGGCTTTCGCATAGGTCGTGGTTGCATCGACAATATATTTATACTGCACGCTGTAACTTCGTTAAATTTAATAAATAAGGTTGCTTATCTGATTGTTATTTTCATAGATTTCACTAGAGCCTTCGACTCTATTTTTCATGACTTGTTATGGAAAAAATTACTCGGACTTGGTTTGAGTCCTAAAATAATTAAAGTTCTAAAAGCAATATATGATCAAGCTGCTCTTGCTGTAAAAAATAAAAATAGCTTCTCGGAAAAGATTGAAATTACTCGTGGGCTTTTACAAGGCGAGCCACTGTCAGCCACCCTTTTTAGTTTATTCATTTCTGATATTGTTAATTTTTTTAAGTCTAAAGGCTTTATTGGAGTCAAGCTCGGTAATGCTATTAGGATTCTAATGTTGCTTTATGCTGACGATGTACTATTCTTGTCAAGTTGCTGGACAGAAGCTCAAGAACTTTTAGACACTCTGTTATTGTACTGCTCGGAAAATGGTCTTGAGGTCAACACACTAAAAACTAAAGCTATTATTTTCTCACGGTCTACTAAACCGAAAAAACTCAGGCCCTTAACTTACAACGGCAACAAAGTTGAATTTGTGAAAAAGTTTAACTACTTAGGTGTTCCATTTTCATCATCCGGCAAGTTTTTACAAGCTAGCAAATACTTTATATCGAAAGGTAATATAGCCTCAGCCCAAGTCCGGAATATATTAATAAATTCAAAATCAGATTCATGGGCAACAAAACTCACTCTTTTTAACAGCCTAGCTTTATCAACTCTTTTATATAGCTGCGAAATATGGGCACCTAGGTATTTAAACGAACTCGATACCGTTCAATCTAAGTTTTTTAAATATCTTCTTCATCTGCCCTCTTGTACTCCACACTACATGTTGCGACTGGAACTTGGTCTCCTTTCTATTAAATCAAAAATTTTTAAAGCTATGGCTAACCTTTGGTTGAAATTAATATCCATGGATTCATCCCGTCTTCCTCGCAAGTGCTTAATTGCTTTATTAGAAGCAGATAGTAAAAAAAATAATTTGGTAGAGTTGAATTGGGTGTCCCAATTTAAATCTCTCTTGTTGTTGATTGGCAGACCGGATGTATTAAACTCTGATGCTGACTATTTTAAATCAGACTTAAAACATTTGTTGTTCAGTTTCGATAACCATATTTTTTCTCTGGATATAGAAAGTGCCGTTGCCTCAAGCTATTCAGTCTTATTCAGACACATCTCTCTTTTCTGTTCAGAGGGCGAACCATATTTGCAGAACAGGTGTGGAATTCATATCTTAAGATTTGCGTCTCAAATTCGGCTTGCTAATTCTAACACAGCCAAACTATACCTTAGTAACAATAAGATCTTATTTAATAATTTAGAAACATGCCCGCTCTGTCAAACTGGTTTTGACAATATTGAACACTTCCTTTTGCATTGTTATAATACAAGAGATATACGTTCTAAATATTTTAACTTCACTTCAATTCAAAATTTAAATAATTTGTTGTATGAAATTGATTATAAAATGTTACGAAAATTGTATCTGTTCTCATTAGAATTGCTAAAAAGAAGACAGGAATGCCTTTAATTTGTCTAATATTTTAAGCTTTCTGCATGGTTTAAAATATATTTTTAGCTTTCAAAGGGGTTATAATTTAAAAGACCCGACTATTCATTCGTGTTAAAGCCTATTTTTTTTTAAATACTATTAATTGTCTACAAATAATTTATCAACCTAAATTCAATTCTTTTCTAGAGGACGTGGTTTAATTTATTTTATAATTGTCTAATATTATTATTATTATTTTTTTTTATTTCCATGATCTATAGTTTCTTCATTCAGGTTTTAGTTAAAAGTAAAGTGCCAATATATTAGGCACTCTAATGTTCTAACCATACGATGAACATCTAATAATTAAAAAATCAATTTTCAATTTTTCTTTAAATAAAGGCTCGCATAATGTGACGACGCCGAAAAGAGTAAATTTTCTTTTCTCTATTCTTCCAGTTTTTATCTTTCTTTTTATTATAAAATGAGAAAATGTATTGTTAATCTTAGTTTTAAGACTTCTTTGTAGAAAACTTATGTTTTAAGCAAATAAAGATTTATTATTATTTACAAAAGTTTGAATTAATATGTTTTTATTTATTCCATAAGGTTTTAATTAAGTTGGTTAGATCCTTAGTTGATATTTGTCGGATGATTGCAGGTTTGCTATTTTTTTGTTCCTCCCTTACTACCATGGGTATACAGAAAAAGTATTGAGTTCAACCGTAAAATTCAAAACCAAGATTTCATAATAATTATCCGTTTATGCTTTATAAACAGCTTAATAAGTTCTGATTGGTTTTCAACATGCTGTCTGTTTACAGTAGGTTGGTCCAATATAGTCACAGGGGAATGAATCGTAAAGGCAAAAACGTGTCGCCACCGTTTTCAAGTAATATAGATGAGCATGGGATAACTTGCTCCCATATAGAGTTTAGAAGTACTGGAGAGGCGTATAAAGTTTACTGAGTGTATTTATGCGAGAAAGTTGAAATTTCATACAAAAACCAGTCTACCGCAGTAATTGTGCTATTCGGAAATATTTTTTATGGCGTCATTAACCCGCAATAATGACTCCGCAACAATTTCGAAAAATCATAAAACGCGGATAAATGATGCGATCTGATTGAAATTGGGCACGCATGTAGCCATGTTTAAAACTAACATATGTGCTAACTTTCATTTCATTATCAGCATTAGCTCAATTGTCATCGAATGACTTGTCTACGTTTCTTAAAAAATTGTAAAAAATCGGGAAGGATTCAATTATAAGGTGTAAACCTTTACTTAGTAAATAAGTACACTAAGTTTCGTTATAATACGACTAGTATATTTATGGTTTTTGTTGGATCATAAAAATTAAGGAGCATTGAACGTGGTGAGTGCTGTAAGGGTGACCGCTGAGAATGACAGATGCATTTACTATCTTGAGACGAGCGAAGCGATTCCAAAGCCAAGCTGCAGTATAAATTTGGCGAACTGTATTTAAGCGAGTCCGAAGAAGGGAGGATGAGCGTAGCGAATCTGATGTAATGAGGAAAAGTTCCCGAGGTACCCCGTACCCGATTTTTTTCTCTTTTAAGATCTAACACGCTTAATATCATCAGACTTTCATTCTAGTATTTTTTTATTTTCTTAGGATTCATAACTTCATAATTTTAAACACGGTAAGAATAACATTAAATATGGACAATTTACTATTACACAATAATAAAGAACTAAACCTTTACTCGACGCGTGTTGATGAAAAAACTGTAAATTAACTGTTATGAACTGTTGATAAAAAGAATGTAGTAGTGCTTCGAGTGCCTGAAGGAGTAGTGGTGGGGGTTGGCGACATCTTTTTACATTGTGAAGGGCTGATAAGTTCCTTCCCCTTTATATAAGTTCCTTGAATATAGCGTATGATTTTAACCTTCCCGAAAGGTTATAAAAATGTTATACAGATGCTTGTATTAGATACAAATATTTATATAACCTCAACAACCTGATTAGTATTTATATTAATCAGAACAACAGAATATTATAATCCCAACAAAAACACATGCGCTAAAAAAGAGCAAAGTCTAGCGTAAAAAGTTGTGAGATCATTGAATAAGCCAAGTTTCAAGTTCCCAATAATGCTTGTAAATATATGGGGTCTTGGCGGTCTCACTTTGTGACTTGGCCATTACGCAGCACACACATAAATGCATTATAAGCTTATTAAATAGGCCTAATATATTATTATAGTGTATGTCTTATTTCCAGCGATTACCCTTCCAGGTGACCACTGACCACGCTCGATGCTTGGCACATATGTTAGTCTTGTACATGGCTACATGCGTGACAAATCTTAAATTAATCACAATTTCTGCGTTTTATGATTTTTTGAAATTTAAAATATCCTTTTAAAAAAATAAAAATTAGGGTGGAAATCATGATTAGATAAGGATTATTTATGTCACTAAGCAACGAAATGGAATTTTCCTGACATGTTTTTTTTGTTCGAGCCAAAGGCGAGGGATGACTAAGCGAATTTACAGCAGAGCCAAAACCGAAGTTAGAAAATACAATTTAACTAACGAGGTGAAGCCGATAAAAATACATTTTTTATCGGACTGACTAGCTGTTACCAGCTGAAATGTAACCGAAGCTATAATGTTTTGTTTGCTGCCTTATTTAAAGATTAATAATTTTTAATGCTGCTTTAAAGATTTTTAAAGCAACTTAAGTTTTTTTTCATTTTACTAAAATACAATAAAATTTGACGTAAATGTTGTATCCACGTTATATTTTTTATTCTTGTGTGTATGAATCGTTTAGAGTCTATATTTTCTTTAAATAAAAGCGTTGCTTTAAGCATCAAATAAATAGACCAAAATTTAAAACCTACCTTAGTCTCAGACAATTTAGTCACGGATGCTAAACCAATCTTTGAAAATGTTGAATGCTTTTGATGATAACGATGCAATGTTTACTATTGCATGTGGGGTATTGCCGAACTAGTCATTCAAATCTGCAAACATTCCCAATTCCATATTAAATATTATGGATTAAGGCTTTGATTAACGTAAAGTTATTATCAAAGTACGAGCGTGGCACTATATATCAATCAGGTAAATCACTTAAGTCAGGGCAATAAAGACATTTATTGGCCAATAAACAAGGACAAGGACGAGCGAAGCTAGTCAGAGGTAATAAAGCATTCGAATTTAGATTACTGATCTTTCTAAAGTCGAGCGAAGTAAGTTTGAAGTAATACCACCTTAGGCTCCTTAAGCTCTGGGCAAACATTTATAAAAAAGTTTTAAGTTGGGATATGACCGAGTTAACCTAACCATTACCCCCTTACCTGTACCAAAGGATTTTACCAACAACTAAAATTCCAAAAGAATTATTCGTTACAAATTCGCTTAAACAATAAATGCCAACAAATTCATAAGCGAAAGTTTCTATTTGGAAATTCGCTTAACAGTAATTACCTTGTTAAAAAGCCAGAAGCTATGACTGCAGTCTATTGTGAAATTGTTTTAATAACCAACTCACAATTATCATTTATTTCAATTAAATTTTGATTTCAAACTAGAGTTGAGTAAGATTTTTCAAATTACCAGTCTCTAAATGGATTATCCAACTCCCTGCAATCAAATATTTTTTTTATGATTTAAAACAATTACATAAAATATTTAAAAGCAAAACTTAAGTTAGAACTTTTGCAATAGAATTTGACAAATGCTTAAAAATATCAAAACTTTTATCTATTAAGGTATAGAATTTCATAAGAGCACTTCACACAAACAGTAAGGTGAGAATTTCGTGAATGCCTAATTGAAGACTCATGATGCTGTAATTAAATCATAAAGATGAAATATATCTTCTTCCACTTTTTTATTGTTTTCTCACGACGTGACAGCGGCATCTTTTAAATTGTGTAAAATTACTGACAAATATCCCTGGACATTAAAACAAAATGCCAAATCTAAAAATTTTTGAAATTAATTTAAGCTTTAATGTAAATACATGCATAAAACAGGACAGAGGTTGGGACATAGTATACTTACGCTATGAATATAGCGTAACTTCAGTAGGTATGTTTTACATATACCTAATTTGGCCCAAGAATATAGTCCGGAATTGACGTCAATGCAGGAATAAATTGTAAATTTTCAATGTTGACCACCTATACCGATTCCTGCAATGACGTCACACGTCATTCATAAAAAAATTAGGTTACAACGTCCGAATGCGTTTGGTTTGTTTACATCGAATTGAATCACCTTATAAATTTCCAACATCTTGATTCAATTTGATGTAAACAAACTAAACGCATTGGAGGTTATAATCTGACTTTTTTTATGAATGACATGTGACGTCATTACAGGAATTGGTATAGGCGTTCAACATTGAAAATTTACTATTTATTCCTGCAATGCTGTCGATTATAGACTATAACCTATGATGACAAATTTGATTTCATTCATAAAAATCCCCCAATTGAATCACCTTATAATTTTGGCCAATCATGATTTGACATTTGTCAACCCCGAGCCCTTGTCCTCCTAATTTTTTATATTATTTTGTTAACCTAAACAAAGCTCTATGCTACCAACTAAATTAATTTGAAACAAATCCGATTACAGATTTTTTATAAAATCACCAAAAATCCCAAAAGTGGTGGTTCTTATGGGTACCGAGTAAAAAAGCCAAAATTGATTTTTAGGCTCATAAAAGGCGATGTGAGAAGAGGGTTGTATATCGCCTAAAACTCCTATATGAAGGAAAGAATCTATAAGTTTTTTTTTTCGCAATTAAGTAAAAAAAGAAAATGTAGGGTCGGTCTCTTTATTTGCTTATAAATGATAACGTCTACCTTCATAAATTACCTAGGTTTCTTACGCTTATTTAACATCAAAAGAATATTTGGCAAATATTTTATGACAAACTAACGTTGAAATCTGTTTTGTTTAATTTCTTTTATTCATGTCTTGCACACTTTATGTATTCAACAATAGTTGAATCAGTTTGAATTTAGAAATCCGTGATATAATCCGTAGTATAATCCCAATCGGATTGACTATTATTAAGTCTTCGTCAATTTAAAGAAATTGCATCTTTTGTCAATTTTACTATATCCACTCTAATAAAATATAGAAGGGGGGTATAAAAGTAAGAGAATTTTAAACAATAGCCTCATTGGTAAGAAATCCTCTCCTGAAGTTGGTTAATGTTTATAAGTAGCTTCAATTCTTATGCGACAAAAGACATACAATAGCTACCGGGTTTAAATTCGTGAGATCCAGATTTAGTTATCTCTATTTTTTGTTTATAAACAATAATAAAAAAAAATCTCCCCTTTTGAATGTGTGAGAAGAAAAACTTCTTTCCAATGTGGTATTAGTTCTTTCCATTTTATTGGATGGTAAAGAAATCTAGGTTTATTATTCCACGAACTCTATAAGAGTGCAAAAGTTTTTAAAAAGTTTCACGGAAATTCAAACTCTTTCTTATAAAACTGCATAATGTTTCATTGCAAAATTTAAAGACGAGTTTTTACATATCTGAAGAATCTTCGATATTTATTAACTTTTTTTTTTATTATGCAACTTTCATGTCTCATGGTATTAATAAAAGTGATTTTTATAGGTCTTTCGCTCTATATCTATTATTGATGACTAAGCAAAATAAGCTGGTTAGCACAACTAGATCTAATAACTGATTTTTATGTCATGCTTTAACCTTCTAGCTTAAACATAGTGGGAGTTATTCGTAACACTTACACACACAGTACGATGTAAACCAAAATTTAAAATAAAAGCAATCTAGAAGAAACTAAAAAAGCCAAAAAAGATTCCATCTCACCGAAAAAAAGTTTTGATGATAATTATCTTGCTTAACGAAACTTAACGAAATTCGTTAATTTTTGTGAAAAAATAAGCTTTTGAGATATAAAACAACCATTTTTTCAAGAAACAGTTTAAATTTACGAAATTTAAATTAAAATTATGTTCATTCTTACCGGTGATCTCCAGACATACCATTTTAAGACGATAAAATCACTAACTCACATTTATTCAATTTAAATTGAAAAACCTAAATTCCGTAAAGGATTGTGTACATATTGCTTACTGGATTTGTTGATCGTTAATTTTTGCTATTTACACTATAAATTGACAAAGCATATATAAATGACTATTAAATAAGTATTAAATACCTTCTGTTAACAAATTAAATGAATCAAAATGCTTCAAACCCCTTTTACCAGGAATAAACAAGTCTATGAATTTTATTAACATGATTTTATGAAAAATATCAGTGTGACCAACCTACTTTAGAAATATACCTAGATTATACTTTAAACTTTTAAAAATAGATTTAGGATTCTTTCGCCATTATTTAGCGCAAAATTATCGAAGATGTGTTGACTTTTGATTAACGACATAATATAAATATTGCCTCATAACAATCTCTAATTGAATTGATCATAAATTACACCTAAGTACAGTATAGGTTAATGTTTATTATATTATAGAAAATTATTTATAGAGGATAATTTTTTTACTGTATTATTAAATGATTATAAGTATATTTTACTTTTATATATATATTATATTATATATTATATATATATATATATATATATATATATATATATATGCCTGTATAGATAGAAAAATTATTAACGGAGAAGTATTAATAGAACAAGTAACATGAACAACTTCGATAATTAATATAATCAAATATTAATCAAACAGTTACAGTAATACTTTTCAACAAAATGTTTGTGCATAAAGCTAACAACCATTAATTTATTAACCTTAACACCAAGAATCTTTAATAAAGGGGATGCCGCGAGAGGACAACTTTACTGACCCCATGAACGTTTTATGAGATAGAAAAAAAGAGCAAATTTCACTTCCTAACAAAAGGCGCGAAACACTAGTTATGCAACTTGGCTGAGACGAGTTAGAAATATGAAGCAAATAACAAGAGGCCTTCGGCCTGTTGGCCGCTACAAGGTGTCGTTGTTAAAAGGCCGCTTCGCGGCCCTACAGTGCTTTGTTGTGATTATTGTCTTTTTTCAGTTCGTCATATTACTAGTTTATATAAGTGGCATACTGCCACGATATAAGCGAATTTTCACATGTATTAGTCAAAAACGTAATTTGTTTTGACATACATAATTGTCAATCAGCAAAACAGTTCGCTAAAACATATAAGTCATCAACCTTCATTTTTAATGAAAATATTAACACACGAGGTGTGTGGAATATATATAGTCCAAGAGCTGGACCTGAAAAAATGTGACTTATTGTACTACTTCAAACCAAATTTTTCTGAAAATATACCTTAAATTATGAAAAAAAACATAGTCTGCCAATCCGGAGCCCTTCACATGATTGCGCATGCTCAAAATTGTATAAAATCGCACAAATTTCAGTTTTCTTGAAATAAGTGGTTCACTGTAGTTCTTGATCAAATCATGTAGAAAACATTTTTTAAAGTTGATAAAATGTTCTAGAAAAAAAGTTTCTAATCATCAAAATCGGATGACTACCACCAAAATTATGGCTCTTACAAAAACTGCAAAAAAATTGTTAATTTATGCAAAATCAGCGAATTTCTTTGAAAAAACATTGGCTTTTGTGCATTTTTTTGGTCATTTAACAAATGACAACGTTAGTTGTAGTAATTCGATTTTGACAAAAAAACACGTTATGTATGAAATTTTATCAGCTTTAAAAAATGCTCTCTGCATGTTTTTTATTTGACCTACAGGGAACCACTTATTGCAAGAAAACTGGAGTATGTGCGTTTTTCTAATATTTCAAGCGTGCGCGTTTATATGAAGGGCTCCACTCTGAATAGGCAGACTACGCTTTTCCTTTAATTCCTTTAATTAATTTAAGGTATTTTTCAAAAAAATTTGGTTTGAAGAAGGACAAAATGAGTCACATTTTTTAGGCCTGGCTCTTGGACTATTATTATTGCTCCAGACGTTGATGTCATTGTTATACTCATATTTTTGTACTTATGTATTTTTATGCTGATTTCCCCTGAATGAATTTTAGGGGTGCTGCTCCAATAAAAGTTTAAAAAAATGTGAAGATCCAGAAGTTTAAGTTACCAACTGTGATTTTTTTATAGCCACAGTTTACGAAGCGCTTTGCAGGCCCTATAACGTCTTGCTGTGTTATTGTTAGTTCAATAACTACATCAAGCTCCACATTTTCAGTTAAAAAGTTATCAGTTATCAGTTAAAATAAATTATAATTATTCATTTACCCTGATTAACAAGCTGCAGAATTTTTCTTTTAAGAGGAAACACAAATCCTACCGCAGTTGAATTCAATCGTCAGATTTTGAAAAGTTGTCTCGATCTTACTAAGAATACGTTACACATGCATTGTGTAACGTATTCACAACCAAATTTTTGTATTACGTCAAACCAAATTTTTCTGAAAATATGCATCCTATTGTTTTAGACAAGTTTTATCAAAATTTAGGCCATTGAAGTTGTTCGGATGTCATAAGTGGAGAGGGAAAGAAGGGAGAAGTAAATTCCACCTCGTCTCTTGATGCCAAGAAAATAGAAATTTGAAAATAGAACAAATAAAGACTTTTTTTATTTATGGTCAAAGAAAAGAATTAAAATTTGTGGTTCAATAAAATAATCATCATTCTTGGTTTTATATAATTTAGCGTTGGTCGTAAATGCTTATTCTATATTTCGGTTCTCACAATAGAGATTTAGATTTTAAGATAAACAAATGCTATAAAGAAAAGAATAAAATTAAAATGGTTATACTTTCTTTATATTTCCAAAATTTGTATAAGAATAAAAAAAAACTAAATTAAAAGGATGGTTTAAAGACTTTTTTGTAGCTCCAGTTTTTTGTTTGAATTAGTTGTCATTCATTTAAGAAAAAAAGTTCATCAGATGTTAACCTTAAAAGCTTAATGGTCAAATAAAATTCAGAACTCATCATTTAAGTTAAAAAACTCCTTAAAATAGAAGTGAAAGAAACTTTATTTTATTTAGTTTACCATTGTTCTCAAAGAAATAAAACTTTATCCTTAAGGATGGAAATATTTAAATCGTGAGAGAAAGAAGGTCCTGTTAAAAAGGACTTCACTATCTTATTGCTGAAAAATTAATGTCATTAATAAAATAAAAAGTGTTCTAAAGGAAAGTAATCGTTTAATTATTTTCTGTGAAGCTGTGAATCAACCTATAAAGTATGTATATTGAACTCTGTAAAATAAGCGAGTGAACTATTTTTTAATTTGAAGTAATTACTAATGATCTTAGATTACTAATGTATCTTACTAAGAAACTCTATATTATAAAGCAGTGGTTCTCAACGTTCACTACCTGGGCGATGAAGGATTTAATGGGGGCAATGAGACGTAGGGAGGCAATGAAGGGGCGAAGAGTCATAAAAATGCGATGTAACAGGCTAAGAGCAAAAATAAAAATATATTTTTCAATTTTAATAAAATGAGAGACAACATAATTTCTGATGTATGATAGATGTCTATCAACAAAATAGCATACCTATTTTACAAAAAGTTATTTTATTTCATTTGGCTAGCGACAAGAATAATGTATATCTTTCACGTAGCAATGTTACGTAGCTACAGACGTCATCCCTTTACAAAATCCATGACCAAAAGCATTAGAATTATGAGTTGGTTGTTTGACATTTTGTTTTTCTCATAAGCATCTTCATAGAAATTTCAAGGGAATGCTGTGTATGGTTATGCAAAGGTTTCAACATAACCGATGTGAAAATCCAGTACCAATATCTATCCTTTTAGTTACAAGTAATAATAATAAGGTTGCTATCGATAACCTTCCTAGAAAAATAATAGCTAAAAGACTGATTCGATTGATATACAAGCAAGAACTATTTAATTTTCACAATTTTCAAAAACAGGCTCTCATCATTGTTCCTTCCCATGCAGTTTTTTTTATTGGATCGACACCGCTAAATAGTTAAGCAGCAAATATAAAAAATAGACCTCAACGTCTTTAAATGAACTTCCTTGGTATTTTATGTACATACATTAATGTGTACCCTCATGACTGATACATAAGAGGGGGAGGGCATGGAAAATTTAAGAATCTATAAGGTTGAGAACCAGTCTTATAGATTATAAATTTAGTTATAGGTCTGCTGCTTAAAAGTAACAATAAGCTTAAAAGTAGTTTTCAATAACTCAAGCCTGTGTTAAAACCGTACCTTTTTTAATTGCCTAAACTGTTTCGCCCCAATTCATCTCAGAGAATTGAAATTTATGCTGATGTTCAACCAATTATGGGTCCAGCCTTTCTCTCATTCTTGGTTCTTTGCTTAGAAAATCACTTCTTTCTGACAATTTTGTTCCTAAAAAGAAAAACTGAAGTCTCAAATGCTTGTGGCTCAACGTTTGGTACATCAAATATAAACATATTCTGTTTTAAAATGGACTTTGGAATATTGATTAAACTTTGCGTTATGCAATTAAATACTGTTTTTAATAAAATCTACATGACTCTAGTTGCTATCCGATTATACACTCTAAAAATCAGCTCAATACTTTTTTTGTCTTTCTAAAAATTTGATCAGCTAAAAATAATGTTTCCTTCAAGTATTGTTAACGACCAAAGAGAGCCACTTATTTAAAAAAACTAACTATTCAAAATTTAAATCGTAATTATAAAGTCCTCTACTCTAGGATGGTACACTATATTTTTAACTATAACTATTTTTAACTATATAGGAATTGTATCGTGCTCGCCACCCTAAATTTCTGAAACCCAGATGTTTTCAAAAATAAAACATAAAAAAAAAAACAATTACAATTTAGGTTGTTTGATATATCCCTTTAAGGATTCTTTTCATGCCTTGTGCATAATTTAATTCCTTCTGTTTAATGATAAATTGGTTTTCACCATTATGATGTGTGTGTGTCTGTGGCACGCATAACTTCTGTTTTGCGTGCTGTCCGCTCGAAAACAAATATTTTTTAGACACTGATGACCTATTTTGTTAAGTCAACGAAAATTGAGTGGAATTGACATAGTGGTGAATCAGTCCAGTAAATTCCATTTCAATATTAGTGAAAATATTCATATGTATATGTATTTTCATTTCAGTATTAGTGAAAATATTCATATGCATATGTATTTTCATTTCAATATTAGTGAAAATATTCTTATGTATATGTATTTTCATTTCAATATTAGTGTATGTAAATTTTCATTTCATATTATGATATGTATATGTATTTTCATTTCATATTAGTGAAATTTATATGTATATGTATTTTCATTTCAGTATGACCTATTTATGAAAATATTGATTTATGAAAATCTTCCAACTGTTTTTCGACGTACGTCATATCGTCAAATAGCATACAACGTAAATAACTAGTAATCAATATTACATAGCTATTTAACAATTATTTTGAGTTATTAGCAAATATTATCGCGTACTAAAATGTGTATGAAAAAGTTTGTTTATGTGTGACAAAATGTTGTTTGCATCAAATTAACAAAATTTGTATACAATTATTCGTTTAAGGGGTTAAAATTATATGATTTGTATGACCGCTAGTATTTCTATGGCTTTCGAGAACAAAGAAAATTTGTATTCGTATTGCATAATTGTAAAGATATCTACTGAAATAATTTTAGAAGCTTTGATTAAATTTAAGTTATAACGCCCCTCAAATTTGGTCACCTGTATAATTCTGAGGATAAGCGTAGCGAGACCGAAATAATGCCACCTTAAGGTTTAGCTTATCATGAAGTCTGAGAACGAGCAAAGCGAGTCTAAAGATTAACACCCTAAACTTTGGCTCACTGTTTTATTCTAAAGACGAGCGAAGTTGTGAGCAAATGTACCCCGTACCCAAATTTTCTTTATTTGATGTATGTTTAAAAATAAAGATTTGAAACAGTACCAAATTTGTATTATTTATTAGATCTAGCTCTTAGACTGTAAGTTTTATTACTTTGCACGATGTTAAAAGACACTGCAATCTTTTTAATTTTTACCTATCTACCGCATATCTACTTCTTGCAAGGTATAAATCGTTATTTATCAATATTTTTATTTTAAAACTATATTTTTTCAAGCATCAATTACATTGACAATATTTGCTACACAATATGCATACATTTTCCTAATGATAGATATTTGCTTTTTTCAACTCAGCACACATTTTATTATGCATTGTTAAATTTATACATTTCCTTAGTTAGTATACAATAAAATAACTTATTACGAAACATAGCAAAAAAAATCAATTGTAATCCCTAATACATATTTAACAAGTAGAACAAAGGAAAAATACAAATTTTGTTTATTTTTTTACGATAAATATTTCATGAACAATGATTCTAAGCAATAATATATAATTGCGAAACTTTCTATTCATTTCGTTATTTGAAATAGATAAATCGATAATTTAAAACAATCGAAAAATTTTTGAATTTCAATATTGTTTTTATAAATGCAAAAAGAACTGTTAACGTTTGTCAACGAGCTCTATGTCTTTTTATGGCCAACTTTCGTATTATTTCCTATATATCAAATCTATTAAAAATAATCTTTATGTATCCTTTAATGCATAGGATGCAAAATTAAGTCATTACAAGTGACTTATATGGAATTTATTCATTATAAAATGCAGTCGTGATAAGTATACGACTTTATTGTTTTGTTTATCTATATTCTCCATTGATTAAATTCAAGAAATTGTTAACAAGTATTATTATCATTGTTAATCTATGTTTTAATTATTTAAATGTCAAAGAAGTTTATAACTTTTGAAATTTAAACAAAGAAAATTAAGATAAGAGTTAATTAAAATAAGCTAAAATTCAATAGTTCAATAGTAGCTACAGTTTTAAACTTTCATAATAACGGAAACTATCAGTTCATTTCTTTCAACATTGACTGAATTAATTATCATAATATTGACCCTTGAAGTACTCAAGGTTTACTCGTATAAGATTATAAATTTTGACCTGTTAAGCAAAATTAAGATTTATAAATATTAATATTGAATATTGTTTTACAAATAACAACGCCGCCTTCGTGGTCAACGTCGTTAAAGCGTTAGTTTATGTACTAATATTGACACCACAGAGGTTTGGGGTTCGCATCCCAGGTTATGCACTCTCGGTTTATAAAACTTAAAGCTCAAATCAACTCTGGTCAACTTTAAAATAAAGTTCGAAAGTAAAGGATTCAACTACCACCTGAGGTTGTTCCCGCAGAGGGTTATCCCTAATGAGCCGCAAGACTCTATCTAAACTAGCACTATTAGAATTATTAATAACAGCTGCTACTTTAAATCCTGAAGTACCTATATTTATAAGGATTTAAAGAAGACAGCGATTTGGAGGAAAAATAACGAATTAGTTTAGGTTGTTTGATAAATCCATTTAGGGATTCATTTCATCCCTTGAGGATAATTTAATTCCTTTTGTTTAAATAAAGGCTACCTTTGTCTAGAACTAAAGAAACGAAATATTGCATGAAACAAACGTTAGAAGATTGACTAATGTAAACTCACAGGCACTTACTACGCATTTACGCATATCCAAGGTTTACTAAACAGTTCACTAAACTGTTACATTTTGTTTGAACTTATTGGAAGACTACTTTCCCTCAATAGTAAATGCGAAGTTGGATAGAAAGTGTTCATAATGTATGTTCGAATAATATTCATTGAATAATTCTAATGAACTTAAATATTTCACAGTGATATTATGACCATCCGTTACAAACATCTGACTCGACTGCATAAGGGGTAATGTGGTCCAGTTGCGACATCAGATAGGGTTACTAGTATCATCTTTTTCCACAGTGGAACCAATCTAATTTGTACTGCACCTTATGGCATCCCTTGAATAAGTAACCTTATGGTTTAATTCACAGCTCAACGTGCATAATATGATGTGTCCTAAATTTTATAGTTTAGAGGTGTTAACTGTATTTAAAGGATGTACAACATAGAGGTAAGTAATTTCGATTTCTGTCATAGTTCGTTGGTTGGTATATATATATATATATATATTATATTATATATATATATATATATATATATATATATATATATATATATATATATATATATATATATATATATATATATATATTATATAATATATATATATATATATATATATATATATATATATATATATATATTATATATATATATATATATATATATATTAATATTATATATATATATATATATATATATATATATATATATATATATATATATATATATATATAGTATATATGTATGATTAATCAAACCTTGTAACCTTGTCTCCGTGCTCGCTAACTTATTAAGAGTGTTTTAAATTGACCTCTTACTTGCTAGTATGCCTCTTTTTCAGTGGCACATAAAGGTCCGTGGCAAAGCCACATAGCTTTAATTTTAATTCAATATAATCGCCGCGGTAATAGTATGTAGCGGAAAGTAAACTATAAACTGTGTGAAAATTACTATCTTCCATAGATTAAGTATGTTAAGCAGTGTTTTGCGTGGTCTCTACTTGGATGAGTTACTACCTAATCCAAATCCAATATACCTGTAATCTTTGAGGACTGGATGCATCTCTACTTAACATTAATGTCTTCTAGGGATAAACGTAAAGAGACTGATCAAACCATTGGATACTATATCCTCTTCTCCAGTAGCCAAGCGCAGATCTATCACGTATAAAAAATGATGCCTCTTCGGTCATAGCATATCACTGCGAACAAAACCAAAAATACTTAAGGAAAAATGTTGCCACTTCCACCTGAGGTTGTTTCTGCTGAAGTTATCCCTAATAAGTCCCTAAACGGGCTTTATTATTATACTATGTTATGAACTATAAGGCATGTTTTAAAAAATATACCATGACTTAAATAGAATATATTTTGTTGGCATTAAAGTGAGATGAAGGTTACTGCACTTTATACTAAAAGCATGAGTAAGCAAAATATATGTTAGTTATAACAACTAATGCCAAGTTGTCACGTACATACATTTAGATTTATGGGGATAAAACTTCGTCTTCATTAATTAAAGTAATATCAACATAAAAATTATAGGTTTTGAAGGTAAAATTGTAATATCAGGAAAGTTGATTATGAATTTATTATTTACTAATTAATTTTATTAGATCTTAAAAGAATAAGCAGTAATTAAGTCTGATTTTTCATTTAAATTCTTGATTCTTGGCGAGGCTTCCAGACTTTGAACGTGATATGTAAGCAAGGTCAAAATACTATAAGGCACAGGTTTCAGAAGTTTCTGACCTCTTAGTCCGCTACTGACCGGGGGTTAACTGCACCTCTGCTCCATCTGTTTATGAGGTATTCTGAAGATTTGGTAACATCGACCTTAAAATAACAAGGGATCTCCGGTCCACCTTGCCCAACTCACCTCTCCATTAACCTCTTGTAATATTTAAACTATATTTTACTAAACAGCTTTTTAATATCATTTATACAAACAACTATGTCCCAGTAATGAACTAATGGATAAAACGCGTTTGTAATAGGTAAACTTGTAATTCAGTGGCCCAAAACCTGAGACGCCCTTCCAAACATGCAAACATCTATTCATTTATATAATGAGGTCAAATAATTTAATGTTACGACGGCTCGAGAAAAAAGTTTAGGGACTGTTAATAACTTGCAAAGCAAATGACCCTATTAAAAAGAATGACTAACAGTGACCCAGCTATGTGGAATTGAAATCATTTATTATTTTTTCAACGCTGGAACAATTTCGATCGGTTTTTAAAGAAACTATTTCTTATGACCTTCTGAAACACGATTTGAAAAATAGCCACTGACTTTAACTTCCAATAGATTAAGATATAATAGGTAAGTCAAAAGTCAGTGATTACTTAATAATGGAACTCGTTTATTTTATTTTTTGGAAAAGATATTAATGATATCTTAAATATTAATGTGGATATTTTAAGTTACTATTAAAAAACGTTAAGAACTATTTTTTCAAACAAGGCCTACTCTCTATCTGCTGAATTCGGCTACTGGTTTATTTATAAATATTATACATACATATATATGTAAATATTTCAGATAAGTACATACATACATTTCTTTGAATCAAAGTTGATAAGTTTGATACAAAAATCATGGATATACAATTATACATGCTGTATTGGATATAATAAACAAATCCAAGTGAACTTATTTATACGTAAAGGTATATCTTGTACGAAATTTCAACTCAATTGTTTTTCAATTTTTACAATTTTTTAAAAAACGTACACAAGTCATTTAATAAAAATTGAACTAATGCTGATAATAAGATGATACTTAGTACATATGTTAGTCTTATACATGGCTACATGTGTGCTGAATTTCAATTCAGCAAATTTTGTTCGTGTTTTATGATTTTTGTAAATGCTAGTGGGTCCCGAATAGTCTAGCGAACTACAGCGGATGACTGATTTTTGTACAAAGTTCAACTCTCTAGCATAAATACACAAGGAGCTACGATAATAACAGACACACACAAACATATAGACAGACAACTTTGTAAAAACCAATCAGGAGGCCTTAAAATCACCTGAAACGGATAATTACGGTGATATCCAGGTTTCGGAAATTTTTGAAACCACAATACTTTTCATAAGAAAATATTATATAATAATATTATAATATTATAATATTATAATAATATTATATGCTCTATATAAATACCTACGATATAAATGAGTAAAAGTAAAAATTGCTTAAAGCAATTCCAATTTAAACTAATCCTAAATCCTATAGTTATTATTTTAGGCTCTGCAAAAAGTGAACCTGGAATAGAACTTAATACTATTATATTAAGTTCTATTCTAGGTTATTACTTTAAAGTGATTCTTCTACATTCATCTACAGTTACGTCCCATTTACCGTTAACTCATTATTCAGAGCACTTGATTACTAAAAAGAATTAAAAGAGGCATAATGCTCTATATAAACTTAAATTATTAAAGGCTTACTAATAGGTAATAGGTAGGCCAGTTGGCTTTATGTCTTGAAACATAAAACATAGGCAACTAAAAGCAATAAAACATAAAACTAATAGGCTTTACTACAGTCTTGTGGACTTAACACATAGTTGCGGAGAAAATACACAGCAAAATCGATTTATCATAAACAACTAACTTCATATTTTTGCCGTTAACTTTTAAGCTAAAGTTAAATAATCATGTGCCATTGTTCTAACAATATGCTATTCGTCGAATTTTTTTAAGTTATGGGTCGTCAAAGATATAGGCCCGTATTCAAAGACATCTTCCTAAAATTTTCCTAACATTTTCCTAACATTCTCCTAACATTTTCCTAACATTCTCCTTGTTCCTTAAGGAAAATGTTAGGAAGATGTCTTTGAATACGGGCCTTAATGTCAGTTTAAGATTTTTTGGATGAGTATAATACTTTTCCTGTATAAAACTACGAAAAATAGTCTCCTGTAAGAATTTGTTTACGCTCACACTAAATTTAATGATGAGCGGATCTGCCCCTATTTGTATGCTTACCTGTCTCTACTAAGTATACTTAAAAGTGTTAATCAAGGTCAAAATTGTAATAAAATGTTACTATAACTGAGAACATCTTTTGATAAAATCGTTATAAATCATTTTATCATTGTGTTTAGAACAATTTATGAATCTTATGGTAGTGAAGTAGACTTATCATTAACATATTTTAATTCTTGGCACAGATAAAGTTCAATTTAACATCCCACTTGTCGCTTTTCGTATCGTTAAAGACCAATTATTATTATTAGTGATATTGTCATCCCTGAAATTCTTCATTATTCTTTCCTTGTATTACTAATAGGTTGATGTCATTCTTTTATTATGTTTTATATAAAATATCACACCTATTTCTTATGAAGTTTAATATTGACTAATATAATTTTAATATTTAATACTAAAATCAAGGCTTCTTTTATGAATCTAATCCATGAGGCAATGGTAGAATGTTTTGAAAACATGTCATTGCTGCCATAATATATTAATCGTTTTTTTAAAAATATTGTGTTTGCGAAAAATCCAGAAGTGGATTTCACAAAATTTTTCTCTGTATGTGTGTGCATATACTGTTATCATCTTAGCTCCTAGCGTATATATGCTAAACATTTGCAACTAGATACAACAATTAATCTTTATCTCTAGTTGTGCTATCCGGAAAATTGTTCTTTATGAAGTCAGACTCAGCAAAAATTACAAAAATTCATAAATAACACGGAAAAATGATTCAATCGATGTGAGATTCGTACGCAAATAGACAAAGACTAACTTATGTGCCAAGTTTCGTATTATTATCAGCATTAGTTCATTTTATTGTATAACTTATATTCGTTTTTTAAAAAACTGTAAAAAATATAAAAATGAATCAAATTGAGTAGAAATTTGGTACAACTGTATCCCTTTTCGTAACAAATGAGTTTGCCAAATTTTGTTTCAATTCAGCAACTATGTATCTACGGTTTTCGTTGGATCATAAAATGTAGCAGCATCGTATGATGTCAGTGCCTGGATTGGTGACCGCTAGAAATTAAACAAATGTCTTCACTGTCTGACAACCAGCGATGCGAATCCGGGACGAGTTGCAGTTAAAAGTGATAATTTCTATATTATCACTAATTCTATAGTTCATTCTATAGTGAGAATGACGCAGCAAATCTGATGTTGTGAAGGATTGTTCTGAGGTATCCCGTACCAGATTTTATATATTTCAATTTTCTGTTCACATTAAAATAATTATTTAAATGTTAAAATAAGAATATTAATTAAATATCTAAGCTCATATCTTACCTGTTTGATCTTTGTGATTAAACAGAATCACAATAAAAAATAATTTTGTAGGTAATCGTGCGTATATAAAGCACTTTTAATTATGCAATTGTCTCGCGAACAAGCTACACGCATGAGCTGCCAAAAGGGTCCTAACGAAGTAGCGTTCTTGCCTTTCTTCTCTATTACTACTAAGCTGCACGCACAGTGGCGTAGCCAGGGGGGGCTGAGGGGGCTTCAGCCCCCCCGAAATTTTACATAACCTAAACCCGCAATAAATGTGTGAAAAAAACCCTATAAAAATATATATAAAAATAATAAATTACATAACATATATTTTTAACAATAAACTTATAATATAAATATCATAATATATAAAAAAATATACATTGAAATTGAAAGATATAAATATATATATATATATATAATATATATATATATATATATATATATATATACATATACAATTTTTAACATTCAGCCCCTCCCGAAATTAAATCCTGGCTACGCCACTGTGCACGCATATGTCACGCATATGTGTCAACTAAGTCCTTACGATGTGGTCTGCTTGCCTGCCATCTCTATACTACTAAGCTGCAAACATATGCTGTCAACCAAGTCCAAACGATGTGGCCTATTTGCCTGCCTTCTCTATTACTACTAAGCAGCACGCATAAGGTCAACCAAGTCCAATCGATGTGGCCTATTTGCCTGCCTTCTCTATTACTACTAAGCAGCACGCATAAGCTGTCAACCAAGTCCTAACGATGTGGCCTATTTGCCTGCCTTCTCTATTACTACTAAGCAGCACGCATAAGCTGTCAACCAAGTCCTAACGATGTGGCCTATTTGCCTGCCTTCTCTATTACTACTAAGCAGCACGCATAAGCTGTCAACCAAGTCCTAACGATGTGGCCTATTTGCCTGCCTTCTCTATTACTACTAAGCAGCACGCATAAGCTGTCAACCAAGTCCTAACGATGTGGCCTATTTGCCTGCCTTCTCATGAGCTTATTAATATTACGAAAATAGTTCCATATTTAACAGCTTCTTAGTTCAAAGGAGATAAACTATGTTTTTATGTCAGGCCTTAGTAAAATAAATGCCTTATATATAATACTTACTTTAATAATGAGCTACATTACTGATAAAAATAATTAGAAATGCAGATGCAGCAAACTATGTAGAATAAATATAGTTAGTCATTATAACAATAATCATAACTACGTTTTAATAAATTAATTTGACATTTCTCTAAGCTATTGAGACTAATTATGAGATAGCTGTTTTGTATAAATACAGAAGATAAAGTATGACTTATTAAGTACTATTAAATTAGTAGCCTAATAATTACTTTTGTATTTGCAACAGTTGTAAGTTAAGGTAAGTCTACTGTCAAATCTGTAGTAATAAAGCTTAAATATTATTACTGGAAAAGACTATTTACAACCAACATAACGTGGTCAATTTCTTGCACAATAATTTAACCTTATAAAATCAACAATACAGGACAGGACTGCAGGGTTCATTATGTTTTCCTTACTATTAACGATGATTAAATTTAATAATTAATAAGCGATTAGATTAGGTTACCCATCAGACACTTAATGAATTAACAATTAATGAAATTTTTTATAACAATCCAGACTATTTCATAAAACGTCTATGTTAGAGTGTAAACAAACTCCCTACTGCCATATACCTTCACAAGAGGATCTTGTGAAGGTAATAACTTCACTAAAGCATTAAGTTGACCCGTTGGAACTTGTCGTTAAGCAGTCACCTAGTGAAATGCCATAGTTGTATAAGTATATGTGCTATTGTTAGATAAGTATTTAGACGAACCATAAAAAATATTCACGACAAAGCTCCTACGTTCATTTCATTTATACAGTATACGCCCTGTAACCATTTTACTTTAAAAATATAAAAGTTATAATTGTAAATAAGTAGGTACAATTTATTTAAAAGTAATACAATTAATCATTTTAATATAATTTATTTAATTTTTGTGTTTATTAATACATTTAAAGACAGTTTATAAAATATTCATAAATACTATCTTAAGGCACTTAAGATAGTATTCATAAATACTATCTTATTACTTCAGTTCATGTTTAAAAGTATTTCTGTAACTCTACAGTATTTCTATGAAGTAGATACAGTATACATCGGAACACTTCCTCTCAAGTTCAGAGTCGATATTACTTCAACTATCCTTACAACTTTACATTAGAGTCTTTAAAAAAGAGATAAATAAATAAAATTATACAACTAAATGTTATAAATTAATGATTAGAACGAAAAATTAGTATAAATTATGATTATAAATTATATAATTAATAATCATAGTAGTAGCAGTAGTAATATGGGGGGAGTGGTAGTAACTACCAGGCAAGTAGGCCACGTTGTTGGGCCCTTTGCCAGCTCCCTAAGATAGTGTTCTACTCCTTTTAATTTCAAGTGTAGGTATCTTTCATCTAATCTAGACTGAAGAGCCGTGAATTTCTATGGTTCCTCTTATGCTTTTTTAAGCAATCATACATATTTTCACTGACTCATATAGTCTAGTGAAAACTAGGAACAACATGTGCCCTCGCTGTTGAATCAAACCTCCATACACTTTAAACTACAAGCCAGACACACTATTTGGGGGCACGGCAGTGCCCCAGCCAAGTCTTGCATTATAAGGTACAAGTTTCATATCCAAGGCTGGCACTGACGAACACCCTTTTCTCGAAGCAAATTTGGAGCAATTTCTACCCTCTTATATCTTTTGACCTGGTTATCCTAGAATCTTACAATTTGGCTTAGGCAAAGATCATATCGGAACAATATTACTTTTGAAATTACAATTCTTTATCTTTTATAGAACACGAGACATTTTGCTTTGAAAATGGCTAATTTCAACATTGACTGACTGACTCATTCACTGACTCACTCATCATAATTCTAAGGCACTTCTAATAATCGTAGAAACTTGAAATTTGATATGTTTTGAAACTTGAACAGTTCAGTTTTGTAGAGCATTGTGTTTCTATCTATGATGTCCTACATCCCTGAAGATGCCTCCCACAGTGGAAGCGAAACGTCGGATTCTTCATCTACATTGACGCGATCACCACCGGAAGGCCTTAATCTTCATCTCCTTATAAGGAGACCAGATTCGTTTCGATTTGAGAAAGTATAAGTAAGGATATTTTAACAGTTCCCTTATGGTCTTGATACTACTTTAATCTCTGTTATATAATATTTATTGGGATGATAATTAATGCTCTGTTTGTAAAATCTATTGGAATTGGCTTCCCTACTATTAGCCATATTGCTATTAGCCAGAAGAAAGCAACAATGAAGCCCAATAGAAGCCACAGCAAGTTTAACAAGCCTATGAACTGGACATACAATGTGACTGCGAAAAGATAAGCACGTTTAAATTCGTTAAGAACATGACAAAGTATCATAGCAAATATTATTGAATAAAAAATTATAAAAAGCATCAAAGGCTATGGTTAATTAGGAAATTATTTTTAATTTAGTTTTACAATAAATAAATCACTTTTAGTGAACGTGTAATTAAATCATGTTTGTTGCTGTTTTCAGATTTAAGCAGAAATGAGGCTTGTTGTAGCAACGGTATTAGTTCTGGCAGTTATGCTGCAGGTTGTCACTTTAGTGCTCAGCATGCCTGAACCAAGGTGCTTCACTTCCCAAGGCCAAGACGGCTGCAAAGCTGCATTTCAGAACTAGGAAACTGTGTTTCAATTATAATAAATTATTATTGTTATATAAACATAATAAATAAATATTCATACCTTTACTTTTCATAAGCTTCCGTACTTTTCCTTAATTAATTTTCAAGTCGCTTTTTCAAGCCTGTTTCATGAATAATACAAGACTAATGTATTCAATTCTTGAGTTTTCTAATTTCTCTTCTTTATAGCTTCTTTCTTAACACCAAACAAATATATCAAGAATTAACGGACTATGGATTTATGTTACATAAATATAGAATTGAAGAAATAACCCATAAGGAATTATTTTCTTTTTCACGTTTACCTAATGGCATAACCAGTTCGGGAACCATTTGTCAAAATACTGTTAAACAAGTTTTGGCCGGAATTCTAGGTGTTATTTGTTTTCAGGATGACATTTTAGTCACCACTGGTAATGATAAAATTGTTCATAGATCTATTTTAAGAAAAGTATTTTTAAAAAGTAGGTTAAAAGATGAAATTATCTAAATGAAAATTTTATCAAGATTTAATTTTATATTAAGATCATAAAATATACCTATAAAATCATAAAATGGTCTTCACGCCACTGAATCTCAAGTTGCTGATATTAAAAATGCACCTGTTTCTACAAATAAAACTGAATTAAAATCATTTTTATGTATGACAACCTTTTATGCAAAATTTATTAAGAATTGTTAACACATTTTAAAACCATTGTATCAATTATTAAAAATTCTGGCGTGGTGGTCCGCTTGTCGGTCGAATTTCCTTTGGATGCGTGTTTTCGTGCTTAACAACAATCCTAGTTGGAATGATAATTGTTAAAGTTTTTTACATTATATAAGTTTACAACTACTAATAAATAATTCCGGCGCATTTCCATTGAAAAATACAGACAAAATGAGTTACAAGCAGTGTTTGACAATTGAGTAACTGCTCCGGTTCTAAAGCATGAACCGGAACCTTAAGCAAGACATGGGTTGTTAAGCACGCATTCCAAATGAAATTCGCCCGACAGCGGACCACCGCGCCGGAATTACTTATTTAGTAGTTGCAAAACTTTATAATTATATATATATTATATATATAATATATATATATATATATATATATATATTATATATTATATATATATATATATATATATATATATATATATATATATATATATGACACAATATAATTGTGCGAGAGACACCTAGGAAATGTAACAAGCAAAATGCATGCTACATCTGGGAACTGTTCCATCATTCACATTCGTCATCATTGATGGCTCGACATAATGTCATGTCCCACTCTGTTTCGTTACGTCTAACTCATCAGGGCGCCGACAGAGCCTGAACTCACTCTGACCTTCAATTAATTCCGAAGAATATAATGTGAAGTACTTACCAGAGACGAGCGGTGCTCTCTTACCGCCATCATGCATGGCAAGCAAAACATATATCATTTGATACTACCGAGTTTTGCAACACATGAATAGTTGACACAATATAATTGTGCGAGAGACACCTAGGAAATGTAACAAGCAAATGCAATGCTACATCTGGGAACTGTTCCATCATTCGACATTCGTCATCATTGATGGCTCGACATAATGTCATGTCCCACTCTGTTTCGTACGTCTAACTCATCAGGGCGCCGACAGAGCCTGAACTCACTCTGACCTTCAATTAATTTCGAAGAATATAATGTGAAGTACTTACCAGAGACGAGCGTGCTCTCTTACCGCCATCATGCATGGCAAGCAAAACATATATCATTTGATACTACCCGAGTTTTGCAACACATGAATAGTTGACACAATAAATAATTGTGCGAGAGACACCTAGGAAATGTAACAAGCAAAATGCAATGCTACATCTGGGAACTGTTCCATCATTCGACATTCGTCTCATTGATGGCTCGACATAATGTCATGTCCACTCTGTTTCGTTACGTCTAACTCATCAGGGCGCCGACAGAGCCTGAACTCACTCTGACCTCAATTAATTCCGAAGAATATAATGTGAAGTACTTACCAGAGACGAGCGGTGCTCTCTTACCGCCATCATGCATGGCAAGCAAAACATATATCATTTGATACTACCGAGTTTTGCAACACATGAATAGTTGACACAATATAATTGTGCGAGAGACACCTAGGAAATGTAACAAGCAAAATGCAATGCTACATCTGGGAACTGTTCCATCATTCGACATTCGTCATCATTGATGGCTCGACATAATGTCATGTCCCACTCTGTTTCGTTACGTCTAACTCATCAGGGCGCCGACAGAGCCTGAACCTGAGTTAGACGTAACGAAACAGAGTGGGACATGACATTATGTCGAGCCATCAATGATGACGAATGTCGAATGATGGAACAGTTCCCAGAATGTAGCATTGCATTTTGCTTGTTACATTTCCTAGGTGTCCTCTCGCACAATTATATTGTGTCAACTATTTCATGTGTTGCAAACTCGTGTATCAAATGAATTATATGTTTTGCTTGCCATGCATGATGGCGTTAAGAGAGCACCGCTCGTCTCTGGTAAGTACTTCACATTATATTCTTCGGAATTAATTGAAGTCAGAGTGATTCAGGCTCTGTCGGCGCCCTGATGAGTTAGACGTAACGAAACAGAGTGGGACATGACATTATGTCGAGCCATCAATGATGACGAATGTCGAAATGATGGAACAGTTCCCAGATGTAGCATTGCATTTTGCTTGTTCATTTCCTAGGTGTCTCTCGCACAATTATATTTGTGTCAACTATTCATGTGTTGCAAAACTCGGTAGTATCAAATGATATATGTTTTGCTGCCATGCATGATGGCGGTAAAGAGCACCGCTCGTCTCCGGTAAGTACTTCACATTATATTCTTCGGAATTAATTGAAGGTCAGAGTGAGTTTCAGGCTCTGTCGCGCCCTTGATGAAGTTAGACGTAACGAAACAGAGTGGGACATGACATTATGTCGAGCATCAATGATGACGAATGTCGAATGATGGAACAGTTCCCAGATGTAGCATTGCATTTTGCTTGTTACATTTCCTAGTGTCTCTCGCACATTAATATTGGTTCAACTATCATGTGTTGCAAAACTCGGTAGTATCAAATGATATATGTTTTGCTTGCCATGCATGATGGCGGTAAGAGAGCACCGCTCGTCTCTGGTAAGTACTTCACATTATATTCTTCGGAATTAATTGAAGGTCAGAGTGAGTTCAGGCTCTGTCGGCGCCCTGATGAGTTAGACGTAACGAACAGAGTGGGACATGACATTATGTCGAGCCATCAATGATGACGAATGTTCGAATGATGGAACAGTTTCCCAGATGTAGCATTGCATTTTTGCTTGTTACATTTCCTAGGTGTCTCTCGCACAATTATATTGTGTCAACTATTCAATGTGTTGCAAAACTCGGTAGTATCAAATGATATATGTTTGCTTGCCATGCATGATGGCGGTAAAGAGCACCGCTCGTCTTCGGTAAGTACTTCACATTATATTCTTTCGGAATTAATTGAAGGTCAGAGTGAGTTCAGCTCTGTCGGCGCCCTGATGAGTTAGACGTAACGAAACAGAGTGGGACATGACATTATGTCGACCATCAATGATGACGAATGTCGAATGATGGAAAGTTCCCAAGATGTAGCATTGCATTTTGCTTGTTACATTTCCTAGTGTCTCTCGCACAATTAATTTGTGCAACTATTCATGTGTTGCAAAACTCGGTAGTATCAAATGATTAATGTTTTCTTGCCATGCATGATGGCGGTAAGAGAGCACCGCTTCGTCTCTGGTAAGTACTTCACATTATATTCTTCGGAATTAATTGAAGGTCAGAGTGAGTTCAGCTCTGTCGCGCCCTGATGAGTTAGACGTACGAAACAGAGTGGGACATGACATATGTCGAGCCATCAATGATGACGAATGTCGAAATGATGGAACAGTTTCCAGATGTAGCATTGCATTTTGCTTGTTACATTTCCTAGGTGTCTCTCGCACAATTATATTGTGTCAATATTCATGTGTTGCAAAACTCGTAGTAATCAAAATGATATATGTTTTGCTTGCCATGCATGATGGCGGTAAGAGAGCACCGCTCGTCTCTGGTAAGTACTTCACATTATATTCTTCGAATTAATTGAAGGTCAGAGTGAGTTCAGCTCTGTCGGCGCCTGATGAGTTAGACGTAACGAAACAGAGTGGACATGACATTATGTCGAGCCATCAATGATGACGAATGTCGAATGATGGAACAGTTCCCAGATGTAGCATTGCATTTTGCTTGTTACATTTCCTAGGTGTCTCGCACAATTATATTGTGTCAACTATTCATGTGTTGCAAACTCGGTAGTATCAAATGAATGATATATAATATATATATATATATATATATATAATATATATATATATATATATATATATATATGTCGTGGTCGAGGTTCGACTTCCACATAACGCCTATCCCATTAGCGAATTTTATTCCTAAAAGAAATTCGCTAAAAAATGACAAGGCTTGGTTGTGTACTGTGTGTTATAATAATACTTTTCAAAATATTAAAAATTGCTTGATAACAGCATCTGTATTGCTACAAATATTCCTGAAGAAAAAATTAAATTAAATGTTGATGCCTCTAATTTTCCTGTTGTTACACTTATTCGAAGTGTAACTTCGCTGCCGTCCACAAAGTATAGCACATGCCATTATTTTTGGAATCAAACAATTTTATGATTATTTTTATGGCCAGAAATTTACTATTAACAGATCATGGACCACTTTTGTCAATCTTTAGTCCTTCTAAAGGAATAATTACCATAGCAGGTAATCGCTTGCATAGAAGGGCACATTTTTTAGTAGCTTTTGATTATGACATAGAGTATGTATAGAGCAGATTATGTATCTTGTATTCGGTTGAATTGTGAGTAAGAAGAACGAGAAACTAAAAAGAAAGACTCTAAAAAGAAATTTCAAAACTGGTCTAGCTTACTTTAATTATGTCGATAAAAAAAAATCCTGTACCAATTAATTAGAAACACGTAAGACTAGAGACTTATCATAATCCTACTTTAGCTAAGGAATCTAATTTTATTATGAGAGAGCAAGGCCTGAGAATAAAGTTGATCCACAATTAAAATGCTATTTTAATTGCATTTTACAATTGCAATTTGATAAAAAACGAGTGTTTTTGTCAAAATCAGATGAATACAACAAAATTATAACATTTTTTAAATGTCCAAAAATGCACAAAAGCCAGTATTTTTCTAAAGAAATTCGCTGACTTTGCATAAATTAACAGTTTTTTTAGTGTTTTTGAAAGAGCTGTTACTTTGGTTGCTGTTATCCGATTTTGATTATTAAACACTCGTTAAGAATATTTTATCGTATTTAAAAAACGTCCTCTTCATGTTTTGCATATTACCCACAGGGAACCACTTATTTAGAAAACTGAACGTTGTGCGACTTTCAGTTGAAATTTTGAGTTTGCGCAATCATATGAAGGGCCACTCTGGATTGGCAGACTATGTTTTTTCTTCATAATTAAAGGTACATTTTCAGAAAAAATTTGGTTTGAAGTAGTAAAAAATGAGTCCTTAAATACCTTTGTCTTATGTACTTCTGGATTTATGTATATCTAGCGCATAGATCGTGTGTTCTGGCAGATAGTCAGAGCCGAACATGCATGGCCGCTATATGCTGCTGTATGCGTTTAGGAAATGCATAACAGTTTTAGAGTTCTTTTTACATTTTGGACAGACAGGCTATTCTTTAAGACAAATGGTACAAAGATGTTTCTGTAGCCAACCTGTTTCGCTCTTTATTAGATATAAACTGCTCTATAAGTTCATTTCTGTAACTTAAACGTTTTTTGGTCTATTAAATTGTTTATATTTTAAGCTGTATTAAAGAAAAGGGAAATAGGGGTATTCCCCGTTTTAAACAATAGAGTAAAGGTATAACCATAATTCTGGTCTGACGTTAGGTTACATACATACATACATCCTCGGCGTTACAGCTCACGTAGAGCCTCAGCCTGCAACACTACGCTCCTCCAAAGGTCTCTATCCTGCGCTAAGGCCCTTCATCTCCTGACTCCAAGGCGTCTGAGGTCATCTTTAACTTGGTCTTGCCAACGCAGTCTTGGACGTCCTCTCATCCTTCTACCTCCTGGTTTACCTTCAAAGACCTTCTTTACCGCTCTATCAGCTGTCATCCTTTCTAAATGACCAAGCCATCTTAATCTTCCCTTTCGGATTTCATTCACAATGTCTGGTCTGTCAAATAGATGGTAAACTTCAACATTGTGCCGCATTTGCCATATACCATTCTCAAAAAATGGTCCGAAAATACGGCGTAAAACTTTCCTCTCCCAGCGACGCAGTATAGTTCTTCATCTCTTGCAGTGAGAGTCAGTCTCTGATCCGTACATTACTACAGGTGGAATCATAGTGTACATGTTTTGTTTATTAATTTGGCCATAATTTAAAGTTTGACAAAATTCTAAGCCCGCAAAAGTTGTTAGTAAATAAAGTACAAGAATTAGATCGCGGGTTAGTTACAATAAAAAATTTTTGGCCACGGGTAAGAAAAATGCAATTTTTCCCCTTAGGTAGTCATAACTACCTCGGCTTTGCCTCGGGAGTTAAATACTTTGGTTCCCTCGGTTTACGCCTTAGGAACCAATTAACTGCTCAGGGAAATAATAGCATTCTTCACTCCCTTGGTCCATAAACAACTATTATACGTCAGACCTTAGTAAAATAAATGCCTTATATAATACCTACTTTTATAATGAGCTACATTACTGATAAAAATAATTAGAAATGCAGATGTAGCAAAGTATGTAGAATAAATATACTTAGTCATTATAACAATAATCATAACTACGTTATAATAAATTAATTTGACACTTCTAAGATATTGAGACTAATTAAGATAAATGTTTGGTATAAGTACAGAAGATAAAATATGACTTATTAAGTACTAATAAATTGGTAACCTAACAATTTCTTTACCGCTGTAACAGTCGTAGGTTGAGTTAAGTCAAATCTTTAATATTATTACAGGAAAAGAATATTTACAACCATCATAACCCGGTAATTTTCTTGAACAGCATTTTAAATTAATAGAATTAACATTACAGTACAACAATACTAGACGTTGTATGAGATAGATATATAGGAGTAAACTTAGGCGTATTAGAATAGGGTAACCGTTTAGATTCTTCAAAAAATTGTGAAATTGAAATTGAATAATGAAATTGTTCATAATAATCCAGACCAGATTTCATAAAACGTCAATGTTAGCGTGCTAAACAAACCCCCAACTGCATATTCATTTTACTTTAAAATTATAAAAGTTTTAAGGGTTCAATTGTTATTAAATCGTCCCTACATTTACACCTAATCGTGAAGTTTACATCTACTAAATAAATAATTCCGGCGCGGTGGTCCGCTGTCGGGCGAATTTCATTTAGAATGCGTGTTTCCGTGCTTAACAACCCATTTCTTGCTTAAGGTTCCGGTTCATGCTTTAGAACCTAAGCAGTTAAGCAGTTACTCAATTGTCAAGCACTGCTCGTAACTCATTTTGTCTGTATTTTTCAAAGGAAATGCGCTAAAAACCTTTAAAGATAACTGACTAAGATTAAAGACAAGTAACTAAGCTTTAAACTAGTGCAAATAATAGTGCGTACTTCTAATTTGAAAGGCATAATTTTGTACAACCAACTTGATAATAATGCGCATTTCCTTTGAAAAATACAGACAAAATGAGTTACGGGCAGTGTTTGACAATTGAGTAACTCCTTAGGTTCTAAAGCATGAAGTGGAGCCTTAAGCCAGAAATGGGTTGTTAAGCAGGAAACACGCATCAAAAGGAAATTCGCCCGACTTGAATTTTTTACCTCGGCTCTTTATAGACCGAGCTCTATATAGTCGCCACGGCAAAAAAAGACCTTTTTCACAGTCTTGTAGTATACTATGCTATTTAATTTAATTTTACAATAAATAATAAAACCCTTTTATTGAACATGTAATTAAATCATGTTTATTGCTTTTTGCAGATTTCAGCAGAAATGAGGCTTGTTGTAGCAACGGCATTAGTTCTGGCAGTTATGCTGCAGGTTGTCACTTTAGTGCTCAGCATGCCTGAACCAAGGTGCAACACTGCCCAAGGCAGCTGCAAAACTGCGTTTAAGAACCAGGATATTGTACTTCAATTATAATACATTTTTATTGTAATACAAACGTAATAAATAAACATTCATACCTTTCTATAGGTTTCCTAAATTTTTCTTAATAATTTCCAAGTTGTCTTTTTCATGAATACTACTTATACTAATGTATTCATTCTTGAGTTTTTCAATTTCTCTTCTTTAGCTTATTTTGATTTCTTAACATAAAAAAAATATAAAACATTTAACGACCATGAATTTATATTTCATAAATATAAAACAAGAAAAAACCTACACTTGGAATTATTGTGACCTAGAATTACTTTTTCACACCTTAAGATAAAAATTAAATAAATAATATAACATATCGGAACAATAATGATATAATTTGAATTTTCATTGATTTCCCAGCGCTGAATTGATCGATATTAGATTCTTTGTTTCTAAACTATATAAGGATATAAAATATTTTAATTATAAATATTTTATAGGATATATATATATATATATATATATATATATAATATATATATATATATATATATATATATAAATAGAATTCTGAGGCTAAATAGTCCATGAACCAGAGGCAAAAAAAAGGATGAGGTAGTCTGCCATTTTAGATTGAGGATTTTGGCCCCTGGGCCCCTTAAAGTTCGGAAAATAGCCCCGAAATCAGTCCTTGTCCAATCGCACTGATTACATTGGTTTTATCAAAAAGGACTCATTTTTAAGTTTATTAAATTTGTGACTAATCGATGTTTTAAGCATTGAAATTGGTTTAATAATATACCTGTTCAAAGATTATCAAACATACAACAAAACTTTCTAATTTACACCCCAGAATATATAAAACCATACAATTGCATGTCTTGTCATGTTGTCATGTTTAAAATATAGGCAGATTTAAAAATCATGCATATTCTATCGAACTATAAATATTCTATTCAAAGAAAAATAGTAGCACAGTTTTTATATGTGAAAATTTAATTATTGATATTAGTCCAAGAACCAGACCTGAACATAGTGACTCATTCTGTACTATTTCAAACCAAATTTTTCTGAAAAATTACCTTCAATTTTGAAAGAAAAGCATAAGTCTGCTTATCCAGATTGAAGCCCTTCATATGAATGCGCTTGCTCAAAATTTTATTAAATCACACAAATTGCAGTTTTCTTGAAATAAGTGTATGCACTTATTTTTTATAGTATATTTCTGTAGGTCGTATGCAAAAGATAACATTGTTTAACGCTGATAAAATTTCCTATAATAGAGTTTTTTCGTCAAAATCAGATAACTAAAACTAAAGTTATGACATACGTTAAATGGACAAAAATCCAATATTTTTTCAAAGACATTCGCTGACTTTGCATAAATTAACCATTTTTTGGTGTTTTTGAAACACCCATAACTTTAATTGTAGCTTTAAGCCATAACTAATTTTGATGATTAATAAGCAACGATATTAGTTTTGTCAGTTATGCTACAAGTTGTCACTTTAGTGCATAGCGAGCTAAGTAGAGTAGAACCAAGGTGCTACTCTGGCAAACTTGACTGTAATGGAAAGTAGGATAATGTGTCTCGATAGAATAATACATTATTATTGTAGCACAAACACAATAAATATTCGAATTATATATTAACAAATATTACCTTCCAATATTTTTCCTATAAGTTCCTTAATTAATTTTCAAGTTTTCTTTTTCATGCCAGTTTCATGAATACTACAATGCTAAAGTATTCAATTCATCAGTTTTTCTTTTTCTCTTCTTCAGCTTCTTTCTTAACATCAAAAAAATGTATAAACATTTAACAGATCATAGATTTATGACATAAATTAAACAAAATAAAAAAAACCTATACTTACAATTATCGTGACCTATAATTACTCTTTTTACACCCTCAGATAAAAAATGTAGAATTAATTTAACAAATCAGAACAATGATGAAACAAATTAAATATACTTTGATCTCCTAGCGCTAAATCGATATTAGTTTCTTTGTTTCATTTCTAAATACCAAATTTAAATATTTATACATATTTTTTTTAAATGTTTAACAATGATACAATTCTAATAAGTAGTATTTTAAATGTGTGAACTATTTATTTTTTTACTCCTAATAATTTATTATAAACAATTAATAATAATATAATGTAATCACTTATTAATATTTAATTGTTCTATTTTATCCTATTTATTACTTTTGCAATTCATAAAATTATCATTTTTATTAAATTAATTAAAGTATAATTGTTATTATTTTGTATTATGAGTAGAATATATTTGACTATTTACTTTAATATTCTACTATGAGTAATAAAAGTAGGCGTTAAATACAGAACAGTTAAGAATTAATTCTCTACTCGATATTTTATTCTTATATTGTATTTTAATTTATAGCTGTTTATCTATTTTTGTTTTCCTCATTTATACCGTAGGTATATAGGAGAAGTATTGTGTTTGCAAAAAAAAATCCGAAACCTGGATGAAAACGGAATTATGTGTTTCAGACGTTTTTAAGGCCTCCTGACAACTTTTTGCAAAGTTGTCTGTCTGTCTGTATGTGTGTGTGTGTATGTGTTTTTGTGTGTGTCTGTTATCATCATATCGTCGAGTATATTTTTGCTAAAAAGTTGAGAATTTGTACAAAAATCACTCTGATTTTATTATATTGATGATTTATTATATTATATGATTATATTGCACAACTACAGGGGTACACTACCCCTGTAGTTGTGCAATTTGGAAAATAATTTTTTTATGACGTCATTAACCCACCAATAATGACTCGCATGTAGCCATGTGTAAGACTAACATGTGTGCCAAGTTTCATCTCATTATCAGCATTAGTTTAATTTGTATCGAATGATTTGTATACGTTTTTAAAAAATTGTAAAAAAAATCGGAAAATAATCTAATTGAGATGAAATTTGGTACAAGTTTACCCCTTGAATAAATAAGTGTACTAAATTTCGTCATAATACAACAAGGCTATCTATGATTTTTGGTGAATCATAAAAGTTAAGCAGCATCGAGCGTGGTCAGTGCCTGTACCTAAACAAATGTATTTACTGTCTGAGGACGAGCGAAACGAGTCTGAAGACGTTTTGCAGTATAAATTTAATAGATTTATTTGTTTAGTCAAATGAGTAATATTTAATGTATATAATTTGATACTACTGGGTTTTGCAAAACATGAATGGCTGACTGACACAATACAATAGTGCTAGAGACACCTTGGAAATGAAGCAACCAAATGCATTTTGCTTGCTACATTTCCTAGATTTCTTCAGCACAATTATTTTGCGTTAACTATTAATGTTTTATAAAACTCAGTAGTATCAAATTATAAATGTATTGCTTGACAAACATAATGGCGGTAAGAGAGCACCACTTTTCTCTGGTAAATACTGCATAATATTCTTAAAAATTTTAAGTGAAGGTCAGAGTGAATTCAGGCTCTGTCGGCGCCCTGCTGAGTTAGACGAAACGAAACAGAGTGGGACATGACATTATGTCGAGCCCTCAATAATGACTATTGTCGAATGATGGAATAGTTCCGAGATGTAACATTGTATTTTGCTTGCTACGTTTCCTAGGTGTCTCTCGGACAATTATATTGTGTCAATATTTAATGCATAATAATAATTTGGGTTTTAAGTAGTTAAGGATCAGACGTAAATGTGCGAGGGTAATTCTATTAGATTCCGGTAAGAAAGAACCAATCAGTGTGTTAAAAATTAGCCACCAGCCCTTAATAGTAGCAGATTCTAGCATTGTAACAATCACTGTGTTCGAAATTAGCCACCGCCTTCTTAAGTGGTAAATTACATTAATTGCAGCAAGCAATAAACTCTAAATTAGAACATGTTCGAGTTTTTAACAACTGAAGCCATAATTCCAACCTTTGCCCTCCAATAATACTAGTAGACGATGCCACTATTAGGTGCCTATAGTGGCTAATTCTATTTGTCACAGATATTTGGCGGAATGTGTGTTAAAAATTAGCCACCAGCCCTTAATAGTAGCAAATTCTAGCATTGTAACAATCACTGTGTTCGAAATTAGCCACCGCCTTCTTAAGTAGTAAATTACATTAATTGCAGCAAGCAATAAACTCTAAATTAGAACAGGTATTTGGCAGAATGTGCACTGCACAAAATTAAAATGCTCCATTGATTCACAAAACACTCAACAATATAACTAAAAACTTTCTTCTTAGAAATTACTATTTGAACCATTGTGTTATATGGATATTATTACACCCATGCATACAACAATATGATATATGATATTATCCATGAATGCATAGCTATATGCTCGATATCATCCATCTATATTGTATGAGCGATATTTCTATAATAAAAATTTATCTGTAAAAAAATAATTGTTATAACTAACTGATTAAGGGTTTCTATAATAAACAGGTAACTCTCTAGTCTTCTCCTAGACAGCTATGAATGTACTATAATAACTGCATTTGTAGAGAATGCACTTAACCCAATGCTAGTAATAGGAACCTCTTAACTTTTACCTATATCATTTGCTACGTATACCATTATGTAACTAATACCTTGTTATACCTGATTTTGCTCTTAATGATGTTAGGCAGTCTTACTTCTAGATAAAAGTGTAGGTGCTAAAATCACCTTTAATTTATAGATATAATCATAGAAATAATCGTGTTAACGTTTATAATATTATCCGCAGCAGATATAAACCCTAAGGGATAAAAACAGATGTAACATCATATTACTTCATGAGGAATTTTTACCAGTGAAAGTATCTCAAATGCCCCTCGGCGATAAAACTATAAAATTAAAAGGGTCACAGGTTTGTACCATCTCAGGTTTATGGTAAATCACAAAGATCCCGCTTTAAACATAGTGTTTCTTCAAAAAAGATAAATATGTTACGCGCCATATACTTAAAAAGGTGTTAAGATAATAAGATACTTGTTGTGAAGTACGCTTATATAGGTAGAGATTTTATGATATAATGCTAAATAGGTACGAGATTGGCAGCTGCAGGTGGATACTTTCAAATATTTAAATCAAATTACCTTTCAATTTCCTTCTCTTTTTCATGATGAAAAAGTATTCTTGTTCATTTAGTACAGAACTATCAAAAATTGGTTACAAATAAAAAGTCTGGTGTGAAGGTCGACAAGCCGGGCGAATTTTCTTTGCAATGCGTGCTTTTATGCTCAACAATTCATTTCGTACTTAAGTTTCCAGTATATACCCTGTAACCGGGGCAGTAGCATTACTACTTGCAACCTAATATTCCGAATTTTTCAAAGGATAAAAATCGATT
The DNA here is from genome assembly GCA_018340805.1 of Microvelia longipes. Lineage (NCBI taxonomy): Eukaryota > Metazoa > Arthropoda > Insecta > Hemiptera > Veliidae > Microvelia > Microvelia longipes. The sequence goes on along the minus strand of JACMZG010001863.1, from coordinate 25,924,406 downwards.
TTCCTCCAAAATCATTTCATAAAAATCGGAGACAAAAAATAATTACGGGCACTAATAGGTTAAAATGGGAAGGGGGAACTGTTTATGTATATACTCAACTTGCAATCAGGAACCCCTCAATTGCTGCAATAAAAGACAGAAGGTATTTCTTTGATATTCGTTAAAATCTATATTTAATTTTGATCATGAGGAAGTAGCAAAAATGCATTTTAATTGATAGACATTCTAGAATTGTCTAATTTCCATTTCCTTTTGTGGACAAGCTTTATTTTTACTTTTCCATAGGTATATGGAGAAATATTGTGGTCACCAAAAAAAAAATCAAAACCCAGAAACCTAGTGATTCTTCAGATTTATCCATTTCAGGAATTTTCAAGACGTTCTGAGTCGTTTTTATCATGATATCTGTGTGTGTGTGTGTGTATGTGTCAGACTATGTTACTATGTCACGCATAACTCTCTCAGTTGAAGAATCAGCTACTATCGATACTTGCTATATACATCCTCTCCTACTCCTTTCCTTATCTTCAGAGGGTTCGTCGTGCACAGACTAGAAGTTATTCACTGATATAACTTTGTTAGTTAAGAGCTCGAGTGTTGCCCCGCCTGCTGATAAAGGCGTTATGTCGAAACCTGTCCAGGGACCAGTGCTCTTACCCATCAGCAAGTGTCGACGGTAGCTGATTCTTCAATTGCATCTTCAACTTGCGTTTTATGCACTTTAATGCATTCGTGAACAACCGATATAAAAGTGTTACCCGTATTATTTCATTGTATGGTTATCTAACGTATTATTTTTCTTAGCTTCAATTAACCTAAGACTTTAATATTTTAATTTTGAAAAATTTAAATTTTTTTCTGAAGTAGTGAGGGAAAGTACCGAGGTACCCTGTACCCGATTTTTTTTATTAAGCAAATAAACCACTCATTGCAATAAAACTGGCCTTAGTGCGACTTTATAAAATTTTGAGCAGGCGCAATCATATGAAGGGCCACTCTGGATTGGCAAACTATGTATTTCTTCATAATTAAAGGTACATTTTCAGAAAAATTTGGACACATTTTTTAGGCCTGGCTCTTGGACTTTAAGAGTAGTTCATATTATTTTAAATAAACTGCATTGGTAGGTTATTTATACACCGCAAACATGGTCTTTTTTGAAAATGTGAACCTAGCCCCTTAATAGGGGCTAGGGCCCCTTAATAGGTCCCCTTAATGTTAATAATAGAGGGCGATAATTGACTTAATTTGGCAACCACTGATCTAATATTAATCGTAAAGTGCATACATTACCAGGGGCGAACTGGCCAGTGAGGACAAGAGTGGCAGCCCTCCTTGGGTCCCTTAGCCAAAAATAAACTTGTCTATTTAGCCAAAAAAATAATAATTATGATAACTAATGATAACATAATAAATTTGTTTAATCTTATAATAATATAAGATAAATTATATAATATATTTATTCAAGCTTTTGAGGAGGAATAGGTCCTAATTAATACAAATTTTTGTCTTATAATATATTTATTTATTATAATTGTATAATATATTCATCACACCAGATACAAAGGTGCTCAATAATGATTAGGGACTGTAGAGCTTCTACAGACAATTGATTTTAAACTACTTTAAAATATTCTTAATTTTTTATTTTTGCCTGAATCTAGGGGCTTTAAGATTTCATCTGGGCTTTTAAGGCCCCCATGCGGTAGACTAGGTCAAGAAGGGTCCCAGCATACACGATCAGAGCCCTAAAGCTGCATAAAAAGGCTCAGAATTTTTTAAGTATATTTGTTTTTTAAGTAATAAAAATATTTGTTAAATTTTACATTTAAACAATTATGGCCCCTATTGGCTTCGTATGGGCCCTATACCAAGGCTAGAGCCATTGATGGTCCTTATTATACTTGGGCAGGGCCCTAAGTCAGCAGAAAAGTCCCTTAGAGATTGATATTTTTAGGTACTTAAAATATTCTAAATTTGCTTCCTCATTCTAGGTCCTTTAAGGCCTCTGGACCTCTAAATACGTTCCATACGGAAGACTAGGGACTCAAGAGGCTCCTAATAAACTTGATCAGAACCCTGAAGTAGCAGAAAAGGGCCTTAGAGATTATACATAATATAGTTTAATTAAATATTTACATTTAAATGAGTAAACTTAAGTTTTATTAAAGTTCATTTATTTATTACTTAAGTTTATTGTAATTTATTTTTAAAAATGATTTAATTTGATTTAATTTTATAAAATTATAATTAAGTAAATTAAATTAAACTTGCTATAATCATTAATACTACCCCCTCATTAATATATCCCCCCATCATTAATATAGACCCCTCTACATGGAAATTAATATAGGACCCCCCTCTTTTGGACCCCTTGAAATGTGGGTTTGGACCCTTTTAGGCCCATATTAGACCCTCCTCGGACCTTTTTTGGCTCAGTCCGCCACTGTACGCCACTATATAGTGGTTGAGCTCAGAAGTACCATTATACTTTTGATAGACTTGGTAACGATTTTGTCGTTAATAATTATTTGCCAGTAATCTGTGCATCACAAAAACTTACACATATATAAGAAACAAAAATACATACATTTTAAAATGAACTTCTTTTTTCTTTATTTTTTTACTCCTTGAAAAATTCTATTTTTTTCAAACTATAAAGCGTAAAATCTGATAAGTCAGCTTTACCATACATCATACCTGTAATAAGAAACAGTTTACACTCTAAAAATTACCCTAAAATAAATTGATTTAGATGAGATGCTAATAATAGGTTTAAGAGAAAAAGGGTTGCCCAAAAACAGAACACACATTATCTTTTAAATAACTTCGGCTCTGAACATTGTTTGACGTCCCATGATAAACGTCTGCTCATTACCACCGACAATGTCAAGTTATTGATTTCAAAGGTGTTGCCTGATTTAGATTTATCGACCCTTTCCCTTTCAATGTTGATCGGTGTTGATCAAAGAATAGCTACATAATTTAAAGACTGCAGACTAACTTCATGTGCCTTATGGATTTCTTGCCCTTAGGATTTGAGATATTTTTTCTTTTTTACTGCAGCATGCTACCACTGTAAAATGTTTAAATCGTTAGGAACAAGGTATGGTGAAGGTTATGATAAAATTAAAACGGCTATATTATGTCACAAACTTGATAATAGGTGACAGAAAAAATTAATTTACTGGGAGGCGCAAATATCTGATCATTAAGTAGCAACTATTGATTTTTTAAATCTTGAAGGTTTCCAAATCATTGGAATTTTAGCGAATTTTCAATAGAAAATTAAGCTTATGTGGTAGGTCGCATATGTGAGAGTTCTAATTGCTTTATCTCATTTTCGCATAAAGCCAAATGAGAACCGCCAGGTTATATCACAAACGAATTCTTGCTTGAAACTAATACAAAGCTATGACCGAAATAGGCCCAAGATCAGAGTACTGCGATGAGTAGCAGATATTTTTTTTAATGAATACACAAGAGGGTTTACTAAACCTTGTTAAATTGTAAAAGTATTTGTTCTGAGAGAAAAGTTGTTATCATTTAAGTGTCGGGAAACTGTTTTTCGCACATCAAAATCAGGATGTTTAATTTCATAACTTATGTTGAGGGAGGGGGAAGAAGTGATTACTGTGCATCTCTTAAAAGGTGTGGTACCCTATCTTAGGCGCCCGCTGCCTCCTGCTCCTCCCAAGTAAAGTTGGCGCCTCGTCCCACGCATCCCTAACAAGAGCTGGTGTGTCCCAAGGTCCAGACTTAAGTCCCAAGCTTGTCATAATATCTCTCTCTACTGGAGCGGATCTAAACAAGCAATGACATATAGCACTATCTACTTAAACCACTATATTATAACTGTTTGCCTTCTTTATGTGTTGCCTATGAAGTGACTCATTCATCTCTTTACATTTATAACTTTAACAGACAACACAGGAAATACGTTCAGGGACTTTTTCTTATATTTTTACAATAATACAACAATAAACACCTTTATAACAATGGGAATACTATCAGTGTCTTTACGACGTATATTATACGACTAATTCAATTACATTGTGAAAAGAGACAGAATCATGGCGCTCTCATGTGTCAAAAAAAGAAGATTATCATTTAGAAAAACATTTTTAACACGCCTGTCAAACTTATTCAACAACTACTTAACAATAAACTATTAATAAAATTTTAATTTTGTAAATTTATTGTTGTTTTAGTTGTACAAAACTATACAAGTCTTCATATTTAAATTGCACCATATGCCGGTTACTCAAAACCATATGTTAAGTAAGCATGAAAATTAAATTATAAGATAAAAATGAAAATCCTTATCTTCGTCTTAGTCTATGGAAATGATCTACAAAAAAGAGTTACTAGAATTACGAGTTAAGACTAAATCAATTTTCAGTTAAACAACTTGTTGGTACCCTTTGCCCAAAAACGATAAAGATATCATTGAGTGAGTGAACTTTTGAAAATATTTCAAGCAATAGTAAATACTTTGAAAGTCTCTAACTATTTAACTGTTTAGTGCAATATTGGTTGACTTGATTAATAGTTCGCTTAAAGAGACAGATATTATCACAAAACATGTGTCAATGATATCTTAATTTTCTAAAGAAATAATATTTTATTGTAACAGTATTTACGCATTTTAGTCGTCAAGGTGAACATTGCATGTAATGATTAATTAACTTGTAACTAACTGATGGCGTCAAGCGTAACTCGTCGAATTAAATAATGATTGTTATTTTGGTCTTATCAATTTTAGGCATCTCAAGTTACCTTAGAGATGCAAAATTTGTTAATTTGCTCGTCTGGATCAATGATCCAGAGGAGCAACAAAACCTTTCCGTTACCTACTCTTTAGAGATTGGATTCTCCTCTTTTACGTTTCCAATAGTATAAAACCTGTGGTTCCTGGAACAGTTCTGGTTAATAAGGAGGACAATAATTCTTTATAAAAAATACAAAAGTTTGTTTTTCGTTTTAGTTGCTCTACACTATGGTGGAGGAACCATATAAGCCATATGGTTTTATGCCTTTGCATAAATAATTACTTTCGTTACACTAATTTCAACATTAATAAACACTAACAAAAATAATTTTAAAAATTTACGAATACATAATCGATATACTTGCATGAAAAATATTAAATACCAACTAGACTAGCAAAGAAGAAAACACTATAATTAGAACAAACTTTGTTAGCGTAACTAGAGTGGTAACATCTAATTTTTTTAAGAATGGTTGAGAATTCGGCCAATCATTTTTGAGCATTTAAAATTGATAATTTCGATTATATCTACATATTTTCCGAAAAAATAAATTGCTGTTGTGCAGCAAGATGCAAGATTTAAGTACTATTAATTCCGCTACAAAACCTTTCCGTTATCTAGAATCAATACTCATAATATTTTGTAATTTTAATATTTCTATTTTAGTTTACCGATATTCTAAGTTGTAATATACAACTTCAAAACTATAATCTAAACAGACTTCTATTTAAGGAAGCATGGCACGTAATGAAAAAAAAATACTTAGTTAAGTTTTAAGACTTTACTTTACATGAGAAATTTTATATAACAATTAAAATGTTAAAAGACTAAAGATAAGAGTCGTTTTAAGAGAGCGACTTAAATTTAACTCTATAATGGTTCAGTGTCTTATCTGAGACTAAACCTGCCTCTTTCTCTAATGCCAATTGAAGCTGGTACTAAAATAGTATCAACCAATTTACCAATAGTACCAACTTGGTACTTATTTTCTGTCTAATTTAGTTTTAAATAGTACAATCTTCATTACGATGTTGAAATTTAAACGCTCTATTAAAAACGAACCAAAATATTACATATCTCACAGCTCTTCCGCTTAATTTTGAAGAAACATTTTCCTTTATCAGAAATACCTCCGGTACGAAAAATCTATCTAAAAGCAAAATTCCAAAAATCTAAAGTTATTCTAAAAATCTTCATTGAGCAAAACATTGAAAAGAAGTACTACTCTAGATTGTTTATATTTTGCTAAGACCCGGAGGTTTTTACATTTTAGAGCAGTTTTTTCTTATTATCAGCGGAAGAGCCTTCAATTTAATAAAATAAAACCACTAGAACAAATAAAATACTATCAGGCGCGAACATAAACGGGTATCTAATCAAAAACTAGTGCAAACAAATATTTTTTTCAGAGCCATTTTGGTTTAAAAGTGATACCACTTATAAAACCTGAGAGTAAAGACCAAGTTGCATTGCATGTGATGATTTCACTACGAAATTACAATTTAGTAGAATAAATAATTTTTTTACCACATGTTTCGACCACGCTAATTATTCATGGACCACAAAATTAACACAGCATATGCCTGCACAAGAAACAAAGTTTTCAACAAAGTTTACCGGACAAACCTTATAGTATCCGGGATTTGGTCAAATTTCATGAAAATGCAAGAAATATTGTGTCTTGGTCATCTTCTTTATAATTTTCCAAACATGCAAAATATAAGCTTTTGACCTTTTTTAAAATATAAAAAAATATTTTATAAAATATAATATTTTTATAAATTTGTATGATTTTAAAGTATATTTTTTTTTATATTCAACTTTATTTAATTTGGTTTTTAGCCCACTCCATAATTATTTTGTAGATGGATGTGCTATTCAAATGTAACCACATACGTTTGTAAAACTAGTGTGGTTTCAAGATCGTTGAGAACAACGGTCCTATGATCGTTGTTCTCATTTTAATTTTAAAAAGGATGACATGACACAGTTTTTCCGCACTTTCATAATTGTTTACCAAATCCAACTTTTCATTATTTAAAAATTTTACAAGTTAAATCATTAAAATAAAAAAGCAATAAAAATAACGGCAACATAAACGGGTAACATAACACAATAAAAATTATAAACTATACAATGTAGAATATACTACGATAAAAAAACTGCGAATTTGGAACATTTTCCCCAATTTTTTATTTTTAAATCAAAAGAAACGTTGAATTTTTGCGATATGGATAATATTGGATAATATATGTTAAGTAGATAATTTAGTGGATTGTGGATAATATACAGAGTATAAATTCATCTTCTTGAAGAGTCCTCATTTATTAAAGAGACTATACAACTTGAACCTGTCCACTACTTTGATTTTACAACCGACTTTAATGCAAATTAAACGATTGTGCATAATTATTAAGCACAATAAAGAACTTTACAAACATTCACTCACAAAATTGGATGCTTATTCTTGTTTTTTATGAATTTAAAAATATAAAATAAGATGATAAAAATTGAAAAACTAATTAAGAAAACAAAATTTATTTATACCGGCATATTTTTTTCATATTTATAAAAAAATTGTTCCAAATTTGCCCAATTATTTTAGAGAATCTAGTTTTCTTTGCTGTGAAGATAAGACTCTTTTCCAGATTAGATTATTAGAGCTAAAACGTTATTAAATAATGTAGACACAAATTATGAAACTTAAAATCATTTTTGAATCCACCATACCCATTTTGTCTTCAACAATAAATCGAGAGCCATTAGGTGAAGCAAACAATAAAACAAATTTTATAAATGCTTTCAGCACATTCATGAACACGCATGTTTTTTTTATTTTTTTTTTTATTTTTTAAATATATGGTCAACCCTTATAGAAATTATATGTAACTATCAAAAGTTCTTATTAATTGATTTTTATGTATCAATAATAGGACAAAACAAAACAAAATTATCCGAGACGTAACATTTCTTTTTAGTTCAATTTTCAGACAAATGATGCCGCTCAAGCTAATTTAGTTTACTACCACTTTTAGCGAATTTCCTTTGAAAATTCGCCTAATGGGATAGGCGTCATGGCGGAATTCGAACCTCGGACCACGACACAAATCCGTTTCAGAGGTCCCTTATGACGAAAAAATACTTTTTTTGAAACTTATATATATATATATATATATATATATATATATATATATATATATATATATATATATATATATATGTATTTCTAGACACTTTCTTGTAAACACTCTATCTTTCGAACGGATTAATATTTTTTAACCAAACTTGGTACAAAAATCAACCTTCGGGAGGACACGAACCCTATTGAAACCAGGTTTTTGTGACGTCATTAACCCGGTTTGCTGAGTCAGCGAAATTTTCAAAAAATCGGCAAAATTCAGGGTTAATATTTTTTGCCGCAAAAAAGGTCAATATTTATGTTTTTGAGACGCTGAATCGAATGAAACCAGTCCGAAGTCGATACGACCACTTTAAGTTACCAAAAAGTCGAAAAAACCACAAAAACTATAGAAAACCAAAATTACGGTCGTTGAAAATTAAATTTCGAGTAGGTGTCGTTTTCAATGTTTTTGGGCCTCTGAGATGAATGCCAGTGGTCCGGAGTTAATACAACCACTCAAACTCAGGGTACCTGGGTTCACATCCTGGGAAGGTCGATCATTTTTTATCGTTTTTACCTAAATATAAGTTTACAACTAGCAAATAATTCTGGCGCGGTGGTCCGCATGTCGGGCGAATTTCCTTTGATGCGTGTTTCCGTGTTTTATATAAGTTTACAACTACTAAATAAATAATTCCGGCGCGGTGGTCCGCTGTCGGGCGAATTTCATTTAGAATACGTGTTTCCGTGCTAAACAACCATTTTCTTGCTTATGCAAGAACCATGCCCATTGCGTGGTTCTAGAACCTAAGCAGTTACTCAATTGTCAAGCACTGCTCGTAACTCATTTTGTCTGTATTTTTCAAAGGAAATGCGCTAAAACCTTTAAAGATAACTGACTAAGCTTAAAGATAAGTAACTAAGCTTTAAACTAGTACAAATAATAGAGCGTACTTCTAATTTTAGAGGCATAGTTTTGTGCAACCAACTGGATAGTTATGCGCATTTCCTTTGGAAAATACAGACAAAATGAGTTACGAGCAGTGCTTGACAATTGAGTAACTGCTTAGGTTCTAGAACCACGCAATGGGCATGGTTCTTGCATAAGCAAGAAAATGGTTGTTTAGCACGGAAACACGTATTCTAAATGAAATTCGCCCGACAGCGGACCACCGCGCCGGAATTATTTATTTAGTAGTTGTAAACTTATATAAAAAGCACGGAAACACGCATCAAAGGAAATTCGCCCGACATGCGGACCACCGCGCCAGAATTTTAAATTATTGAATTTTAAAAATTACTTAAACATTCAAATCAGTACCAAATTAATTTTTTGTTAGGGTAAACACTGTATAGAAGCATTATATTATATTAGAAGTTGTATATTATGCATTAAAAACATGCGTGTTCATATTTCTTTTTTACTATAAACCCTTATCAAATTATACATAAAATATAGCTAATTTCTGTCTAAATCACGCTAAAGAAGATGGATGCAAGACATACTGGAATACGTTTTACTTTTATTTACACTTGAATTTTCTGAGTAATTTGCTATCTTTGCGGCACTGTTTGCAGTCACACGAGCTATCAGAGGAGAAAGTATCACTGCAGTCGGAGCACTCGCACGACGAGCTGGAGCTGTCTGTCAAGCAGAAAGACTCGTGACTCTGCTTCTTTTTATCTGTCAACACATCCATTACAAGTTAATAAATTTAATGTTGTAAAATGTTTTAACTTAAAGAAGAGACTACTAGCAAAGATACAAAATTGATATGCACTTATAAAAAGAATATATATTATATATATATATATATATATTAATATATATATATATATATATATATATATATAAGCTGCAGTGGCCAACCCATCCACGAAGTAGACAATAGTCCATTTAGACCTAACTCAAAATGGACCTGGGTATAGCTTATATAATAAAATATAAATGTTTTTGCCTTATGGTTTCGAGTACAGGAATGCGTTGTCTAGAAGGTACGTGTTGTTTCTAGTTAAAGCTATGGATACTTATAGTAAGTCAGAGCTTTGTATATTTTTATGGAAACACAAAACAACAATTTATCATGGTTCAATCGTACTCGTTTGAGTAATTCTTTCATAAGACACAAGAAAACGCATTTCTTATGAAATTCGTTAAATATGAAAATATTTTTGCGTTTTTTATACGAGGATAGAGAAAATCTCGTGACGGAACTGTTCTATGGAAAATAAAACCTCGAGACGAAACTCGACCACGGCTGTGACAGAACTTTTATCCCTCTCGTGACGGAATTAGACGATCCCCGTCGGTCGTATATATAACCACATGCGTGCCAAATCTCAAACCTATCCGAAATATTTTTCCGCGTTTTAAGAATTTTAAAAAATGTTGTAGTGTCATTATTACTGTCGTTATTAAAAATTATTTTCCGGATAGTACAACTAGACTAAAGATTAATTTGAGTTCCAAGTTTCAACTCTCTAGCTTAAATACCCTGGGAGCTACGATGATAACAGACACACACACATACACTCACACATAGAGGCAGACATATTTGTGAAAACCACTTAGGAGGTCTTAAAAAACTGAATTAATTCCGGTGACATCCCGGTTTCGATTGTTTGTGTAAACACAATACTTTTTCTATATACCTAGGGTATAAACGAGGAAAAGTAGAAATGGTTGTTTTAGTGAAAATTTAATTTATTTTTTTCCGTGTATTTTTCAAAGGAAATGTGCTAAAACCTTTAAAGATAACTGACTAAGCTTAGAGATAAGTAACTAAGCTTTAAACCAGTGCAAATAATAGTGCGTACTTCTAATTTTAGAGGCATAGTTTTGTACAGCCAACTGGATAATTACGCATTTCCTTTGAAAAATACAGACAAAATGAGTTACGAGCAGTGCTTACTGCTTAGGTTCTAAAGCATGAACGGAACCTTAAGCAAGAAATGGGTTGTTTAAGCACGGAAACACGCATTCTAAATTAAATTCGCCCGACAGGGAACCACCGCGCCGGATTTATTTATTTAGTAGTTGTAAACTTATATAATGTAAGAAACTATAAAAATTATCATTCTAACCAGGATTGTTGTTTAGCACGGAAACACGCATCCAAAAGAAATTCGCCTGACATGGACCACCGCGCCAGAATTATTACTAATGCGTAATGTATTTATTTTATGTGTGATTTTTATTTCTAATATCAAACTTACTTTTTTTAGGCTGGGCTTTTTTCTTCTTTTTCTCCACTTTCTTCTTATTGTTTGTTTTCTTAGCAGGTTTCTTCTTGTCTTGAGTTGACCCACCGCAGTCTCCCTCAAAAAGACACACCTCGTCAGACATCTGAAATGTTAACATCAAAGTGTCATTTATTCACCAATGCATTAAATATATATATATATATATTATTATATAATATATATATATATATATATATATATATATATATATATATATATATATATTATATAAGCTATATATATATATATATATAATATATTATATTATATATGTATGTATGTATAAAAGACCTTTTAGAGCTTATGGCTCTCGGCTCATCAGGAATTAACCATCTGGGAACCACCTCGGGTTGTAGTAGCAACCAGTACGCTCAAAGTGTATCTTAAGTTGGCGATAATTAAATTAAACAATAATCTTATATAAACTGGCAATGGCAATAAAGCATAACAGGATTGCGAACCCCAGACTCCGTGGTGTCAAAGGTCAGTGTAAAGACTAACGCTCTAACGACCTCGCAACGAAGGCGGCATATATATTATATATATATATATATATATATATATATATATATATATTATATATATATATACATATATATATATATATATATATATTAATATATATATATATATATATATATATATATATACATATACATATACATATACATATATATATATATAATATATATATATATATATATATATATATATATATATATATATATATATATATTTATATAAGTATATGTACGAATTAATACTTATAAATAAACTTTGGTAAAAAAAAATCAACCTTGGTTAGGAGACAAGCCCTATTAAAAGCACGTGGTTGTGACGTCAATTACCCGGTTTGCTTGCCAAAAATCGGTAAAATTAGGGTTACATTTTTCAGGAAATTTTTACAGGAAAGAAGGCCTTATAATTTTTTTTAGGGCGCTGAATTGAATAAAACCAAACCACCAAATCGACCATTTTAAGTGACAATTCAAGTAAAAAAAATTATAATAAATAACGGGAAAACTTAAAAAACGTTCATGTTTTTTACGATGTTTAATGAGCGATGAATCGAATAAAACCTATCCTGAATCAATACGCGACTCAAGGTACTAAAAGGTTTGAATCTTGGTACTGGCGTTAAATTTTTATCATAATATTTACACATATGTATATGAGTTTATATATGTTTTAACTACAAAATAATTCTGGCACGGAGGTCTGCAAGCCAGGCCTATGATTTCTAAAATACTTTCTTAACAATTCATTTCTTACTTAAGTATCTGGTATATACTTTTTAATCTGGGCAGTGGCATCACAACTTGTTATTTTATTTTTCCTTTTTTTAAAGGAAATGTGCTACAAATTAGCATAAACTAAGCTTTAAATAAGTGCAGATAATGCTGCGCAGTGCCAATGTTTGAACAATGACTACAATCTTGGTATAAATATCCGCATTTTCTTCGAAAAATCCGGAAAAAATAAGTAACAAGTTGTGATGTGACATCTCAGGCTTTAAAGCATATACCAGAAACTTCAGATAGAAATGGATTGTCGAGTAAAAACGCACGTGTATCAGAGAATATTCGCTTAGTTTCTGGACATCCATTTTTTGAAGCAAATGCACTCATTAAATTCCAGAAGGGTAAAAAAATACTATTTTACCTTAAAGTAAAATGACTAAGCAGGGTGATTTCAACTTTCGTCTGACCTAAAATAATTTTACTATTTTAATAGGAAAATCTTATTTTAAAAAATATACTAACTGGACTAAAGCCTGGATGGCCCAAACAAATTTTAAAATTTAAGCGTTAAGTGAACTAAATATACAGTCATTGTAAATTTGTCAGGAGGATCCAAGGTAATTTTACGATTTTAACAGCAAGAGAATAAACCAATGTTTTATATAAATTTTAAATTGATAAAAGACCAGAGAACCAAAAAAATTACACTATAAGGGGAAAAGAAAATTAACTTATGCTAGGACCGGAGGTCCCTGAATTTTTTACTATTCTAAGGATAAGAAAACTAAATAAAAAAAACCGAATGCCCAAATAAATTAATAAATCAATTGCTAAAATTAATTAAATTTGTGAAATTATATTGTAAAATTAATTGCTTTTAAAGAACTAAACAGACTATGACTTAGAGGTCCTAACAAAATTAACAATTATAACTTTGAGAGCTGTTTCCAATTAGGGGACCTGCAGGTGCTAAAACGAGCATTATAGGGTTTAAAAAAACAAAAATTGTCAAAATATAATAGCACAATGGTCTGAAATTGCTTATATTTATTCGTGTTAATAAATAATTGATTGGTTACCTTAAAAAACGTTGTAAAATATTATAATTTAGTACGTATCGCTCCTAACAATAAGCTTTGCACGCGGCGCCTGTGCTACTGACTCCCTGATGCTGCCTCGTTTATTATTTATAATAAAACAATATTAATACGACCAGAATACAAAGTACAGATCTCCAAGACATTCTATTTTTACTAATAGACCCATAATTTACTAGAAATGTTTCGATAGTAATTTTAATGAAACTATAAATATAACTTAGCATGCTTTTGCTTAGCATGCACTTTTAGTGCATGCTTACTATAGCAAGTTACTAAAGAATTGTCACCGTAACATATGCTCTCTATACTCGTATTTATAGGTAAAAGTATAAAAGATAAAGTATATAAAGTAAAAATAAAAAGTAAATATAAAAGTAAAAAAGTTTTAGCCGGGAGGTTCAAGCCAGGTGAATTTTCTTTGAAATACGCGCTTTTATCCTTATCAATCCTATTTTTCGGTATTAGCGAATTTTCATTATGAAAATGACGCTTATGAGGTTGTTCGGATGACGGAAGTTGAGGGTGGGAGTGATCGGAATCGGTTCTATTGGCTCCTGATAACAAAAATATATGTCCGAAAAATATATATATGTATATATATATATATATATATATATATATATATATAATATATATATATTATAATATATATATATATATATAATATATATATATATATATATATATATATATATATGTAGTAAGTTTTCTACCCTTTCGTATGGCGAACGATAACTCTTGAAGGCGTTCTCAATTGATACGAAACTTTGCAAATCGCGAGATGTTGTGGAGGTTACGAGGCCTATTTTTAAAACATTATGACGTCATACCAAAGTTATGACGTCATGAAAAAAAAATTTTTTTGAAACTTGAAATGGCTTTAAACAAGGTATGTCGTATTAAAGTAGACGGCTAGCTGAGTCGATTAAGACCGATTCAGCTCAATCGGACCATCACAAATGGCGCAAACGGTTATACATATATATAATCTTGTATATATGTATACGTCTAGGTCAAAGACTCGTACGATATCTGTTGGGTTCAGTAGTGTTAGAGGGTGGTGAGATAGTATAAAAGAGGGCCTCTACCTCTTGCTCTATCCTGGCATGCCTGCTGTCCCAGAGACAGGACAAAATGGCTTCCACTAAACCACGCCGAGCTAAGCAGGCCTGTAAAGAGGAAGAACCTCGAAGTAGTCTTTATATGGTCGAAGTCATTCTAAACGATTGCGACCGGTTTCAGCTCAATCGGACAATCCTAAGTGACGGAATCGGCATTTTATTTAAAAACAAAAATCATGAATATATTTTTGTTTATAGTGTCGCGGCGCCGCTAGTTTTATTTTTAGCTAAATTTGTTTTGTTTTGTAATTTTGGACAACACTGTCAAGAAGAAATTTGTTTGACGTATTTATTCTAGTTTTTCGATTCGTTTCAAGATTTATTAGTTTCGACGGTAAAATACTCTATTACGGGTTCTAACCAGGGTTCAAAGGTTTTTACGGGTTGTTATTGTTCGCGAAACGGAGTTTTATGTTACAGTTGTTCCTTCTTGTATCGATACTTATACCAAAAAACTCTGTGAAAGTTAAAGCTGTCTGACTTTAAATTTGTGTAGCTAGAATGAATTCCGTGACGATTGTTGCACGATTACCGGCACAATAATGCTTCTTAGTTTTAATATTATAGCATACTATACTAATAGAGTAAGAATAAATCTCAATTAGCAAAATCAAATTTGTGAGAAAGCCTCTCAGGCCGCGAAGCGGGCCTGTGAGGAAAGGCTGTGAAAATTCGCTAGATACATGGCAAATGCATGTAACAAGAACAACACATAATACAAACCAACAACAATGTGGCCGCGAAGCGGCCACAGGGAGGCCCCCGGGCCGCGAAGCGGCCCGGTGGGCCGACGCCGTGGAGCGGACGAGGCGCGAAGCGCCGAGGCCGCGTAGCGGCTACGGGCCGAAGGCCCGTATTTTTAATAACCTAAGCAGTAGCGTCACAACTTTTTATTTAATTTTTTTCGAATTTCTCACAACAATCCGCATTTATCCAAAAGATTATACACTACACAGCACAGCATTATTTGCACTCGTTTGAATTTAAGCTTATGCTCCTTTTTAGCGCATTATCTTTGAGAAATTCGAAGAAAATAAATGACAAGTTGAGACGCTACTGCTCAGGTTATTTATTAAATATAAACCGAAAAAGTAAGCAAAAATTGGTCAATTAGATATTAGATTGATGAGCAAGAAAACGCGATTTTCAAAGAAAATTCACACGGCTTTCGAACTTTCGCAGGATTATTTAAGTTATAAACTTGTAAAAATTGCTATAAAAAATAGCCCCGGTACCAAGGTTCGAACCCGGAAACCCTAGCTTTGAGTAGTCGTATCGGTTTTATCGTACCGGTTTTATTAATTTTGCACCCCAAAAAACATCCGACATTTTAGTCACTTAAAGTAGTCGAATCACAAGTAGTGACTTTAAATTAGTGCAAATAATGGTGTGCACCGCCATTTAGAATATTATATATAATATATATATATATTATATATATATATATATATATATTTATTATTTATTTATTTATTTCTTGATCAGTAAGTCCCCTCTTAAAAAACACTCTTTTATCATTTATTTATTTATCAATGGCATACGTATAATTTAGTTAATTTTAAAGTTAGAATGTTAAAATTGCAATAAATACTAGTACTTACCTCTAATAGAAAATGCAAGGTCCAAGTCTTATTTCAGCACATAATGAATAAGAATGTATAACTTCAAATACCAAAACAATAGATGTAGTCGTAGATCCTTACGGTTAATAAAACAATTTCCGCAGCAATAAAAACCTACTTTACTTTCTAGCAACATAATCTACTATTTGTAAAAAAAAAAGCTCATAACTTTGTGACTTGGCCATTACGCAGTACACACAGAAATGCGTAAAACCTTATTAAATAGGCTGAATATATTTATTCATATAATATATCATACTTAATGAATAATAATATATATTATTGTAGTGTATGACTACACTTTATGCAAAATGTTTAATACCACACTACCTTAAGGTTTTATTTTGTGACCTTAAGGTAAGTGAAACCGTCAAGACCTCATTTATTTACAAGCATTATTGAGAACCTACGACTTTGCTTATTCGATGAGCACAACTTTTTACCCTAGACTTAGTTAGTTAGTGTTTTTGTTACGATTTCATTCCTTTTTGTAAGCTTGAACAATATTCCTTACAAAAATACGCCAAGAAATATGATTGAATTACAAATTAGTTACAGCATACTACCCCATTTTCTTTAATTAAACAATAAAAAAATTAGGTAAAAATGCTTTGTTATGTTCAGTAATAATAAAACTCTCGATAATCTTAGTTTTGGTAGGCTCTACTAGGTAGCACTAGTTGTCAATTTTTTTCTTTATACGTAAAAATGAGGTTAGGATTACTTTTCAACTTAAGTAAAACATATTAGGTAGAAGGAACTGAAAAATGGTTACATTTTGACCATTTTTCATTGACTTTCACACCAGCATTATCTATATACCGAATTTCAAGTATCTAAAATTGCTGGAAGTGCCTTAGAAATATGATAAGTGATTAAGTGTCAAAACCGGCGAACTTTGAGCTATTAAATCTTAACACCTGTGAATGGTAAAGATATGAAGTTCGGTAGAATGGGTCAGCTGAACAAGATCTTTAGAAAGATTTTAGTTATTTTTAAAATTATATTTTTTTATGTCCTTAATGAAAAGAGACAATGTGGTGGAAATAGCTTCGATATGCTTCCTGTAAAAGATGGTACACAATTGACCACTTGACTTGGCGGGGGCACTGCCGTGCCCCCAGATTTGTAGTTGTTATTATTATTTATTCTTACGTGACATTTTGCCTATTTTTAGTGAAGTTTCATCAGCTCGCCTCACACTCACAGGCCCCATTCGCGGGCCTGTAAAGCATCGGCCTCCCCTCCTCTCTCTCCTGTACTACGCCAATCTCTAACTTCCGTCATATAAACAACTTTATAAGCGTAATTTACGATGAAAGTCCGCTAAAAGTAATCTAATTACCTTTGGTTATTAATATAATCAAATGAGCCTAACTTTTACAATAGAGCGTTTATAATACAAGACAAAACATAAACAATGTGTGAAAGCCGACAACCATAGAGATATATACTAGAGGGAGCAAAGCCTATATCACTACATTAAGATGCCTGAAACATCTCTTTGGGGCTCTCAGGGGCTCTGTGTAACCTCATTGAAACCTCCTCCAAGATTGAGTTAAGATTATAATAAATCAAATTTTTTCGTCTCCCCGCACATTGTTTGTGTTTTTATTTGTGTTTTACGTTTTGTTTTTAAACGTTCTACTATATAAGTTAGTATGATTTTGTACTGATCATTTCATTTTTTCCTAAGTGAGGCGGTCAGGTTACTTTTTCGATGTTTCAAAATTTGACCTATAGGGCCTCTCTAGTAATCTTTATGCCGACAACGATTGCATTATTATAACTACAAGAACTCTTAAAGAAGGTTATAATAAGATTACACAGAACCCCAGAGAGCCCCAAAAAGATGTTAGGGTCCCTCAGTGTATCGAGATAGGGTATGCTTCCTCTAGTTATACATCCATCTCATCTAAGCGATTAAACAAGCGTTTGCATTGTCTTCCTTTTTTAACTTCTTGGTCGATCCCTAAGCCATCGATATGTAAATTATATTTATATAAGTAATGAGTAAGAGATGTAAACATTATAAGAAGGCGTCTATACTATACATACCTCAATTATAAATAATATGCCTATGATGATAATGAATCTTCATACATCAAAATTAAATTAAAAACATGGCTTCCCCTTTGAAACCCATGCGTTTACTGTCACTCAATTTGTCATCCTTGAAATGAAAGAAACATTTAATAGTTATTTGCTATGACCAATGATTAATAAGAGACTTGTAAAATAAACTTAAATAAATAAGAATTTTGAGAAGGAAAAAATTATACGGAATGATTTAGACTTCTAATTGAATAATCAGTCATACCAACCCATTTAATTAATTTTTAAAATTACAAACATTTTTGTGCAGATTTCTGCACTTATTTACAATTTTTTTAATATTCTATAATATTTTTCTGTATACTAAAATCAATTTTCTACATTGGCAAATATATATTGTTTTAATTATTGGAACTCGATTAAAAAATTGAAATAACTCCTAATTGTAGATCTACTTTTACTTTTGTAATGAGTTAACATGTTTTGATGCATATGTTATTAATTTTTGCCTATTTTTAGCGATATATGTCAAACATTTGACTATCAATCATGTGAGCTGTTATAATATCTTAGTAATAGTTCTAATAATTATTAACACTCATTATTACCAAGCATGATCAACTGATCATTTTATTACCATTATAGAGATATAATACTAAAGGGGCCCTATTGGTTGAATTTTGAAACATTGAAAAATAACCTTACCACCTTCGACTATCAATATAATCAAATAAAAAGAACAAAATTACAGTGACTTTTATAGTAGACCGTTAAGAATTCGAAGTTGTGAATAGCCTCACAAACCATTGAAAACAAAAATTCAAATCAAAACACAAACAATGTGCAGAAAGTCGAAAACAATTGATTTATTATAACCTTAAGTCACTCTTAGAAGAGGTTTCAATAAGGTTACACAGAGCCCCAAAAAGATGTTTCAGGTCTCTTAATGTATTGAGATACGCTATGCCCCCTCTAGTATATATCTCTATGATTACCATAGTGAAGTTTGACATTACATAAACAACAGTGTTACCAGAGACTATAGATACTTAAACAGTAAGACTGTCGACTCAATGGTGGGAAAATTTGGGTCGACACTGGCGCGGCGTGGGACCTACCTTTTAATTAAGTGGGCGTGTCTCAATTTCCCGCTTTTTGCCCACAGTCAGTTTGAAATTAAATTGTTATACTTAGTATAGTTATACTTAAAACTAGCCGTACCACTTCGCACGACCTTTGTCGTCTTTAAACTTGCACAGAACGCTTCTGATTACTTTTAAGTTTTTCATTCAAGTAATTTATTAATTTAATCGATTCAATCAGGTAATAATTAAATAGTGGCTAAAGTTTACACGAAGATAGATTTTGGCATTTAATGCAGCCTGTATTTTAATTACATCGGCAAGATGCTGCGCACATGTAATTACCTAATAAAATCGACTAAATCTATAAATTAATTAAATTAAATGTAATAACAATATAGCTGTCATAACCAAAAATTTCCATGGTATTCATAAATTTAAATATAAAAATATAATCGGTTAGTTTAGGAGAGCTACTGGGGTTAGTTCATTAGTTGTCCGCCGCAGCGCTAATTTTTAGTAGCTTGTGATCGAATCCAAACTTTTCCTCATTTAAGTTAACCCCCCCTGAGTGTTACCTAATTAAATATCAATAATAAAAAACTATAAATTAATACATGACAGCTGTGATATTCTCTTTCTCTTGAATAAAGTTAAAACACCTCTACACTACCTTTAGTTTTGATAGAATTTGCTTTCTTACTGTCTGTCTTTCTTATTTTGTACTGATACGTTCATTATATTTAAAAGCCAAGGTGGTCAGGTTACTTTTTCAATGTTTAAAGATCAAATCTAAAAAGCCCCTCTAGTAATAATATCTCTATGATAAAATTGGTATAACTTCGGCCACGCTGAGCTCGAACGCAGAATAAACTGGTTATCTGAAGCCTGGGTTATTATGACATTGGTCTCACTTTACTCGTTCTTAGAATTACCCAAAGCTTAAGCTGGTATCACTTGGGCCTCGCTACGATCGACAAATATCTAGGGTTGTATAGCCTTAGGTTAATTAAAGCTTAGAAATAAAATACGGTAGATAGGCATGCAATTAAAACTTACAAGTTATATTTCTATATATCATGTTCACCAACACATTAAAGACCCGTGATCATACTTGGCTGCTTAGTAATTTATTAGTTTGGTTTTTTTAAGAATATTAGCACTGTATTTTATCAGTGTGTCACATGATTTAATAGTTTAAATTTTATGCGGTGAAACGTCATGATTTTGAAAAATGTCAACAAACTTTTTCATATAATTTTAAGTGTTGCACCAAAAAATATATACGTTTGCCAATAACTTATAAACTAAAAGTTCAATAGCTATGGTATTGCCACTACCATAATAAGTTTCTCTGTCTGACGATATGTCAAACATCAAATAAACTTCAGCCGTTAAACTTTTTAAATGTAATAGTAAATATTTTCAATATAGCAACCAATACAAAAATGGAACTTTGTGCATCGATTGACCGCCTATAGATGTACATTTGTGTCTAATGTCAACTCGAACGGTCAAATTTTCAAATTTTTAATTAATTTTTGATAACTCAGTAAATAAGTTATCTTAGTCTGAAAAATTTAATCTTCTGGGCAGCACAACTAGACCTAAAGTTTAAGAAAATATGTGACTTACCATTATTATTCATGGTTCATCCTTTTCTTAAACTAATTTATTAAACAAAGTTCACAGAATTGAATAAACATGTTTAAAATTAGCACAAATATTAAAAGAATACTATAGCACACTAAAAAGTAGAACTCACCTAATGTTAACAATGTTGCCAATAAAATTAAAAACAAAATTGTTGAACCTAGAAAGCTCATCCACAGTTATTCCAATATTAGCTACTATTCATTTTTGAGCCAGGTATTAGCAGATCAAAAAAATATATGGGTCAATGAAGGAGTTACACAACAACAACTGGAGTTACCAAACAAAGATTTATGTTTATTTTTGGTCATATTTTACCTAAATTAGTCACTGGATCAGCTTTAGTTCTACAAGCTTAAATTGACCAAGTGAATTGTGATTTGTGTTTTGATTTCTGAAGATGAAAACAGTGGTTTACCAAATTATAATAAAATAAAGAAGTATTATTAAACAATTGTAGAACTAAAGCTGGTTCAGTGACTATAAATATTTTAGTATGGATTTTCACAAAATTTCAATAGCCGTAAAAAAAATCATCTTTTAGCAGTTATATCTCTGGTTCTATTAAACCAATTTTGGTTAAAATTTAATTTGAAACAAAATTAATAAACCTTTAAAAAAAGTCGAATAACACTAAAAGGAACAACGATAAAAGGTAAAAACAGAATTTAGGGCAATTTTCTAAACTTTATAATAAAAATTTCCCGATCTGAAATGGCATACCATCTAATTTTTTTACCCTTTGGACCAAAGCTCTTAAACTTATTGACACAGGGTATAAACTTCAGTTTTTAGCATTTTTTATTTTTAAGCTAAGAAAAGTCAATCTAGAGAGGTTAAATCAGGAGCAAGGCAAACTAATAAAGAATTATTATCCTGTAGAATTAGATAGGCTGTCAACTATTTAGAACCAAAACTTTGACCCTTCTTGATTAGGAAGTAGAACAAAAAAATATTAGATTTGGACTACCCTGAAGAATATTTTATATTAAAAAAAATAATAATAGAATATAAAATTTATTAACAAAAAGATAAATAAATAAAAAATTATACACAGTAAATTGATTATTAAATATTAAAAAACACATTTACAGGGGAATAAGAGAGGAAAATTCTTTATGATATTTAATATGTTTAAAATTGCCTCTTATAAAAAGTTGATATTATTAACAACCCCCTAAAATGACAAATGGTGGACAAGATTGATACAACCAGATAATACAGTTCTTAAGAAATTATAATACCTAATTATAATCCAGTATTGAAAATA
This sequence comes from Microvelia longipes, assembly GCA_018340805.1. NCBI lineage: Eukaryota > Metazoa > Arthropoda > Insecta > Hemiptera > Veliidae > Microvelia > Microvelia longipes. Next base: position 25,902,126 of record JACMZG010001863.1, on the reverse strand, counting down.
ATAACAAGGATACCTCATTCCACCTCAAATTTTTTGAGGGCCAGATTAAAAATAAACTTAAGAAAGTATTTCATTTTATAGTTATTGGCCTAAAAAATAAATTAAAACTACTTAATAGTTTTAAATAAGCATATCATTTATTGAAAATAAATAAAATAATTAATTGTAGCTACTATCTCATAAATTTATGAGATAAGCTCAGATATACATCAGAAATAGATGCAAGAAATCTTTCTAATCCTATTTTAAAAATCAAGTACAGAAAAGAAAGATAAATTAATTTATTTTAATTTTTAATAACGACGATGAAATCTAAAATTTTATTTTAGATAATTTATAAATCTTCTTTTTTACTTTAGGTCTGCTATGGTCTTTTTTCTACAACCAAAAAAGAATTATCTCAGCTCAAGTTAGATAAATTAATTAATAAGAAATAAAATAAATAATTAATGAATCAGAAACTTAAGCAGGAATAACAATAAGATATTAAACTAAATGCTTTAAAACTATTTATAGATTAACAAAATTAAATTTAAAAAATTTGGCAGTTTTAGTACAATGATAAAACAAACTAAAAATACATCTTATATGACAGTAAAAAATCAAATTATAATAATACATTTTTAGATTTTTTGTATAAGTGAATAATGAAAAAATATGCTAACTTTTTACAATGTTTTAGCCTATATACAACTCTTCTTTAAGTTAAGGCTATACAATTAATACATTTGAAAATTCTCTAGTTTTGCCAACCTTTGCACATAAAAAAATTAAGTTCAACAGAACACATATTTAATGTTAAGTAAAAAACTATCAACTATTACACAAAAACAATAAAAAATAAACTTTAGATTTGTAATTTATGTATGTATTTATGTATTAAAACTCTATTAAAGATAGGTTTGATTGAAATTTATCAAATTTTAACTTACAGCAAAAATGTGAACTTAGATTTGAGACAAAAATGAGAAATTATAACTTATCAGCATAAGTTAATGTTAGAAGTGTATACATCCACATTTATAGTAAAGTAAAAACAGTCAAGTAATTTGGATAGAATATTGATGCAAAACTCATAATTAATTGAAAGACTTAAATTTGCAAACATAGAATTAATTGAATAATTTAAAAAAAGCAAAAAATCAGATGAAAATGTTCACAAATTTGCTTAATTATTTATAAATTATTTATTTATTTTTAACCAATTAATGATTATGCTCTTTTACTTTCAGTTAATACTCTTATGATAGACCCTAAACCACCAACTGCATATGCTTTTTCATGCCACAGCAAAAGGTGACCACTTCGTTTCTCTGATGGTACTTCAAATCCTTTATAAATGTATTTCATTAAAATATCTACTAAGTCTATATCTAGAGCAGCAACTGCTTCTTCCATTTGGGATGGTTTAAATGCCATTAACACTTTCATGGTAAGATTTAAAGCTTGATCCTAAAATTAAAAAAAATATGTTATTAAAATTTGTTATTGGGACCAAATTATTATTTATATCACATAAAATTGGTCAAAAATGTATGCTTTTTCTTATTTTGTTAAATACTTAAAAAAAATAAAACTTAGATAAATTGGAACTTTATTAATTGGAATTTGTTGCATTATAAATAAAACCAAGAGCACAGAACGCCAATGGTATAGTGATGATGTATACTGATTTATATGGTGTCTCAGTAATGTCATGTGTTACTGTTGGCGTCAAAACTGCTGCTAATAAAATAAACAGTAATGGAAGTTAATGACATAAATTATAAACGTAAAAAAATCCTAACAATCTCAAGAGTGTCATTTTCTGATTAAAATCCACCAATAATAATATGAGCTATGAATAAAATAAATAAAAAAAATCTTTATAACACATTAAAATTAAATTATTTTTATCTTATTAGAATGGCATTTATGCTGTAAAAAAGAAATTGAGATAAGGAGAATTAATACCCCCCGTATGCAATCTAAATAGTCCCCCACTCCACTTCCGTCATTTGAACAATGGCATAAGCATAGTTTCCTGAATAATAATCACAAAAATGCTGCAATACTTAAAAAAACTCATCATGATGTTTAATAAAAAAAAAACACAAAATTATATAAGAAATTTTTGCTCACCAGGGATAAACTTCAGTGACATAAAAGATAACTTCAGTTACCATAACCACTAAGGCTCACTTTTAAAATATATATATTTTACTCACCTTAACAGCTTGGTTTTTAGAAGCAAGAGGGGCATTTCCTAAAACAGTCTTTAGTGCTTCAATTTTTTTATCTCTGAGAAAAAGCTAAGGATTTTTTTAACAAATGAGACTAGTAATTAGATTTTTACAAGAAACAAGCAATTAAATAAATAGCCACAGCAATTGCTGCATTTTGCTGTGTTTTTGGGCCTTTTTGACAAAGTAAGTTAGCATCAACAAAAATCAAACAATATGTTGGAAACTATTGTTTCCAACCTGTGTTCATACACAGGTTAAGAACTCCAAAAAATATGCAGTAATTTGTGATTTAAAGCCTTAAGCAGTGCCACCAGTGCTGATAATAAATTGATAACAATAGGGTGATGAACATTAATGTCCTTATGTGTCTTTTTTTACTTTTGACAATTTTTTTTTTTAATTTTTACTCAAAGAGCTTTAAATGAATTAATTTTTGGGCGAATTAAATATTGCATTAAATAGTTTAAATTAGTTGTAAGAGGTACTTAAATTAAGTGATAAAAAGCTTATTTTCACCATCACGTGAAAATAAAAAAAAAATCTTATTTTATCAGGTGTTTTAATTTTTGTAAATCAATTTTATTTACTCACTAAAATAATAAATAACTCACTAAATTCACTCTTTGAGCCTGATTCTATATTAAAATCCTGGTACACTCAAAATATTTATCCATGAAATACTGATAATTTTTGTAGCACCAATGGCCACTCAAGTAGTTTTTAACTCATTTATCACAAATTAACTTACAATAATGAAATAAAACTGAGTCCGGTAGCTCACTAGTAGAGCGCTCACCTTTTTACCTAGAGGTGAAGGGTTCAAATCTAGCCAGGGGAGGGCCTTAATATGATGTTATCCCTTGTACTGTACACTCGGGAGGTCTTGAATTCAAGGCCAGCCAACCCAGCCAGGGTTTCATGTGGTTTCCTCAGCTGCTAATACACAAATGCGGCGTTGGTTCCTGTTTCGTCTGAGATAAGTCTGGATCCACGTTTCTGTTGTCTCCAGCTCACGAAAAGTCAGGGTTCTGCAAGCTGATAAAGATGAAGGTCGGAAAGATCTAATGAGCCTTCCCGAAAAACTTAGCCAGTGAAAGGGAAACCAGAGCATGAATAACATAAGTCACTAGGAACGAAGTGCTTGGTTATTAAAGACAAATGTCTCCTAGCACAAAACTGGTAACTCTAATCACGGAACTTCGACTTTCAGGTCAGGGCTATGGAATGAGTTTGTACATGCTGACGTTGGGGTTGCTAGAGTTCTTTGTTGGGTGGTGCTGGACTAGCCAGAGCAGTGAGCCTAACTAAAGTCTGATGATGCTAGAGGAACTGATGAGATTGGTGAGACTAGTTAAACGAGGGCGGACTCAGTGAGACTAATGTGATCAGAGGAGCTAATAGGACTAGATGAACTAAGCACTCTGTGAACTAGTATTCGGCGCTAGCCAGAGTCTAGCTGGTCTAGATGAACTAGGCACACTGTGAACTAGTCACAGGCACTAGCCATAGCAGTGAGTTTAAATAGAGCATGGTTGGGCTAGATGAAATAGGCGCACTGTGAACTAGTCAAACGTACCACCATATACGGAGAGTGTCCTGCTACATGATTAAGTGTGAACAAACTCTGGGGCAGATTAGTTGAGTGAGATTTGAGTGAGGGGAAACACAAATATATATGACCCTACAGGTTTAAGCATAAAAAAAATAGATAAAAGAAGAATTTCTATCGGCTCCTATCCTAATCATATGATAAAAAATCACCTTTTCGTTTTCCCGCCATTGGTATTGTCAACCCGACAACTATCTTTCTAAATCGAGAATATGGTGAGTATACCACATTGACATCTGGCATAAAACCCTGTACTGTACAGGGTGTTGTAAATTTAGACTCACCTTTAGTTGTTTGTAGATTATCAAGAAAAGGATTATTTGTTCCTATTTGACTATGTTTGAATAAATGCTATTCTATGAAATGAAACAAGTAAATTTCTTCTCATTAAGCCTTTGTCCCTCTTGTTTAACTATAAGTAATAAGCAATAGACCAAGTAGGGAAATATCCTTTACAAACCCATAAAAATATTCCAACAGGCTAGCGTTTGATCAACTAATAAAGCAGGCTAAGAAATAGCTATACAAGTTGCCAAATAGACTTTGAGTGAATACTTTCAAGATATATTGTTTCTTATATATTGTTTTGTATTCATCAGTTATTTGTTGTAACTCAAAGATAAAAGGATTTAAATTGTTCTAAATAAATATTAATTTAATTTTATTGTAAAACATAAAAATAGTCAGAATTACATTATGTTAAGTTTAAGTATACATGTTAATAAAGGAATTGCTTCTATAAATAAATCTTGACCCAATTTTATCGGACAAAGTGTGAAACTCAAAGCATTTCTAATGGAGTTGCCATTGCTTCCCTTACTGAGGTAACTTCTGTCAGGTCCAATTTTATTAATTCAAGACTAAAGTCATTTTGAAAGGGGAAAAGTAGAAGGAAGTCTATAGGCGTCCTGGGTTAGAAAACACACAGGCTATTTTCGTTTTTTTTTGTTGCCATGTAAAAATTTTGATTTATTTTTAAATTATAGATGATAATTTTGGTGCCAAAAACATGTCTGACTTTTTAACTAAAAATAAATATACAATACAACATTTTATTTTAGTATTAATATCTCCATGGCAACATTATCATAAATAAAAATTATCGAACCTTCATATTTTACTTTTTTCCTCCTACATTTTTTTGTGACACGTTAACAAAGTTTACACCTATTTGACAAAGTGATAAGATATAAAGGGTTTGCATTCTCGGGGCCCATCCGGTCAGAGCACTCTTAACAAATGTGTATTCTGCAACACTGATCAGGTTTAGAAGGTGTGACCATAAAATTCCGGCAAGCGAAAATCTAGTGGAGGGACTGATAAAGTTTTGTGTCCAGAGCTTGATTATTTTGTTTTTTTGTTCCACTCCGTTGACATGTTTTTTTTATGTATTGTATTTTGTGTCTCATTTTTTCTTTCCATTAATTTTTTTTAATACAAAATATAAACTGACCAAAACAAAAACCAACGTAACCTATCAAATTATCACGCAAGACTCAATAATCCCCTCTACTCACTTCCGCTTCTGAACGAAGTGATCAGAGCACTTTGACTAGTCAAGTGTCACTCTGAGTAGACTCCCCTTCCATTTTCCCTTTCTCAAAATTACTTTGTTGCTGAATTAAAAAGTAAAATCAAAATGACTTGAAAAGTAAAGCAAATTACTTGGTCTAACTATAAGGAAGTAACTACCTAAAGAAGAACCTCAGTCTTACAAACTTATGATACAGATGCATATGTAAAAAATAGATAATGATTCATAAAAGTTTCCCCTTCAAATGACTTCATTCACGTATGCTGTGATGTCTAAATTGCAACTAGAAAAGCAATATCAACAATCTCCCATCATCAACCAAGGCATGAAAAAATGCCTGTTATGCTTGTTAAAAGTTAATTTATTAACAGATTTAGTTAAAAGGATACTGTAATAATAATTGAGTAACTTCGGCTTCGTCCGGCCCAACTGGTGGAGATAAGAGTTCACCTTGTTCGTCTTCTCTGTATTTATCTTCATTGTATTGATCTACATCAATTTTACGAAAGGCTGAACTTGATGTATTCGTAGCCATAACTAAAATTATCTATTTTTTATTACTAATTAACAAATAATTAAAAAATTTAAATACACAACACTTCACAAAAACATTGGATACTTCAAATTGACAGATCGATATAGCAACACTGAAAATAGGAGTTAAAGACAAACACTGAAATTTTAAGTTAAAGACAAAAAAATAAGAAAGAAGAAGAAGAAGAAGAAGACTCGAAAAACAAATAAAAAATAAAGAAATTGTATTTAATTTTTATTTATTTACGGTTGTTTTCTACATACGTTTCTCATTAAACAATTATTCCTGATTTTCTATTTATAGTTCAATTATTTTATAAATAATAAGCAGTAGTCTTGTATTATCTACTTTAGAACTTTTTGATCTTGTCCAGTGGCGGTGAAGTGAAGCTACTGACCTCTTCAATATATTTTTTTTGTAAACTATGGGGTAAGTATGGGAGTAATTTTTATAAATATTTCTTAAAAATAAATGAGAATAGTGTGTTGGTATTACCTTAAATTGACTGCTACCTTCCTGATTGATCTGATCAAACAGAGGCAACTGGTTGTTGCTCTACTTGCTGACTGTCAGCAAGTAGCTGACAGTCATGTATATCGAACGATAGCTCTTTTTTGGAATGTTCGGAATTCTTTGATATTGGAATTGAATTGTTTAGCGAATAGTGTAGTTTGAGAATCAATGCATTTGATGCTCATGAAGTTATCACGTAGTATGTTCACACACACTCTAGATCCGCGGATCGTATGCTATACGGTCAACTAACTTCACGGTTCTTGCAGCGTATTTGTTTAGTCGATCGAGTGATAACTGATCCAGCCAAAACATGGCGTCTTGTATGGTGAAGCTTCACTTTTGGTTATAAGGAAGTTTAAAACAAAAAATATATTTAATTATATTGTGATTTCTTTGCATAATAATAAAGTTACACTAAAAAAAATAATATTCCAAAAGTTATTTGATCAAAAACGGTTATATAGAAGTGAAATAAAAGTTCGACGAGAAGGTTATCCATTAAATACGATCGCCTCTAAAGTTACACACACAAAAAGACAGCGTATCGGGGTATCCATTTAGATTCCATCTCCCTAGTTCTAGCGTATGCGATAGGATCCCTTCCGCATGGTTCATACAGCTTAAATTACCGTATTGAGAGATCGTACTCAAAGTGTGTATGAACGTACTGACTGAACACCACATTTTTGGAATCTGATTGCTGTAATGGAAAAACGAAAACCTTAAAATAATTAGTTATTCACGCTCCTGGTAGGCGACTTTATGGAACCAGATACTGATTTTATGGCGATAGCTCTTTTTGAAGCTGAGTTTGTTGGGGTGATGTATATTAAATGTGCCACCGTGTACATGATCATGATAATCCTATGAACAGTTTAGAAGTATTATGACGTAAAACATGACCACTTGACTCCCAGACTATCTAGACAAGTACCCAGTGGCGGACTGAGCCAAGAAGACCCGAGGAGGGTCTTAAAGGACCCGAACCTAGATTTCAAGGGGCCCAATAGGGGGGTGGAGGTAAGTAAGTAAGTAGAAAAGTCTACTTTTAACTAGAGTAATATAAATGATTGTAGCAAGCATTATTAATTTATTAGTTATTAAAATTAAATCAAATAGAATTATTTTATTTAAATAAATAAAATAAATAATTAAGCATAAAATAAACTTGAGTAAAATTAAAATAAAACTTAATTTTATTAATTTAAAGTTTGCCCTGTCTAGTTTTTCCTTTGTCTAAAAATACACACTCAAGCAAAAACAAAACGTAAAATTCTATTTAGTGTGTTATTCTTTTTTGTGAGTATTGTAATTTAATTAATGCATGTGTTACTAATTTCAGAAGTCTGCTGGTAGGAGGTCAAGATGTCAAAGGCTACCAAACTTAAGAGTAGCTCTAGTTCAAAGAGTAGAAGTTCCAGTATTAGTTCAAGAGATAAAAAGTTAAGTGTATTCGATAGGCTGGGTACCAAAGCTCTTCCTGGAGCAACCAGACTCTGTGGCCATAACATATATCATGGATTCTGCCCTGCATGTAGGGCAGCTAGATCTTTACAGTAAGTATATAATGCCTATAAAGTAAAATAACAAACTGATTTTAAACCTACAATTTTATGTTACACTGTAAAATATTAAATCATGGGACCCAATGCTGCTGAGTTTTCTATCTATTTGTTCGTATTAATTTTTAATTGTATTTTCTCATTTAGGTTGGCTGCAAATTCACTAAGCTCTGGTAAAAGACCTATTAAAAAAGATAGCGAAGGTAGACCTGTAAGTATTTAATGCCTAAAAATATATTATATATTCTTATGATACTTTAGCTAATAAATATAAAACTAGAAATAAAAAACTGATATTAATTTCCAAGCATAATTCAAATACCTTTAAAAAAGTCCATGATATAATGGTCATGGACATTGACAACAGTCAACTGTTGTCAACAAGCTGCAACAAAAATCTAGACTGTCACTTTCCCTTAGTTGAATCTTGCAGACGCCGTTACATTCCTAGTGGTCATTTATCTAGGCACTGACCACACTCAATGCTGCTTAACTTTTATGATCCACCAAAAATCATGGATAGACATGTTGTCAATCTATGATATTTAATAATAATAATAAGTTGTATACAAGATCAGGTAATAAGTTGTCGAAACTATAGGAAGTACATTATAAAGGATGGTCTTCAGGATGACTTGTGTAGACTCTGTAGAGATGCTTCAGAAACATTGACCATATAGTGTCTGGCTCTAAAATGTTGGCTCAAAGTGAATATAAAACAGACATGATAACGTGGGGAAAATAATTCATCATAAAATTGCTAGTGCCTACAACCTGCTGAATGACATAGAAACACAGATGCCATATTACAAATATAATCCAAACATAGTATTAGAAATAGACAGGCTAAACTACTCTGGGACCGAACATTATTAACAGATTGGACAATAGATGCTAACAGGCCTGATATTACACTATTAGACAAAGCTACCAGAAAACTTTACTTAATAGATGTTGCCATACCTAATACTCTTAATTTAGAAAACACATTTCAAACTAAAATTAATAAATATCTAAAATTAGCAGAAGAATTGAAAGTTCAATGGCAACTAAATGAAACCGTCATCATCCCAATAGTAATGTCAGCCACTGCCATAGTCCCTAACAGTATTCACGACTCATTAAAACATTTAAATCTTCCTGATAACATTTATACAACTCTGCAGAAATCAATAGTTTTAGACACTTGCAGTATTGTTCGCCGTTTTCTGTCCAGATAATTATAAAATAAAAAAAAAAGAAAAGTAAAATTGTAGAAACTTGACATACAGTGTCCGCTCTACAATTAACCACTTTCTAAGTGAGAAAAAACCTAAACATAATAATAATTTCATTATCTATAAATAAATAATGAAACTTATTTACACGTCATTAACATTTAAACGTACACTTATTTATTACGTCAAGGGATACACTTGTACCAAATTTCAACTTAATTGGATTATTTTCCAATTTTTGACAATTTTTAAAAAAATATTTTCAAATCATTGGATGAAAATTAAACTAATGCTAATAATGAGATGTTATGTAAGTCTTATACATGGCTACATGCGTGCCAAATTTCAATCAGACCGCATCATTTTTTCGTGCTTTATATTTTTTTTTAAATTTCCCTGAGTTATTATTGCGGGTTAATGACGTCATAAAAGAAAAAAATTTCCGATAGCACAACTAAAGTGGTAGACTGATTTTTGTACAAAGTTTTAACTCTCTAGGAGCTACGATGATAACAGACACATACATAACTTTGAAGAAACCAGCCAGGAGACCTTAAAAACATCTGAAACGGATAAATCTGGTGACATCCCGGTTTAGAATTTTTTTACAAACACAATACTTTTCCCATATACCTACAGTATAAATGAGGAAAAGTAAAAAGTAAAGCTAGATATTATGACTCAGGATTTGATTCAATATTTTAAGAAGTTTTCATCTAATAACCCATGTAATATTTTTTATGGGGCATGTGATAAAATCAACGCTTATTCTATATGTTTACTTTAAAAAAATGCTTTACTAAATAATATAATGATGAAAGGTAATTATAATACTTTTGTAAACAATTTTTGATGTGTGAAATTTAAAAAAAAACTTGAAGATTACTTTGAATTATGCTACAATTTAGTAAAATAATAGCTTTATTTTAATGTATACTTTTCATTTTTATGTTGTTTTTGTATACAATGTTATCTAATTTAATTTATTTTTATATTTTGTGGACCTAAGCATTATACATTTTCATGTATTTAAAGCTCAAATAAAGTTTTATTTTATTAAATCTGTTTTTAGGATTGTATTAATTTAATTAATCTTATTAATTTAAGGTTGGAGAAGGTGGTAGTCCTGAAAAAGATTGGTCAGACTGGGATCAAGCTGAATTAGAATACGAAGACGAAAAAGCTTTAGAGAAGAGAAGGCAACTTTTACAACGAGAGCTGGAACTTCAAATGAGTGGAGATTCCCCTGTTAAACATAACAATACCGTTAAGGTATTTATTTGTTTCTTTAATAAATATTTTTATGGATAAAACAGATAAGATATTGTGCTAATATAAGTATAAAATAAATGGGTAAATAAGGTCCTTAATCTATTTAATTTAATTTGTTTGTTTCTAAGTAAGCAAAAAAAGCAAATGGTGAAACAAAATAACTTTTATAAGTAATATAAATGCACATCTTTTTGTAGGAATAGGACATGTTTTCTTCCTAGGACACGTTAGATATTTTAAAATTGAGTCCAGTAGGAAATTGATTTGAACCTAAAACTGATGTTATTAAAAATAATTGTATTAATACTTTAAAAAAAATTGTTTAAAACACATTATTGTATCAGCTTTTCCTTTGAAACAGGCATAATTGTTTTGTTTATTTCAGAAGCGAAGTAGTTCTAGCTCAAGTTCCAGCTCTTCCAGTAGTCTTAGTAGTACCTCATCCTCAAATACTAGTACCAAGAGAGGTGTTCCTAAAATTGTCCCCTACAGTCCAGACAGAGACTCGCCTGTCACTAAAATGTAAGTTGTATTTTATGTGTCACTGGAATTGTAATTTTATATGAATGCATAGGTAATCTATGATCTATCTATCTATGATTTATCTATGAAGTCATAGATAAATACAATAAGTAATAATAGGGAAATGATTAAACATTTATTTATTTTCTCTATAATATTGATTAAATTATTTGATGGGTACAATTGCAGTTTGCTGTTTTTTACGCAATAGATTTATAGTTTTCATAGATAGTAATTCTTGTACTGAGATTATTTTAAATTCTTAACACATTAAAACATTTTTTTATTGTTCTTGTAACACTGTTGAAATCATATTTTTTGTAAAATTATTATTGTAAATTATGATTATTTATTATTGACATGTTGCCATTGTACTTTAAAATTGTACTTAATGTAAATAACATTTATTTATTTCCTTGTTACTTTGTCTTTATAAAAATCTCAAATTCTATGTTTAATTGTTTTATGACCTCTGATTCTATTAAAATAATTTTAATTAGCCATCTCATTAAATTATTTCAGGTTTGGTCAGTTCATGCATTGTTTGTTTAGTTGATGTTACATAATTTTACATACTTATTTCCATATTGCTTAACTCTTAACTCAGTGGAGTCACTGAGATGGGAACCACTTAATCTGCCAAATAACTCCTCTTTTCCTTGTTTAGCAAAATTATGTCGTGTAACACACTACTTTCTTTGTTTTAGAGCTAAAACTGGATATAAGGATAGTAGCCCAAACAGAAGAAGTATGAAGAAATCGCCCAGTCGAAAAATTTATAAAAAATCTTTATCTCCTAGTCAAGCTGGTTCAAGCAGGAAATCTCCTTCTAAGAAATTCATTTCTCGTGAGTAAATTTGAATTATGTTTATAATATTGATATACTTTGCATTGTTGTAGTAAATACAGTGTAATATGTAGATACAAACTTATCAATGGATTAATAAATTAATTTAAATGTCTTTTGTTAGTGTAATTATACTTGGTCATGTATTGTGTGAAAGTAAAATTTATTCTCTGTTTAAACAACAATACATTATAATTCTTTATCTATTTACTCTAAGCAATAATGCTTTATGCAACAAGGGGTTGAAGAAAGTTTTACAGTTTAAGTGTCCACTTATGGCAAAGCCAAATACAAAGGATAAAAAGAGGGGTTTAAGGTCAGTTAAACAGACTAAAAGTATTGCTTCATCCCCGCTTTGATTCCCCCATTTAACCAGTGTAAATATTACACTCCCTAGGGAGATAAATAGCATTTACAGTGCGAAATAATGAGACTATATAGAAATTACAACACATAGAGTAAATATAGTAATACTTATACAGATAATGATGGATTTAGTGAACTGGGTGGTCATATAATTTTAGAACTTAGTGGGTTGATTTTAGAACTTTATAATTAGATAATTTTAGAAATGGGGTACCTTAGAACTTTTGCTCTCCATATCGCAATCTTTGTGCTTATCCTTACCACTTCAGACTCGAGTTGCTCATCCTTAGAACATGGAAATCACTTATTTTTTATTGCAATAAGTCTTTGTACCGTAATTTCATATCGATTCGATTATTTTTCTGTTTTATGAATACTGAAGTTTTTGCTGAGTCATTTATGACAGTTAATGACATCTTAGAAAAGTTATTTTTTTGATAGCTCTACTAGGCTAGTAGATTGATTTTTGTACTAAGTTTCAACTCTCTAGCATAAAAACACTAGGAGCTATGTTGATCAACACAGGCAACTAAGTCTTGAAAAAACCTTAAACTGATAATTCAATTGAAATCCTCATTTCAGATTTTTAATGCTGACCCATTTCTTTTCTGATACACCCACTGTATAAATAAGAAAAAGTAAAAATTGCTTATAATCACAATTTTTGTTTGTGCTATATTGTGCTGGGTTTTTAATTACACCTACAACATTTATAAGATTTTTTGTTATTGTTGTCATAAAACTTAAAAAATTAAATTTAAAACATAATAAAATTTTAATATTATGTGTAGGTAAAAAAGAAAGTGAAATAAGAGATAGAAGTCGACAGAGGAGTCTTTCAAGGGAAAGGAGGAGAGGACGGAGTAAAGATGGTCGGCACAGGCAAAGACTACCTCATCCTTCTTCACATTCTTCTCAGAGGTATATATTCATGAAATATCTATTTAATAGTATTTTGGGTCAGTTACATTATTCAGCATATGGCTAATATTACAAATTAAGATTTATGTGCTACCTAAAGAAAAACTGAATCATAATTGTTGTATTTATTAAAAAAATGTGTCAACAAATAACTGGTTGTTTTATTTAACTCACAAGCTGTTGGGAAAAACAGTCAACGTTTGTTTTGAGTGAACCAACATAGTTTTGTTTAAATTTATCAGAACATTGTGATTAATTTATTGGTTTTGTTTTTCAGAGGCTCTGACAGGAAAAAGGATGATGAAAGATCAAGAAGAGATGATCGTAGAGATAGAAGATATGACCCCAGAGATAGCAGAAGTATGTTATTTAACTTTTACGTATTTATTTAGTTTTTTCTTTACAACTAATCTCAATCAATATAACCATTATGTCATAGTTTTCCATATGCACCACTAAAACACGGCTACTATTTTTAATAACTATGTGGTTATTGATTTTTTTCTTAGGAGATGTGAGTGAGGAGAAAAGATTACGAGATAAATTTAGAGAAAAGGAAAGATGTCGTCAAAGAGATGATGTTCGAAGAGATAAATGTGTTAGAGGTTCTAGATCATCTCATCAACCTAGGATTAAGGAACCTTATAGACACGAGTCCCGGCATTCACCTCTTAGTCCTTCCTATCATCATCATTTTAAAGGTAAACGAACAATGTTTTAGCAAATTTTGAAATAAAAAATGAAGGTTGGGTTTATAGAGGGGGATAGGAGTGGGGGATGAATTTTTTGGAGGTGGTTGATCAAGAATATATATTTATATATTAAATATATTTTAATATATTTATATATTTTTGAGTTTTAAATATATGTATATATGTACGAGATTTTTGACCTGAGATGTTTCTATGGGACACAATAACTTTTGATCACTTTCTCCAATTGAAATAAAATTTGGTACAAAAATTAACCTTGTTTATGAAATATTCTAAGTTATATTTTATTATCATTATTAGTTCTGGTTTTATTGATTTACATATATAGCATAACGTAAACAAATCACATTTTTTACTTATACATTTAAAAATGTAGTGCATGCCACTTTTATAAATTAATAATATGACAAACTCATATAGAACATGAAGTGGCCACAGGGAGACGTGGGGGCCGCCTTCAGTGCTGTCACCACATAGCAACCAAGGCGTGATAAACCAAGGCCACAGAGCTACCAAAAAGCTGAAGGTCTTTTGTTCTGTTTTGTTTTAGTTAACAACACCTTGTGACGTCATAGACATATAAACGTTACGAGGCATTAGCTTTTACTGCTAAAGTTATATGCAAAAAAATGACTATTCAGTTTTGTAAAAAGGTGTTGGCAACCCTACTATTTTTTCAACTCAAATATGGGACCGGGCTGTGACGGTCAATATTTATGGATAATAGATAAAGTTTAATTATTTTAATTAATAGACAGAGATTGCTAGTTATGTTCTTTCTTTATCTATATTTTCGGCAATGTTTCCTTTTATCAGCACTTTGTGTACTGGAGGGGGTTACCTGGAGTATCGGGGTAGGGTACCGATCGACGGGGCTAACCGACGAGAGTGGTAGACGGAGTTTCGCCCAAGTAAGTGTTGCCTTAGGGTCAGGTTTCTATTGGGGCTCTCAGAGCTCATAGTTTTACGTAGTATGTACCATATAGAATAACCTCAATAGATAATCCATTTTGTTCAACCTAAGTTATGTCTTTTATTACCCAATACTTATACCTTAAAAACCCCTACAAGCTCGACGTCACTTGGTAGACTCTCTTCTGGAGTCTACAACCCCGCTCTTGCTGCTTTGTTATTAGTGCCGCCCCCGAGCTTGTTACAGGGCATTGTAAACTACTAAATATACCATAATAATTATAGAAGATTGAAAAAGCTTTTATAAACTGAATATAAATAAACTGGCTATAATTATTACTTTTTTCAATAGTACCAACAATTTCAAGTTAAGGAACTTCTTAACGAAATGGAAAAGTTTAAAAAAAGTCCTCAAAATCCTGTATGTGTTTTAAAAGCTAATTTTAAGCCATGCAAGAATTTGTTCATGATAATTTAAATTTTGTGCCCCCCGATCAAATTTATTGATGGACATATATTGTTTGTATGAGACTATCATAAAGTTAGCATGTATACAAAGAGACTAATACTATTAGAGGGAGTACAGAACCCGATTAACACAGTGATAAGGGGTCTGGAAGTGAGACAGTTTCCATAGGTGCTGTAACTGTTCTTATCCCTACTATAGTCTCTTAAGAGAGAGACTAGATACTCTTCCACCCCTATTAAGGCACACACTCTACAAACGGCGGACATTCTTCAGTGATGCCACATTAAACCACTTTATTCAACACAGACAATTAAAGAATACATGCAATAGATAATAATTAAAACTTATTTTGAATTCATTTTATTTGATTTAAAACAAAATAGTTGAAAAATAATGTAATATTTACGTGAAATTGTAATTATTATGAAAAATAAAAAAATGATGTCACCAATGTACAGTTACGGCACCTAGCTACCCAAGGAATGATGAGAACTGTTGTATCCTCCCTCTAATAGTATTAGTCTCTTTGCTTGTATATTTACAAAGCATGAATAAATAGAAGCAATAAATCACATAAACAATAATAAATGTGTATATTGAGGCTTTTATGCTGAAATGGAGTAAAGTCAAGTAAAATGGAAATCTGTTTTGTTCTAATCTAGTTGTATAACATAAAATATAAAATGATCCTTATTTTCTAAATTCTGTACCAGCTCTCTCAACATTTCTAAAACATATAAAGGTGTCAATTGTGCCAACATTGGCCATAATGACATGTAGTATTAATAATGTCACTACTTTTTTAATGGTCTTTATTTGATTTAGGCGAAAGAGGAGGCAGATACGGTAGCATTGAGAGAGGAGACCGTCCATATAAAGATTTAAGTCCTAGAGAACCGGACTCTAGGCCAGTTAAATTCTCTCATGGATCATCCTCTAACTACCCTGAAGCTAAAGTGTAAATATTTTTTCTGTTAATATCTTTACTTTTCCTCATTTATACTGTAGATATAAAGTTACAAAGTATCTTTATATACAGCTAAGTATTGTGTTGGCAAAAAAATCCAAAACCAGGATTTCACCTGAATTATCTGTTGCAGGTGTTTTTAAGACCTGAGTCAAAATTTTCAAAAAGTTGTCTGTCTGTATGCGTGTGAGTGTCTGCTGTTATCATCATAGCTCCCCGCAAATTTATGCTAGAGTTGAAACTTGCTAAAAAAGTTAATCTTTAAGTCTAGTTGTGCTATCCAGAAAATAATTTTTTATATGACGTTATCTGGAATTAATGACTCAGCTGAAATTTCAATTCAAATCGAGGTAAAATGTTTGGACTGATTTAAGATTTGACACACTTGTAGACAAATATTGTGTCAAGTTTCATATCATTATCAGGAACTTTGACTACTTTTGATTCAAGTAGTAAAAAGCAAATATACTATTTAATGTTTTATAATAGCAGTATAGCCAAATCAGCATTCCCTTTTTTTACCTTACTTTAAAAGGCACTAACTTCTTAATGAAATGGTATAATAGAAAAAGAATAAATTGAAATTGAACATAAATAAAAAACTAAGTAAGCAAAAAGGTATAGTTTATAAAAATTGGTCTCTCATATAATCTATTTTTACTTGATGGTACTACTTGTAGGAGAAGAAGAGGCTGGGAAGGTGGAAGATATGATTCTCCTAAGCCAGCTAGAGACTGGGAGCAGCAACCTGCCAATGAAAGAATACAGGAATGGCAAAGGTAACTTTCACTGCTTTTATTAATTTTATAATATGTTATTTTAGTACCGAATTTGCATCAGAAATTGGTGCATATGAGTTTTTACCCATATGCACATATATCCATATGTTTTTTGGCTTTACTCTCTTTGCGTATGGTGCACGAAAGTTTTCAAATTCTCAAATCGAAACTAAAATCAGGATTTGGCATGATGTTAGGAGGTTACAGAGCCTTTTGTTTGTAAAAACCTGGAACGTCATCATCCCAAGTTATGTCATCAAAAACCCTTTCTTGACTCAAGACAAAACTCTAGGGGTTGCAAGATGTTAAGGGTAGTTACAAAGGCATGTGAAGTGAGGCGATGAAAATGCTAAATACATAGCAAATTGTGATTTGACAACAAATAGTACAAAAGAACAACAATGTGGATGCAAAGTGGCCACAAGGAGGCCTCTAGCTACGCAGCAGCTACTGGTCAAATGCCCCAATTTTCTTAAACTAGTGTTTTTAAACTATTATTTTTTCTTAAAAGTGACCCAGAGTAAAATTTCCTAAATATATATAATCTTTATTTGTTATAAACATTTAAGTTTCTACAAATTTATTACATGTAAAAATGGTGGTTATAAAGAGATGCCATTATTAGCCATACTTTGGGCAAAGCAATTAAAATGAAAATAAAATTAAACTTCTGAAATTGTTCTTTTTATAAGGAAAAAATAAAATTAACTAATATACTATATCTTGTTAGGGAGCAAACTATGAATGGCCAAACATAGAGGTTTTCCAAGCTTTAAACAGATAAAATGGACATCATGAAATGTCAATACAGGTATCATGTTGGTACGAGCTTGAGAGCCCCACTTAAAAAATAAAATAAACTGTTGATCCCCTCTATATTGTTAAAGGAAATTTCCTAAATATATATTTTATTATTTTACGGTATATATATTGCATCGTTCCTTTTGTAAAAATGTAATTAATTTATTTAAATTATTTTTGAAAATTTTGTAATGTGTATATTTGTTTACTTTGTTAATTTCTTAATTACTTTAAATACTTCATGTTTGTTTCAAAGGCTAATTTTGATACAAAAATGTATTTACCCTTTGTAAAGATAATGAGATATTTGCTCTTATTTTTATTTTTTATTTTAATTTAACTTTTTTTCAGAAAAAGCAAACACAGTCAGGATAAAGAGTTTTTGGACAAAGAAAAAGATATTGGTAGGTTTATTGCATTTATTTTTGGCTTTACAGCTTCAGCTTTTACTTTTTTAACTTTTAGCTTTCAGAAAAAGATTTTATTTTTATTTTTGTTTCATTTATATTTCATTCTATTGTCCTACTATTTTATGTTTAGCATAAAATCTGTATGCTGAATTTGTAATTAGAACTTTGTCTATAAAAACAATTTAATGATTCATTTACCATTTCCTAATGATTCCCAATTTGATGATCCTCTTCTTCTTGATTCCAAATTATGATATGATGGCTAAATATGTCAAATAGTGTTTTATATTATATTATTAAGAGTGTTTTATTTTTGCATGGAGAACACAGATGTTTTTGAACATTGGAAAACATTTTGTGTGTCAAAAAGATTGTCTTATTAAAAAAATGATAGGTCTCAGTTTTGTGGAAAACAAAGGCACTACTATTTGGGGTATAGGTTCACATCTGAGTTGCTTATGTTTTTTTCAGACTGGAAACGTAGTGGTGGAAGGGAAGATGATGGAAATAAGAGATCCAGGCAGGATGAAGCTCCTCTTCCTATCAATGAACCAGATCTCAGTGATATTAGTGATGACCCCGATGATATTCTCAATCAAGATGATGTAAGTATTTTAATTTTAATACATATTTATGCTTAGTATATTCTCATCTTATCTGATCTTACTACGATTGCTTGAGGTACAGTATTATAGTGATTTTATACACTTATAGTGTTATAAGCGATTTATAAGTTTTGTAAGTTTGTTGTGATATTCAATAAAGATTATCTTAAATTACCGATGTTCCTTAGTATTTTTGCCACTCCTACAGCATACTTTTTTGTGCAGAGTTGATGTAGTGTAACTACTGCAGCATGTGCACTTAAAAACATCTTAACTAACTTTAACATACAAATCACAGAGAAGGGCATTTATTAAAGATTTGCACTTCTTTGTTAACAAAGTATTTGTACTTTTTTTCAATACAAATTTGAAAAGAACTCTGCCAGTCAACAGTTGTCTTTAACTTAATGGGCTGTTATTATTTAATAGATTGACGAGGGTATGGATGACATCAGAGCTGAAGGTTTGGATGAAAATAATGATTCTGTTAAAGAAGAAGAAAGTCAGCCTCCACTGTCTACAGCTTCATCAAATTTGGAACACAGGTAGATTTCTCTTGGTTTTTTTTTATTTTTTGTGAATTTAATGTTTGCAGATATACTCTTGTTTGTTAAAAGTTAAAAATATGACTTGAGAGATGTGTATGTACTTCCATATGTATGTATACCTTTAGGTCGATGACCTCTTAGAAATCTCTTATGATCAATTGTGCTAAAGGTTGGCGAGGTAGTTGGGAAGAATATCCCCTCCCTCCACTCTGGTTAATAATAAAATAAAATATTTAATTATACAATAAGTGGTCACGAAGCAACCCACATGATAAAATTATTATCTATATATATATATATATATATAATAAGTTGAAAATTTTGATTGCTTATAACTCAAAAACTACTTAAAGGATCTAGACCAAAGTTTAAACTTAAAATGCTATTATGTGTTCTAAAATAATTTTATTTATTTTAGAATACAATTGTTTAATTTTAGGTGTTTATTGAATTATTTAATATTTGGGCTATTTTGTTGAGAATCCTATTGTTTTCTCATTAAAAGTCAAAACACGAATAAAGAATTCTATTTTTGATCGTCAACTTATTGAAAGTAGGAACTTACCAAGCAATCATAAAGCACGGCTTGAAAATTGCTAGTTAGACAATATCATCCTAAACACAGAATTTTCTTGCTGTTAACAACTTCTATTTTTCACAGTCCTCATAGAAATAATTAATAATTTGTTTAATAAATAAAATATTACCCAAGCGAAGCTAATTTAATAATAAAATGATAATAAGCAACAACCAATAAATTAGAGACATCTCCTGAGTAGAATAAGGCCCACGAAGCAGCTAAGGTCCTTTACTTACTGAATCTAAAATTCAATTATGTTTCAATTTAGATTGCTGGAGAGAATGGGAGAAGATGAAGGAATGGATAGTTTAGATTTTGAGGAAATATCTGATGAAGAATTAGAAGAAGAATCTAAAAATAATAAAGGTTTGCATTATATTTAAGTCAATTATTTCATTTACTAAAGAGCTAAAATTCTAATTTTTTGCACCCCTACCTCCTAAAAAGAGAGAAAGTATTTGGCAAAAACGTACACCCTAATTTTTTCATTCAATGTAGACTTTTAATACCCACAAATCCCAAAACTAAAAAAAATTGGCTGTATATGTGAATGCACATTTCTTGTGAACATGCTATTGCTTAATCAGCTAATCCAATGTCAATGAAACTTAGCACGAAATTCAAGTCCTATGGGATAGGGATTTATCTAACTTCAAAATAATCACACTTTAAAAGTTTTAATAAATCATAAAAAATTACAACAAATATTTGTTTGTTATTTGTTATATATTTGTTGTTTTGACATTTCTGAGAAGAATGAAGCCTCAACCACATCTGTGGCTAGCACAGTTGACATCTGTGGCTAGCACAGTTGACATCTGTGGCTAGCACAGTTCACATCTGTGGCTAGCACAGTTCTTGAGTGGATGTTTGGATTTCTTGTAAACATTCTGCAGCTCAAATGACAGATCAAATTTCAAGAAAACTTAAGTACTATGAGAGGAAAAACTGGATATGGAGATACTAGGATAGGATGCAAGAGTGTATATGGTGTCCAGATTGGAAAAACCTACTTTGCTTGCTAGACTTAAGGAACATTTTCATCTGACTAGCTGTATGTTTTACCAACATAGTATTCGCCGAGACCATAAGAACACATGACATTGACGTGAGGTAGCATTCATCCATACAGTTGAGAAGGAATAGATCATGATTTTTTTTTTAGAGAACGTGGAGATAGCAAGAAATATTAAAGGAAGTGTTGATGAGAAGGGAGAAGGCAGGGTGGTAACTTTAATTCAGAATGTTCTGACAACGGTCTCTTGTCTGCCCTTTGTCAATTTTAAACTGTTTGACAGTTCAGTCACTACAGTTTCTACCTATTTTTTGCCTCTCTATTCTATTTATTTTTTGCAGTATTATTTTATCACATTTTAATGCTTTATAGATTCTTAAGTTATATTAAGTATTTTCTAGACACTTTGACAATTTTATATTATTTATATTGGCTGCCGTGCGGCTTATTTTTTAGTGTATTTATTTATTTTTATTTTGTATGGTTTTATTTTTATTTTTCTTAGATCTATTTTATTTCTTCTTTATATTATATTTTATTTCTTTGTTGTTTAGGCACTGATAGTGCTCTGTTAAGATTGAAAGCTAGCTGTATCATTACATAAATAATTATCAGTAGAGAGAAATTTTCTTTAATCCTTTATAAAAACAAATTTATTAACTTTACATTTTCTAATGATGATTGGAAATTGAAAGATTTGTAAATTATAGACATGATAGTGAATAGTAGTTTACATGTTTATAGGTTGTGACATTCTTGGAGTGGATTGGGCCAGTTTCATTGCAGAATGTCGTGTGGAAAAAACTTCTACTCAAAATGAAGCTACTTCTGGCAAGCCATGGGATGGTAATAACATACTGAGGAGGATTGGTGTATCCAAAATGTTTGCTGGCCAACAGCTTTATGATTCTGTTCAAGCACAGTTAACTCAAGGTTAGCATTTTTATTTAAAATTGATTTCTTTTATAGTAGGCTTGAAATTGTTGCCATTGAACAAAAAAACATTGTTGTAAGTTTTGTCCTCAAATACCCAGGTTTCCCTAATGACAAGGACACCTTCTGTAATTCCCTAATTTCATTGGTCCAGCTAGTCAGTTGATATCCAATAGTGTTAATGTGTGCGTGTGTCTGTGAGATGCGAAAGAGGAGATGTAACAGGCGAGGAGAAGTTGTCAGTGTGTGGCTGGGTCCAATTATTTTTGAGTGTATGTGTGTATTGTTGTAATGGCACAAGCATCTTGACAATTTTGATGTATTTATTTCTGGTGCAAAATTTTTTTAAATTTTATTGTTGACTGCGGATTATCAATTTTTTTACATTATTTGTGCACTGTGTAAAATACGGTTTCCAATTCCTATAACTTTAAAATTATTCTGATTGGCAGATGTTTACTTTAATCTGACTTTTGTCTGGCTTTTTGTGCTTTTGGTAGCCCTTTTTTGTTTTTAGAAGAACTCTTTATAATTTTTTTTTCATTTTAAAATTAAAATTCTTTGAGTTAGCCTTCAAGGTATTGGCTTTGAGTCAGTGTTCAAGGGATCTTCCTTTAAATGCATAAATCGTTCACACACACGCACACACACACACACACACGCGCACTTATATATATATATATATATATATATATATATATATATATATATATATATATATATATATATATATATATATATATATATATATATATATGTATATATACATACACACACTTGTATTTATATATATGTATGTATGTATGTATGTATATATATCTTTGATCTTGCTACGCTTGAAGCTTAGAAAAATAATATGGAAGATAAGCATGTATCACTTGGTTTGATAATTTAAATTTTATGTGAGAAAACATCAATTTTAACAGATGTAAACAAATTTTTTCATATAATTTTAAGTGTGACTCCAATAAATATATATGTTCACCAAAAACTTACACACTAAAATTTGAATAGCTATGAAATTGCCTCTACTAAATTATTATAAGTCTCACTATTTAACAATATGTCAAACTTCGATTAGAAATTAAAATAAGAAAATTAAAATATATTGGACGTTGAAATTTTAAAATGTAATAGTAAATATTTACAAAATAGTAACCAATATAAGCATAAAATTTTGTGGATCGATTGACCATCTATAGATGTACATTTGTGTCTAATGTCATTTCGAACAGTCAAATCTCCGATTTAGACAAATTTTTATAATTTTGAGACAACAAAATAGGGTATTGTAGTCTGAAAAATATCATCTTCCAAGCAGCTCATCTAGGCCTGAAGTCTAATATTTGTGCCAAGTTTCAGCTCTGTAGTATAAGGACAGTGGGAGTTAGGTTGAAAACCAGTCAGAATGTCATGAAAATGGCTGAAATGGATAATTATTATAAAACCTAGGTTTCAAATTTTTATGGTGAATGCAATACTTTTCCTTACACCTACGGTAGTTGGTGAGGTAAAGTAAAAATAATGTCTACTTGCTATTACCTCTTTTTCGAATTTTAACACCTAATTTAAATTATGTATATGCTCTAATTGGTTTCTTAGATGGTGGAGAAGGATTGAACAGTGAGATTGGAGGCATTCACAGTGCTATAATGAGGAGAAGAAAGCTGCTTACTGCATTGCAGTCGGATAAAGTAGCCATTAATTCTCAGTCTGATCTTAATTATAGGTTTGTAGTTTTAGTTTGTTTAAAATCTGTTATTTCTAAAGGGGGAGAAATCATTTGCTGCTCTTTAATACTATGATTATTAAATACTGTAAAAAGTAAGAAAATTGTCTGGTTTCATGGAGCTTGGAGGACTATTTGAAGAGTTTAAGAGAAGTTAAAGTTTTATTGTTTGGGATTATTTTTTTTATTTATTATTCACGGCGTGAGCAATAAATTATATTATATTATACAATATACTATTATACAATATTAAATACAAATTCAACACAAAACTGTGTTAAACAAAGAATTAAACAGTTATTTTAGTTAATATAACTCTTAAGCCATTATTTATTATCTCTTAATAAGTTCCTAGTACATTTTTCTACTATTTTCTTGGATCTTAGTAATAATTAGTCTGTAAACTATTATCTTATTGTTAGTCCTAGATCTATTTTTCCATGTGTACTAAATTGCCCATCACTGTGACCGGTAACTAATTTACATTTTACATACTCTCTTACATTTTGAAAAACACTCTTATTTAAGTCCCCACCCACTTTTTTATGATGCTCTGCCCTCCTCCTTTGATCATTTCTGCTTACTTTTACTCCTTATACTTGCTTTCGACATAATTGCTTGCATTTAATTGTTTTAGGAGACATCTCTGTGGTCTTCCAGCTGTCACTATTGAGAGCTACCCTGTTATGCAGTCTCAACCTGTCTAATATTAATGCTTTATATTTTTCCTTATTGGGAGTCCTTTAGAAAAAATGTATTTGATGAAAGCTAGATTTTAAACTTAACTATGTTTTAGCTTAACAAGTCTTGTTTTGGTCCCAATATTAATATTGTATACAAACTTCTTATGGTGCTCAGTGTTTATCTCCAAGGGTCAATCATTGCATCAAAGTATTGGAATTTTTACATTGTAATTCCAATTGGCTGGCATCAATAATTTTAAGTACCTAATCATAATCCTATTAATTATTTTAAATAAAAACATTTTATTTTTTAAATTGTATATTAAAATAGTTACTTTTAACTGTTGATTTTTTATTGATTTTTACCTATTATATCTTCCTTTACCTTATTTTGTATTGAAAAATTAAACTTTTTAATGCTTTACTTAAATATTGTACACTATATCTTTACTCATATGTTTCAAATAATTTTAGTATTATTTTTATTTAATAAATTAATAAATAGTTGTTGGCTTTTCCACTGATGAGTAATATACTTCAATTATATTACTCATACTAATATAGTTAAACTATATTAATCGTACTAATATAGTTAAACTACATTATTTATAAATGATACAATAAGCGGCTGTTTATTAGCCGATTTTTACAGCTCCACATAATAATTATAGGTTACAAATTGGAAATAACAATTTGAAATAAAAGAATGAAACAAAAAAATTCAAATAATATAAGAAAAATACTAAACAATTACTTGTACTAATATAGTTAAACGCATTGTAGTTAAACTATGGGCTTTTCATACATAGTTTCTTGTGAATTGTATAATTTCTATTAATAAGTAATTTTCAACTGTTTCTTTGATAATATTCATGATCAATGTGTTAAGGATTCAAAGTATGAGCGCTGGAGGAGTTCATCATGATCAGAATAATAAAATAAGTCTCTCCACTGATGTATTATTTATTTAAAATAAAGCATAACCAGCTTTCAACTAACTAAAGGTCATCATCAGTGCCTAACAGACAAACAAGTACAAAAACATTACAAGAGGCTAAAATCAAAAGGTAAAACAAAGATAAAAAATATATAAAAAAAACAAACAAACAGTAAAACTCATAAAAGAATGAGAAAAAACATACCTGTGGGATGTTAGAAAGCTAGGCTATGAGTCTTTTCTTATTGTTGTCTGGTATAAGACTAACCTTATCGTATTGAAGAGGGGGTGTTATTTTAGCTAGTTCTCTTATCAGATCAGAACTCGCCCCTCTATTGTTCAAGTTAAGGTCACCCATAGCTTGGCGGCTCCTAAATCTTGAATTTCTCCAATGCATCCATTTTCCGACCCTTGTTAACAAAATGGAGAAACCCTGCCTGGTGGTCTGTTTGAGAATGCCCTTCTTGAACCAAGTGTTAAGATTATTTTTTCGATGATTCAGAATTTAACCAATGGCCTCTCTGTGACATATTCCTTAAGTAAGTGTTTTGGCTTGATCAGTTGACAGCCCACCAAAAATCAATCAGGAAGGAATGCTTTCCCTAGCTGATTTTTGGTGGCCTGTAATATAAATTATTACCGTTGATGCTTTTTTTATTGTCCTTTATCTTTTAAAAGAATTTATCTAAATATTATTTAATAATTGTTTTGGTACACCCACATTATAGTGTATAATAAAACTAATATTATTTATATATTAAAATATTATTTAAGCAGCTCTTTAGAATACAATCAGATTGTAATAAGATGGTGTTGTAGGACATATTAATTTAATTATTAATAGAAGAGGAAGAAGAATGCAAGGTTTCAAAGCTCCAGGTTGTTTAGTTTTCAAGTTGAGGTTGGGACCGTGACTCGAATTTTTTGTTCTTATTATTATTTTGTTAATATGTTTAGTAAAATAGTCAAATTCTTAAATTATTGGTATTTTCGTTATCTTATGGTTACCGAGTTGTATATGGTTGAAAAATGGGAACGAGCATTTTTTAGTATCCTTTTGTTGGACTTCGCCTACTTGTTACGTTTTATTCGTTTAGAAATTATGCTATTGTTACTTGAAGAAGTATTTCAATGTATAGGAAACATTACTTAGTTTAGTAATAAGTTTCTCCAGTTTAGTAATAATCTCTTCTAGTATTCGTCTGCCACTTAGCACAGACAGGTTGCTATTTAATTTGTCCTTCTACACTTCCTTAGGACCTTATTAGCCATGTAAATCCCTTACATCTGTAGAGCACTATTAGCTTACAATTACTTTATTGCATAAAAGCAAGTTCTTTTCATCAGGAATAGCTGTCGAGACGAGGACAAAGGTTGATAACCGGTTAGATATCTTTACACCTGTATCATAGCACAAGCATTTAAAACTAAAGTGATGTTGAAATTCATACAGTAGGGGTAAGGATAAACAGCCCCTTAAAAACAGGGGCTAGTTGGATCAATTACCGAACCAAGGGGTAGTTTACCTTGTACTACTGTTATCAATATTGTCATCAGTTTTAAATCGAGACGTCTATTTATCTATAAACATTTTTAGTTGTTTATAAGATTATTTGTTCAGAAAATAAGATAAATTTAGCATTTTTTACATAAAAAACACATTATTTATATTTTTTAACATTTTACTAAAATTTTACATTTAAAATAATTAATAAGATTTTTAACATTGTTAAAGATCACTTTAAATAATTTTAATCTTGAAAATGAAGAAATAATTATTTTATATATGCGGTACAAGTCGAACTGACCTGCCACTAGTGGAGAAACGGTGAACTTAAAGCAGGCTCATCTAGAACAGCTTATTCCGGGGGAGTTGAACCACTGTGTCCCCCCACCCCACCCCACCCCTTCTGTATTTCTTTCAACATCACTTAATTGAAAACTCTTTTCTTGTAGCTGACTATTTAGACAACTAAGATTTTTTTATGTTCTGATTAGTTCCTGCCAAAAATTTAGGCCTGGATCTTACCTGCCACTAACTAGGCCAAAATTATTGCCCTTGTTAAGTCAACTTTTGAGTAACAAATAGTACTGCTACCACTCCAGGTTATGAATCCTGAACCTTTAATTTAAGCTTGAAGTAGATTTTAGAGTGAAGAAGCAAGCATTCCTTAGGAAATCACCTGTTTTGCAGAATGTTTATCTAATTTCTTTTATTGTTTATTTATCTCACAAAAACTTTTTTCCTAGGCTTCCTTAGCGTAGGAAGGTTTGTATGGAGGTGGATATGTGAGAATTTTTCTTGCTTGCCTAAGTGACATCTGTTGTTAGTTAAATAAATTTTAGTACTTGTATGTTATGCATTTTTTCTTCCTTATTAAAAGTTACAGACTTCTTCATGTTAATATTCTTTTCCATTCTCTCCTACATTAACTACGTTATAGTTTTGCACACATCTCATATTATAAGTGATTTATTTGGATACATCACAGAAAATATTTTTTGATGATTTCTTTCTTCATAGTGGTGGTGAGTTATTTTTTAGTTTATTTATTATATACAATAGTAAGTTAAAAGAGCCTTGTTTTAAGACAATTAGACTTATCCTCAAAATTTAATTGTGGTATATCGAGGAGTTTTCATATTTTAGTAAAAAAAATGGTAGGATTGCTAACACCTTTGAGATTAAAAATTTTAGTTTTAATCTGGGCAACACTGAATAGACATTCCTTTGTTTAAAACAAATATATCTTTGAACAAGTGACATTAAACTCTAGATAAATAAATGACCATTTATTGAGCTTTCTTTATACTTATTTAAATTCTAATTATAATGCTCAAATCAGCTTAAAATGTTGAACAAATTTATATGAATCCACTTTTTGTCAAATCCCCTATATAGGTGAGGCATTATATGGATAATGTAGGTCTTATAATCACCCATATCACCAGTCAGTACTACCAACTTCAAGAATTTAGTCCATTTGGTAAGCACTATATTATGACACATAGTTATAATCAGTTAAAAGCATGGGAAAATAATGCAAGGGAACCAATGAGATTAGACCTGGATGTTAAACCACTCCTACAATTACACATCAGATTAACCTTATTGGTTCCTTAACACTATTTTCCCACACTGTCAACTGATCATAACTATGTGCTTTACTATATTTGTATACAAAACTTAAGTTTATAAACAAGTTCCACCCCACCTTAAATACTCTCGTCATTTAGGTTTTGGTTTATTGACTGGCTGTCCAAATTCACTTAGGGAATCTATTCTATTTAAACAAATAGAATAGAAACCCTAAGGATCAAAATAAACATTTTGATCCTTGCTCTTTCAAGATAATTCTTATTCTAGAAATGACCATAATTTCTTCTCTCTCTCTGATTTCTGAAGGCTGTCAAATAATCAATAGTTATTTATGCAACAAGGGATGAAAGTAAGTTTTACAGCTCAAGTTAAAGGTTTCGTCCTAAGGCAGCGCCGAAGGAGGAAACTGCATTAGCTCACGAGGCCGGTAGGCCGAGGGAGATAAACTAGTTAGCCGAGTTAATACGAGAGCTGAAAACTTTCATCCCTTGTTGCATATTAAATTTTATCTACGACTAGAGAACTAATACTAACAACTATTAATATATTCTTCAGCTCCTTAATTGTTATTGTGTTAGTTTAGTTTATTCTTACCATGTCAATTACTCTCATGAGGAGAGAATAAAGCCACTATCTTCACATTATTTTATTGTAAGCTGTCAATAGAATAATGTGTAACACTATATTTGTAATTTAAACATTAGCGTGTGTATATTGTATATTCTACCCTTAGTACCAACATAACACCTTAAAATTTTACTAAAAAATTCTGTCAAGTTGGCAACACTTTCACTTTTCCTCCCTAGGGAGTAAAAGTACATTTACAGTGTGAGATAACAAGACTGTATGTAGAATTTACAATACATGGAGTATATAAAACTAATTACATTAATTGATCTATTTTATTTTACCATGTATCATTTATGCTTTCAGTACAGTGGAATTAGTTGTTGAGGAGAGTAAAGCTCTCCTCTAACTACTATAACAGTGTATAATTAGCCCAGAGACTTCCCTCAATCTTTGAGTTGAAAACTAACTGACATACCATAGTTATTTCTCCCAGAACTTGATTTTTTCACTTTTGCTCAAGCACATGTACATGTACACCCATCTATTATTAATATAAACCATTGGTAAAAAAAATCCAAAGAGACTAATACTTAGAGGGATGATACAACAGCTCTTATCATTCCTTGGGTAGCTAGGTGCCATAACTGTACATTGGTGACGTCATTTTTTTATTTTTCATAATAATTACAATTTCACGTAAATATTACATTATTTTTGGACTATTTTGTTTTAAATCAAGTATAATGGATTTAAGTTTTAATTATGATCTATTGTATAGGTAAATAAATAGTCACTCCACTAAAATGTATGTTAAAAAATGTATTAGAGAGTTAACTTTCTGCAGCATCCGGCCATCATCAGTCTATAAAAAGCCAAGAAAATACAACAAACTTAAAATAACTAAAAATTAAAAATACAAAAAGTCTACATAAAGCTAAAAGAAAAAGTACAAACAATAACAAAATTAAAATCAATAAATTGGTGAGAAGACAGAAACATGTACCATTCTCTGGAGTGCTAAGAACGATCGTTAGTAACGATCACTTTCCAATCTTTGTAGTGCACTGACAAACGAGAGATACCTACACAGTTAGGGCGTACTCCCCTCTCTTGAAGCCAATATCTCAGTGCTATAGCCTTCGAACCTTCTTCTTTTACACTAATGGAGGTACCATTCTCAATATCTTTGAGAATTTTGTAGGCCTCGAGAACATCGAGCCTAAGCCCTTTATTTTCGTACCATAAAGTAGCAACTTCATGGGGTCCATTAAAATGGTTTTCATCTCTCATATGTTTATAAAAATGGGTATTCCTTGAGCTAGATTTATGTTCAGCCAAACGGGCAGAGAAAGAGCGACCTGTTTGACCTGTATAGGTGCACTGACAAGTACTGCAGCATATTCTATTAACCCCATTACGTTCAGCACAAGGAATAGAGTCTTTGACCTTAGAGATTAAGTTTTTTAAGTTACCCTCAATTTTGAACGCTACACGTACCTCACTTTTTATGAAGTTATCTAATTTATTACTTAAGGCACTAATGAAGGGAAGTACACACCATTTCACTGGTTGTTGAGCCCTCAGTTCAGTAATGGCGTTAATCATATTCTCATGAGTCAAGAATATGGACTATGCTGTCCCTCTTTTTATGGACTAACTTAGATATCAAGCTCTTAGGGTAACCATTGACTTCAGCTATATGATTAATGATCTTATACTCCTCTTCATAAGCGTCTTGGTCTAGTGAAAATGTTTCAAGCCTATGTATAGAATAAAACGCCGCAAGTTTATGCTGCCACGAGTGATTAGAGTCTGCTGGTATGAGTACATCAGTTGCAGTAGGTTTTCGGAAAACTTTAAAAGACAAAACCCTATCAACTCGTTTTATATTAACATCTAGGTAGTTGATAGACTCGGACATTTCAGTTTCCTTAGTAAACTGTTCAAAAAATATTTTTTAAACGGCGATTAAGATATGTAGTGAACGTTTCTAATTCATCTAGAGTACCATCCCATATGCAAAAAATGTCATCTACATACCGTCTCCAGAAACGTATACGTTTCAAAAACTTATTTGTAGGATTATCCACGTAGTTTTTGTAAAAGGCATGCATATACATTTCTGAACCCAATGGAGAAAGTGTGTTGAATAAAGTGGTTTAATGTGGCAACACTGAAAAATGTCCGCTGTTAGTAGAGTGCATGCCACAATAGGAGTTTTAGAGGGGTGGGGGAGTATCTAGTCTCTCTCTAGGGAGACTATAGTGGGTGTAAGTACAGTTATGAAACCTATTGGAAGCTGTCTCACTTCCAGGCCCCTTAACACTGTGTTATTTGGGGTATGTTCTCTCGCTAAGTATTAGTCTCTTTGAAGAGATCAAAAATCCTCAACATTTTAGGGTCATGTGCACAAAATGAAAATCATGGATTAAGGCTTCCCCACTTATTAATTTAAATTAGTATGTTAACAAGACAAAAAACACATTCATTAAATATTAAATTAAATATTTAAAAATCATATACCACAGACAAAATCATAACATATTTAGAAAGAATTTTAATTAAAAAAAATATATGATTTTTTAAAGTTTAAATTGACACAATTTTGATAAGCCGTGATAGATTAACCCCAAAATCTTATCAGTTTTCACACAAACAATATTAATGTGAGGAAAAAATAAAATTATAGTCTGAAATACAACATTGATAATAAAATTGTTTCAATAAGAAGTTTAAAAAGAGTGAAAATCGTGTACAAAGTACCTCGGTACTTTTCCTAACAACTTCGGACTCGCTCCGCTCGTCCACACAATGTCATGATTTCTTATGTCCTAATGTGGCATTCCTTCGTATTTGCTACTGGCAACCTCGGATTAAAGTAGTGGTACTAAGTTATAAGTGTTTTCGAGACCTTAGAATGTGCTAATTACGCAAATCTAAAGGGGTTCAGTCTCAATATGCTCGACCTCAGAATGGTTAAGTGTTATGGCTTAAGATCAATTACAATTTTTTAAAAAAAGTTGATAGCCATACAACCACACCATTCACTAGGTTAGTATATTCGCAAAATACCCAAAATTACCAACAGTCATATTTGGCAGCATAGATTAGAATCCTTAAAATGAATAATTGCAATATATTTATTATTTGCGAATTTCCTCTGGATATCATATCATTTGGGTATTCCAACCAAGATTTTCCTTAGGGTCATAGCGCAGGGGGTCAGAAATCTGTTTCAGAGGTCCCTGATCATATATATATGTATGTATCTCCAGCGGATTTTTTGTAAACATGCTATCTATGAAAGCAAGGTATTTATGACGGCATTACCATGTTTGCTAAGTTAGCAAATTTTCATACAATAGTTAAAATAAAGTGTAACATTTTTTTGTAAAATTGTAATACTTTTTAATAATAAATAAAAAGATCTTTATT
Source organism: Microvelia longipes (assembly GCA_018340805.1). Classification (NCBI taxonomy): domain Eukaryota; kingdom Metazoa; phylum Arthropoda; class Insecta; order Hemiptera; family Veliidae; genus Microvelia; species Microvelia longipes. The sequence goes on along the minus strand of JACMZG010001863.1, from coordinate 25,869,814 downwards.
TATGTTTTTTCCGGAGTCGATACGACCACTTTAAGTAACCAAAAAGTCTAAAAAAACGGTGGTAATTCATTGGATAACTTAAAATACGGTCAATAAACAACCCATGTCAAGTATTAAAGAGCCGTGCTAATTAACTTAAACATAGTTAAGTTTAAAATCTAGCTTTTATCAAATAAATTTTTCCCAAAGGACTCCCAATAATGAAAAATATAAAGCATTAATATTAGACAGGTTGAGACTGCATAATATATTTGTTTTCGAAGTTTTAGGGTGATGAATCTAGACTACTCAAAGCTAGGATTCCCAGGTTTGAATCTTGGTATCGGTGCTAATTTTTTTCGTCCTATTTGCAGTGTTTAAGTTTATAACTTCAATATAAGCCAAGCTAATTTTCTTTGAATTGGCGCTTTCTTGCTTATCAATCCAATTTTTTAGGTATATATTTAGCTACTGAGCAGTAGCGTTACAAATTGTTATTTAATTTTTCAAAGAAAATGCGTCAAAAACATTTGCATAAACAGAGCTTCAAATGAGTGCAAATAATGCTCTGACGTGTACTGAATAATCTTGGATCTTGGAATAAATATGTGCATTTCCTTTGAAAAATTCGGAAAAAAGTAGTTATAATGCTAATTGCTACTGCTCAGGTTATTAAATATGTACCGAAAACTAAAGAAAAAAACTGGATTGATAACCAAGAAAGAGCGGGATTCAAAGAAAATTTGCGAACTTTCGCAAATTAGTTTATCTGCTCACGGCAGGAAAATGAAGCATTACTGAACTAATTTTAGACGAGAAAGTAGCATTTCCCAAATCGGCTGGTAATTAGTCATGAATGACTGCACTTTACCTGCCGAGGCAGGAAAGTAGCATTTCCCAGCCGCTCCTGCCTATGCTGGTAAGGAAAGTTAATAGATAATTTTTGTAAACATTATAAGTTAATAAAAAAAGCCTATTGATTTTTTTTAATAATTTATATAATGAATAATTACATTATTTAACTAATTAAAATTAAAAAAACAATTTGTAATGTAAATCTTTAATTAGAAATAAATTTGATCGATTATATTAAAGGCAAAACTTTTTGTCTTGGGTTTATTGTCTCATCTTTTTTTTTTTCAAGTCATTTACTACTTTTATTATTCGAGCCCGTATTTAATACAGTTTAAAAGTTAGTTTATTCTATATCGTTGTGTGATGAATATCGTCGAAGATATAAACGAACTTTTCGAACATACCCCGCCGGATGTTTTGGAAATAGCTACAAATGCCATAGAGAGCCTACTACCCGGCAAATCAGGAAGTAGGTATCTCAAAGCATATGAAGTGTTCAAAGAATGGTGCTTAGAGAAAAAAGTAAAGAATGTAAGTGAAAACGTTGTGTTAGCGTATTTAAAAGAACTGTCAAACACAAAATCGAGCGCTATCTGTGGTGAACTTTCTCGATGATAAGATCTGTATTATCAGTCAAAGAAAATGTAAATATAAAACATTATACCAACGTAACAGGTTTTTCATTAATGCAAGTTTTGATTTATTACTGTTGTGTGGAACGAGGCAGGAAAGGAAACATTACTGACTCGTAGATTTGCCTTCCTCGGCTTTGCCTCGTCAGTCAAATTATATATAACCTTTCTCGGCTTCGCCTCGTCAGTCAAATTATATATTACCTTTCTCGGCTTCGCCTCGTCAGTCAAAATGAAAATTACCTGCCTCGGCTTCACCTCGTCAGTCAAAATGAAAATTACCTGCCTCGGCTTCGCCTCTGCAGGTAATTTAGATAGCACACCCTCGCCTTCGGCTCGGGGGCGAACTTCGATACTAGTCAGTAATATTCCATTTTCCTGCCTAGTTACACAAATAACTATTAAATTTAAGCTGCCATGAATAAAGATTAGCTATAAAAAAATTAAACTATTTTTTTTAATTGATTGATTTTGTTTAACTCTCTGGCATAAACTCGCCAGGAGCTACGGAAATAACAGACTTACACATTCAGACGGGTAACTTAAAATATAGATAAGATAAAAACTATTCAAGAAGTCTTAAAACCATCTAAAACGAATAATTTTGGTGATATCTCGGTTTTTTATTATTAATGCAAACACAGTACTTTTCCTAAATACCTACAGTATAAATAAAAAAAAATGAATCTAGTGAATAAACGTAATGGAATAGTTTATTTCTTCATTATGAATTTATTTACTTATAACATATTTTCGAAATTGAATATAATATCATAAAAAGCTCAAACAAATGTTTTTCAGGTTCTTTAGATACCCGGTAGTTATAACTGTTGTTATACTTAGCAGCCTAGTTTTTAATAATTACTTTTCTTCATTCTTTTACTATAGGTATATAGGAAAAGTATTGTGTTTACACTTACGATCGGAAATCGATATTTCACCTAAATATCCGTTTCAGGTGTTTTAGCGAATTTCCTTTCGAAACAATTCGCTAGTAGGATAGGCGTCATGAATGGCGGGAGTCAAACCTCAGACCATGCCCAAAATCAGTTTCTTAGGTCTCTAACCACGAAAAATATGTATGTATGTATATATATATATATATATATATATATATATATATATATATATATATATATATATATATATATATATATATATTCTGTATTTTTTTATAGGAAATGCACTAAAACCTTTAAAGATAAACACTAACTGAGCTCAAATAATGGTGTACTCTGCCAATTTTAGAGACATAGTTTTGTATAACCTACAGTATAATTAGGGGGATTTCCTTTGAAAAATACAGAACAAATGAGTTACCAGTAGTGCTTATAATTAAGTTATCTTCAAGTTAAAAATCATAAACCGGAACCCTAAGAAAAAAATAGATGTTAAGCACGGAAACATGCATTCCAAAGGAAATTCGTTCCTCATTCGGACCACCGCGCCTGAATTTTTAAAAGGTCGAGAGTGGTTTTCACAACGTATGTGATTGTCAATCTGTCTGTTATCATTGTAGATCCCATTGTATTTATGCTAGGGATTTTGAAACTTGCTACAAAAAGCAATCTTTCAGACCGAAAGATTTTTTTTATTATCTACCCGTAATAATGACTTAGTAAAAATTTGCAATATTCATGAAACGCGGAAAAATGTTTTGATCGATTTAAAAGTTAGTATACACCAACAAACAACCAATGCGTTTTCAGCAAATTTTGCACCTAACAAACTTGCTAAGTTTGTTCTCATTATCAGCATTAGTTTAATTTTTATCAAATAACTTGTATACGTTTTTGAAAAAATCCAAAAATTATCCAATTGTAATGGTGTACATGTACAAGTGCATTCTTTTGTGTAATAAATAAGTATACTTAGCTTCATTTCTATTAGGATTCTTCCCATCTACAATTTTTGTCGTATCAATAGCAACTTCAAGCGAGGTCAGTGCCTGGATGAGTGACTACTGATTTTTTGTTGTTGTCGAATTAGGGTTTTTTACTGCGAATTCAACTGAAAAATGATTATTTTATTTATTACTGTTATTCTATATACAATGGAAAGAAAAATGCGAAGTAGATATTAAAATAGTTTTTCTGATATTGAAGTTGACGGTGTAAGACATTGTATGACTGGCAGGGTCTGTTAGATTGAATGTTGTGTTGATGACATTCTAGTAAAATAGTTCTATGTAGTTGAACTATATTAGTATTGTAGGTTGACTGTTTCAATTGTTTTTTTAAGTATCTTTCTCTTCTGATTTGTTCTGTTGGGATCCTGGATGAATGCGATAATGTGTCGGGATTGTTCTATCGCCTCCTACAAGACGAGGGGATCATGTCCAATTATCTTATTGAAGGGTGTCTGTTGCTTCCCCCGAGCTCCTCCACGCACAGGATGCCCCAGTGCCACCTTCCCAGTCTTCTAGCCGCCGTCAACAGTGCCGCTAACACTGCTTTACATGTTAGTAACTCCTTGTTTTGATCAATCTCTTCTTGTTTCTTTTATGAGTGAAGGGGTTTCATTATATATCTAACGAGATGTTTCCTGCTGTAAGAAGAATCCCTGTTTATACGTGTTGTTCCTGTCATTAAACCTTATTTACGTGATTCTCATTATTATGTTCTTTGTTTGATAAGCCCTCTAACCGTATTTCTTTTGATTTTTTATAATTTCTCTTCGTTTTTAACGAAGTTTTTTCTTGTAAATTCAATTTAAAGTACGTATGTGCAATTTCCGTTTAACATCAACATTTATGATTCATGGTGATCCTTAAAATCATAAAATTTTTGAGTCCTGATTAAAACATTTTGGTGCAAAACCATCGAAACCAACAGTCCCAGACAACCGAGACGTATAAGGCATGGCAAGAAAAATGATATTAACACATTACTTGTAACTGAGGCCGAAATCTATACAAATTTGCTGTCTAAGCGCAGTTAACGTTTGCGAATTTCGATTGGACATACCGTATATTTTATCGTTTCGCCGCATTAGGAATCGTTTCGGTATGTCGAATTATGTTCCAGAAACATGCCTCTAGATCAAAATTTGTTTAAAGTTATTTTTTATAATATCAGTTTAGTTATTTGAGTTTCGTTTATGTATTTAAAATAATTTTTAGCTTTTTTGTTTCTAAACTCGCTTAGACTGTTAGTATTGAGTTTCGATATCCTTTTCGTTGTTTATTAGATGCGTACAGTGTGTTCCGAAAACACAAAGCTACTTCAAATTCATTAACAGACGAAGATGAGGTTTCTTTCTGAAAGAAAATACCAGTAATTTTAAGTGATTTAAGTGCATGTTCAATTTAGATTATTATAATTATTCAAGAAGTTTAATGGCATATGATATGTTGCTACGAATAGAGGTATTCTATGAAGGTGAAACATTTTTATCGTCTGTAAATTAAAATGTATTTATAAAATTCGTGATGGCGTGAAATAAGTGTTTTACTGTTTTGAACAATTTAACCAGAATATACGTGTAGCTGCATGAATGTATCATAATGAATATATATGCAGTTTCAACATGCTTTTTATTTAAAATGAATGCATCTTATATTTTGTCAGTCTTTAATATCAATTTATGTAACACACATTTTTGTTAATGTTAGAGTTTAAGTAGGGTTAAACCCGGTGTTAAATCCTTCGTGTAAATATAGTTATGTGTGCTATAAAGTTCGCCATGTCGAAGGCACGGGTGCAAGATCTACAGCATCAATAATAACTGCATAACAGGACTTGTAATGAACCACAGGTGACGATTTAACAAATATAAGGTAATTATTACCTGTGTGGTTTATTAAATCTCCATTTGTGCCTAAGCTACTAACGGCGTGGATATAGATTTAAATCTTAAGTTCGCGGGTTTTGTTAGGACGCTATCTCTTTCATGGATTAATGTTTTTAAATCAAACTTGGTAAAAAAGAGTGCAGAAGCCCTATTTTTACAAAGGTGCTAAATTGATTGAAACCGGCCTAGTCTCAATACGACAATTTGAAGTGACTAAATAATCGAAACAACCATGGTAAAATACCGGAAATCTTAAAATACGGTCGGTAAATAAAGAAATTCGAGTAGGGTGTCGTTTTCCATGTTTTTAAGGCGCTGAATCGAATAATATCACTCCGGAGTCAATACGACTGCTCAATGCCAGGGTTCCAAGGTTCAAATCTTTGTACTTCGAACGTTTACTACATATTTACTCTGTATAAGTGTATAACTTAAAATTAATTCTGGCGCGAAGATCCTCAATCCGAGTGGATTGGAAATGCGTGCTTTTTTCCTCATCAATCCATTTCTTGCTTATGCTTTATAACCTAAGCAGTAGCGTCACAACGTATTATTATTGTGTTTATTATTAATTTTCCAAAGAAAATGCGCTTCACATTGGCATAAACTGAGCCATAAATGAGTGCGAATAAAGGTCTATCGTTCATTGTATAATCTATAGGATAAATTCTTTGAAAAAATCGGAAAATTAAATCACAAGTTGTGACGCTACTGCTTAGGGTGTAAAGTATGTATTGGAAACTTAAGCAATCTATGGAAAAATGCACGAATTTCAAAGAAAATTTGCACGGCTTGTAGACCTCCGCCCCAGAATAATTAAAATAAATTAGCGTTTATTTACATTCTGTAATCTGTAAATTTAATTCTGTAAGTGTAACTACTGTTTTATTTGTAGGGTTTGATTACTTGGTATATAACTGGAGAATTCCTGTTTGCGCCTCTTTTCTTGATCAATAGACTGGAATTCCTCCATTGAATATTATTCTAGAACTTTTAAGTTTGCCCCGTAGGTCCTTATTTAGTATGATTGTATGTCATTTGTCTTGATTTGCGAGTAAGTATATTGTCTACTAGAATTCAAGATGTTCTATCAAACCTAACAGCATAGACTACCATAATATTTATACATATAAATGCATTCGTCGTTTTTTCTTGTAAACTTATTAGTGAAATGGAATATGTCAGGTAACCTGAAGGTGTACAAAGTTAGTAAAATAAGCAGTACGCGTCTTGTCGTAGTAGAGAGGTGTCGGGGTTGCTTAAGGTTTCAGGTAATTTACCTCTAATTTCCAGTTTTAACGTTTTTAAACGTTTTTCTATTATGGTTTTAATTCATTCTTTTAATCTTCCTTTCCTACTTACGTCGTAAAATTAATGTTTTCCTCTAAGAATCCAATACTGAGATTGGTTGGTTGTCTGTATGTATAAGTGTGTGATTATCGTAGATCCCAGGGTGTTATACTAATGAAAACATAGCATAAAAATCTATTGGCCCTAATCTACATTTTTGTGGCATCATTCAATGTTATTAATGACTCGGGAACAAACAAACCAGATCAAGTTATAATTCTGCACACATGTAGTTTTATACATACAGTTTCATCTCGTTATCAATATAAGTTTATTGTTTGTTGACTGGCATGTTAACGATTTTTTTAAGATTGCAGAAAATCGGAAAAGCGACCAATTCATAAGTTTAATCGTACAATTAAGTTTAGTGCCATCGTATTCAATCTTATAATGAACAAGCATACAGCATTCCATTTTAAGGTGAATATCGCTATTTTCGTCACTTGTGTTAAGCAGAATCAAAAATTGTCAGTGTGTAAATGGATGATTTTGGAAATAAATGCTGCAATATAAATGAATACTTTCATATTCAGATGAGCGAAGCAAATCCGAAGTGATACTAATAAAATTAATATTGTGAAAGAAAGTTCCAACTTACTTCGTGCACGATTTTTTTATGTATTAGGTTACGTTCGATACTCATCATATTATGCTTACATATGCGTTTACATGGTCCATAATTTGTTGCCTTTGCGTGGTTTATAGCGTGATAGTTGCGTGCACTTGTTTTGATTTACCTATAGGCTAAAATCCTAGTATTCTAAGTTTGCTATGACTCATTTTCATTGTGCTATTGTTTGCCGAAGCGTGATATGCGGTATCTACAGAGAAGGGAGAAATGACAGTACATTGTTTATCCCTTTATACAAAGTCGTGTGGATGTTAAAATACAAAGTTAAATCCCTCTTGCATTGTGATTATAATGCGACTTCGCTCTTCTTTTACTTCCTACTATTATTTATCCCTTCGTATTTAACACTAACACGTGTTCCTTGTTTATATCAACACTGCAGTAACCTTCTGATACGCTTCTTTATCGTACCACCCTTTTTAATAGTTTTTCCTTTAATCAATTAATGTTTTGTCAGTCGGAAGGGGATTGTATTTAAACATAAGATCTAGACACTATTGAAACTTGTAAACCAAAATATGAAAATGGAACAAAAAAAATCGCAAAGGATTTTCTAAGCTTATCCTCTCATCTTTAGAAATCGCATCGCTCGCGTCTTCAGATATGAAAAAACACTTAACTTATATAATATATAGTTGTATATACCAGAAACCACTTGCGTGGAAAAAACTCCCAACCTAGTCATCTTTGGACCAAAAAAGTGTAAAATCAACTTTTCTATTCCGCCAAATCTTGTCCGTTTTAATTCCTTGGCGGCGTGCCAGCAATGTAAACTAGTTTTATAGCTCTTTCTAGTATTTTATGAGATATCATACAATTCAGAGGTTTTCATGGAGATAAATCTTACGAGATTTTAGCAGTTGTTATAATTGCAGCAGTTTTACCTCCTGTTGTGAATTAAAACTTCGTAGATATCTCAGTCTATAGGTCTAGTTGTGCTGTCCGGAAAATATTTTTTATGTCGTCATTAACCCGCAAAATTACTCAGCAAAAATTTCAAAAAAATCATAAAAGGCGGAAAAAGTTTGTGATAAATTTGAGATTTTGCACGCATTCAGTCATGTATAAGAGTAACATATGTGCATAAGTTTTATCTCATTATTAGCAATAGTTAATTTTTTATCAAATAACTTTTATAGGTTTTTAAAAAATTGTGAAAATCGGAAAAAATCTAATTGAGTTGAAATTTAGTACTAGTACCTGAAAACAATAAATAAGTACACCAAGTTTCGTTCCAATACGACGAGTACATCCATGATTTTTGTTGGATTATAAAAGTTCGGCAGCATCGAGCGTGTTTAGTGCGTGGATGGGTGACTGCTGAGAATAAAACGGGTGTATTTACCATATGAGGACGAGCAAAACGAGTCCGAAGTTGTGTCGCAGTTTAAATTTAACATTTGTACATTTTGAGGAAATTTTTTTTGTAATGGCTGCAGATGTGTCAAAGTATATAAAAATACCGTTCACTAACTTTGTTTATCACTTCCCGCATTCAGTGTATGAATGTCCAGATCTTTATAAAGATATTATAATATTATTTATGTACCTTTAGCCGTTTTTATGCGACAGACTTTGATGTGTGCAGTTTAATGGATGCGCTGGTAGCTTTAGTGGGTGTTTGATTTTTACTATTGTCTTAGCAGAGTGTTTCAACTTTTCTTTTTTGACTTGGCGGGGTGGAACGCTCCTGCATTCCTAAATACCTTCAAAGTCCTTGGCTATTAAAAAAATGAATTACCTAATTAAGCTCGTTTTTGAACCATTTTTTGTTGCATGGATTTTCGGCGTGATTAGTGATTATCAAATTTTTAATTTTTGCCTCATACCCCGCTTCACAGACCTGCTCATCTCACAGTGTCCCCATGGCCACATTATTGTTAAATACTTAGGTGTTTAGTTTGATGTTTAATAGTAAAGTTTTTAGATAACCTCGTTACTCATGTCTTCAACATTAGTCGCTAGATCTACTAAAAATTTAAGTTACGAGGTTTAAGCCTTTGATTACTCACTTATACAATACCTTTTTAGACCGTATGTTAAAATTATTGTTTTCGTATTGGTGACGTCATCAAGTTATGCCATTTTCTGACACTTGAAATGGTTCATCTTAAAGCAGGCAACCTAAAACCAACTCAGAAATAGAGGTCTTAAAAACACCTGAAACGGATAATTCTGGTGAAATCTTGTTCTCTTATTTTAATGCGAACACATTGCTTTCTCTTTATAAATATGATAGTGGAGGAGGTAATATAAAAAATATGTATTGTAAATATCATTCCTACATATCTTGAATTTGAAGGTCTTGAAATGTTCTTTTTTCAAAATCAAAATCATTTAGGTTCGAATTCTGTTACAAGAAATAAATACTTTTTAAACCGATTGTCTACAACAAAGATTTAGTTTGTGAAATCTTTGGATATTATCATTGTTGTATTAATAAATATTGGCTTGTGGTTTCAGGTGGGATATAGTTGTGATATGATGATTGGCTATGATGTGGAGGTGTCTAGTTATTGTGGTAGCTGTTACTTCATGGAATCTTCTTGTACCTGTTTTAACTGTTCCTCAGGGAGAGAATACTTGTCAAGGGGTTGTCAAGTAAGTGAAATACGTATAAAGCAGAATATGTCATAATATGATGATGTATATCTACTGTGGTTCATAGCAAAAAATGTTCTGGTAGAGAGCATACTAATAAAGAGTATGAGTGAGATCAATTAATCGAATCTAACTCATTAAAATATTTTTCTCACTCAGATTTGGTTTCAACATCATCAAAACATAAAAATCAGCTATAAAATTCCAGGTGCCTGAATTTATGTCAAAATAATGTATAATAAAAGAAACCTCCTTTTACTCAAAAGTGATGACATCATAATTAAGTTTTTGTCAATTGTGCCACTTGAAATAGTCCGAGTGAACTAAAACCAGGCCCATTCGTTTTAGAATGCCAACAACTATAAAAGTTGAGGTTTTCATGATTTTGGCGTTTTTCAGGCCGATTTAATGTCCAATGGGACTGGGGCTGGTTGAAATCCTTTTCTACTTATAAACTTATATAATGTAAAATATTATAAAAAATGTTGTCCTTACCAGAAGTTGAACCCAGGTACCATGGCTTTAAGTACTGGTACCGAATCTGGATCACTCTCCCAGAGTTGAACATTGTTCAACTGACAAACTGCTGATTTTAAAAACACTGAGTACCTAAAACCAAAATAAATAACATGTAACATATTGAGCATATAACTGCTGTGTATATAGGTAATTTTAAGCCCAATTTGAAAAAAATCGCCTCAGTCCAGCTTGAAAAGCGCCAAAATCATGAAAACCTCACCATTCAAATAGTCATTGGCTCCAAAAGGTAAAATTTGGAACATTTAAATAATGGTTTTCTTGTTTCTTATGGTCACCTAAGTAACCAAAAAATTATTTTAATTTTTTTCAATATTGTCTTCCTTGTTAAAAAATAATGAAAAAGTGCATTTTCAGCCTTTGTGGTCAAATTTTTTATGCATACTCACCAGTAGATTAGCAGCAGTAGAACAAAAAATATTGGTTTTTATGTAAAGCCCAAAGAGAACACTTTCAAAAGAGACCTGTTTCATTTAGCTAGGTTGAGCCAAAGCCGAAATATTGAGCCTCAAAAATTGGCAAAAAATGCAATATTTGGGTGTCTCGAGAACTAAAAAGTGATTTTTGAAAATTAAGAATGATATATAAATAAAAACAGGTTAATTACACAAAAGTCCTTTATTGTTTAATATATAATAACTAAGCTTTCGACTAAAAATTAGTCATCATCAGAGTTTAAAAAATATAAAATAAAATACAATTTTACAAACTACTTCATATTGCACCTTGGTATGGTTTGGTAAGCTATGTTTATGTTTTTGAAAAACATAAAGAAAAAACCAAGAAAGAGCAAAAATCCGGATTAGTATATAAAATTCCCTGTTCTCAATGTCCCAAATATTATATAGGTGAAACAAAACAATATCTAAATAAAAGACTGGCCCACATAAATATGACTGCAAAAAAGATAAAAAATACTGGACTTTCTAACCACAACATAATACAGGACACAGTTTAATTTTGACAATACCCGAATCCTGCAAAATGAACCTAATTGGCAAAAAAGGAAAGTTAAAGAAATGATAAATATAGTCAAATTTGATAATAATGTTAATTTTAAAAAAGATGTAGAAAAATTAAGCTCCATTTACTCAAATTTAATAAGGAACTCTTAAATCTTAAAAATCTTAATTTAGTTTAAAATATTGTTTTTTCAACTAAATTATTGGTAACACTGATTTTTTTAAAATTCTTCAATGTAACAGTTTTTAACGGTTTTTTAAACATAGCTTACCAAACCATACCAGGTGCAATATGAAGTAGTTTGTAAAATTGTATTTTATTTTATATTTTTTAACTTTGATGATGACTAATTTTTAGTCGAAAGCTTAGTTATTATATATTAAACAATAAAGGACTTTTGTGTAATTAACCTGTTTTTATTTATATATTTTTTTATAAGTCCACAAAAAGAAACTTCTTAATTAAGAATGATGTAGAAAAAATTAATACTAAGTGTTTTGGACTAACACAAAAAAACAAACCATCATTTTTTAGCAACATCTCTGGATCACTTTGGAATGGATGGACCCATTGTAATGATACTGCTGCACTTCATGCCAAAAATGTTTTATTGCTGTAATTAAGTTGCTTAAAAAGGAGTTACGAGTATATTCTGATAAACATTTTTATCAAAATATTATCATTTATTTTAATAATACATTAAATGCACTGACTTTAGATTGCAATTTGTTCACCTTGATGTTTAATAAAAAAAACACAGTAAAATTAAAAACAATTAATATATTGTCAACCACAATACTATCTATACTATTGTGGCTGACAATATATTAATTGTTTTTAATTCTAGTGTGTTTTTTATTTAACATCATGGTGAGTTTATACCACAAAATCTCCGTCAAAACAACTAATGGTTTGTAATTTGTTGTACATTTTTAGGCATCCTGTCAAAGTAAAGGTGAATGTGACGGAACCAGTTACTTTCAGAACTTACACGTGGTGTCTTCGGGTTCCTCCAAGATGCTCAAAATATGTTGTGCAAATGAAAGAACGTGTTAAAGAGCAGGTAAGTTTGTCTTGATGATTACTTCTGTATTGTATGTATATTTTGAACAAATTAGTCATAATGCATGATAAATATTGTTTGAATATTATAAATAAATTTTGTTTGTAAAAGTTTTTTGCCATTAATCTGGCCAATAACTTTGGCACACTGTGTTTTGTCTTTATACAATAGAGCATTGATTGGTTAAAAAAGTGTTTCTCATCACTCCTACAAATTTAATTACAAATGCCACTAGACTATCCTAAAATACAAACATGTTAAAACGGAAACTAAAAAACATATTAAGGAAAACTACCACATAATATGTATCACAGATGTTATAGAATTGACCATTTAAACAGATAGAACCTTTTGCTGATATTTTAATAACAGTAATAACAGTTTTAATAATAGTATGTTTCTTCATTTCAGAAGAGGTGTGTTAAAAGTTTTAGGGCTATTGTTTTATGGCCATAATGTACTATTCTATGATCGTTGTATTATAAATTCTATGGATTATGAATGATTGGTTGAATTTTTCATCTTCTTATTTCTTCTCTGCTTTCACCTTACATCTTTCGTATTGATATTTTCATTGTTTGATCCTGGCTATGGAAGTTTATGTAATTATCTAAGCACTAAAATATATTCACTATGTTGGCAACAATATTTAGTTAGCATTTAAGTTATTTATTTTGTTCCATTATTTTACTATGTATACTATATTTTCACTTGACAGGTGGAAATGCATAACAGAACGATCACAGTTTGCTGCAGAGGGTTTGTAGAAATGGAGTCCAAATGTGTACCTGCTTGTCCGCCAATGACAGAATGTCCAAATATGCATTGTAATCGAACTAATCATTGCTACTGCTCCCCTGGTTACTCTGGTGTCTTCTGTAATGATCGTAAGTCTGTTAAATTTAAAATATTCTTGATATCTGTTATGAAAATTTATCTAAAAATTTTGTGTGAGTAATAAAAGAATTTCATTGGTCAATGTTGACTCATTACAAGATAAATATAGAAACATATATGCATTCTGTGTGCCATTATTAACTCTAAGCCTTCACTCTTCAGTTTGTTGTACAAAGTACTTTTGGTTCAAATAATGGACTTGTTTCCATCACTTGTTGCTTAGGACCCTTAGTTGGAAATGTTTGAATATACTTCTCGTTTAATAAAACTTTTCTTTCATAGCTTGTTTTATCGTCTTTTATGATTTAGATTGTAATTTAACTCATTACAAATAATAATATGTGAAAAAATATGTTTTTAAATATCTAATTTGATTAATTTTCCATTGTTTTAGCATGCCCAAAAGGCTCATGGGGAAGAGACTGTAAAAAACCTTGTGATTGCCCTGACGGATTTACTTGTCATCATTTGACTGGTGACTGTATGCTGGATGATAAGCCATCGGTCAAGACTACAGTTAGACGAGCATTTACTCATGAATCTGAATCTGTCCCTACCACTCTTAACCCTATTACTACTACTTCTAGATTACTACCACTATATTCTTTACCTGTTACCACTGGTTTGACTACAGCAACTCCTTCCACTACCACTGCACACTCTGCTACAACCTCTACAACAACTAAATTCACTACATATCCTCCTTTTCCTTCTACTACAATACTACCAACTACAACTACTACAGTTTCTCCTCCTACAACAACGACTACAATTCTTCCTCCCACTACTACTACTACTACAACAATTCCTAGTACTACTACAATTCCTTCTACTACTACAGTTCCTCCAACTACTACTACTACCACTACAGTTCCTCCAACTACTACAAAAACTACTACAGTTCCTCCAACTACTACTACTTCAACTACTACAGTTCCTCCTCCCACTACTACTAGTTTAACTAATTCAGTTCCTACTACTACTACTACCACTACAGTTCCTCCACCAACAACTATTACCGTTCCTCAATTTACATCAACAACCACTCCAGTACCACCTTCTCCTATTCCTACTCCTCACACTACAAGTACACCCTCTTCTACTACTACTACAACCTCTTCAGTTATTCCTACAACTGTTAAAACTACATTGTTTAATGCTATAGTTATTCCAACTCAAGATACTCCAAGTACTGTTTCTACTACTGAAATTCCCAAAATTTGGACGCCACAAATAATTTCAAGATCATCAGTAATTCCCTCTTTCCCCAATTTAAATCCTTTTTCTTCCACCAGTACAACTAGTTTTCCCAATTTAATGAAACCAACCACCCAAACATCTAAAGTTGATGAAACGACTGATATTCTTTTAAAACCATTCCCTGAATTGATTACTGTGCCATTATTGAAAAATCAAGAAGCTGTTTCTGGTCCAATTTTAGAACAAAATGCTATTAGTACTACCCTGAATTTATTGGATATTCCAAAAATATTTGCATTACCTACTGATGATGTTAATGAAGAAAAAAATTCTACCACTGAGAGAATGCATTATAATCAGTTTTATAACATCTTCAAAGCTACCACTATTCGACCTAACCCAATAAAACATCCATCATCTGATTTAGCTAATGAGAGGGTATATCAAACTTCGTTACAAGGAACAACTTTTAAACCTTCTTATTTCCCCGATCTTCTTATCATTCCTCTCAGAGGAAAGCCTCCAAGTGAAGAGAACGAAACTAATGTTTTTAACTATGCTTCTACTGAATCTAATAATGCACCAGAGATCCCTATGCAAACTCCTAATAGAAACTTAAAACCATTTATACCTTCTCCTGGTACAACTCAATCCCAAGGCAGTCTTACTATTCCTTTGTCAGGAAATTTCCCTATTACTGAACTTTACAGTGTTAAAAGCTCCACCGAGATCCTTCCTAATAAACCTTTTGATGCCAATATGGCAGGAGTGATTGAAACAACTACTGAGCAGGCAGAAGAAAGGTTATCAACGCATAAATCTTATCGGCCAAAGATTCAGAAACCTAATACCTTCTTACATTCATTTTTAAAGCCAACTCTTGAACCTAATGCTCCTGAGAAAGAAATTCTTGTCCAAACTTCTTCTCCGACATTTCATTTAAAACCAGGAACTTCTCAGACATTCACTGAATATATTCATAATGTGCGAAATGATCATTCTTCATTAAAACCTTTTACTCCCCCTACCCATCAAACAATTGAGAGTTCTGATATAAATCCCTCTGTAATTCCTCTGTGGATACAACATTATTTTAACACAACAGGGCCAAATATGTTTCCTCCAAAAAGAGGTAGACCTGAAGCTTACGGCATTTTAAGATCCTTCCCATCTAATAACCCAGTGACTACTCCTCTGCCTGGTTCAGACATTTCTTCAGCTCCAGCTGATTACATAGAAACAGTAGATGATCAAGTCCTCCAAAGAAAGGATTATAGTTTGTCTTCTAACCCAATCCTACAAAAACAAAATCACTTTAACACTAAAGATGTCTTAACTTCATCTGGAAATGGATTTGTTAATATACTTAACAAAAATCAATTTATATCTGCTGAAAAGCCTGATCTAAATGATAAAGAAGAATTGATGACAACTAATAAAATATTAGATAGTACTTATTCTTACAAGACTGCTCCATTAAATATTAATGAGAAAATCAAAGAAATATTGGGTGTTGAACTTGCTCCATCACAGCCACACTACAGCATTCCTGTTCATGTTAATTTAGCTCAAACTACCCCTATGACACCAATTAGTAAGGAATCTCACATAAATGGGAAAAAGCTAGAAGAGCCATCTAATTATTTACCTACTCTTTTTGATAAAATGACAACACCTCTTAAAAGCCCTATTTCAAAAGGTGATGTGCACTCTACTTCACATCACATTATCACTGAAGCCCCATCTGCTTACTTACCTACAGACAAAGATTTCCTCAATCTTACTTTTATACTAAATAGTATTAATGATTTTACTTCCAATTCTAAAAGAGGTATGAAACATAAATCTCTTTTGTATGGAACTGACAAAGGTAAATATGCTGAGGATACATTGCAAAATGATTTAGTAACTAATATTATACATGAAGAGAAAATGTCCACTCAAATAAGACCTTTGTCTACTTATTCGACTGAAAAAGATTCTAAAATTATCAAGTTAAATTTTTCTAGTCCTTTCTCTTTTGATACTTCGGCAGAATTTTCACAGTCCAATACTTCTCCGTACAATCCAGCGAGTCATTTTACTAAACCTATTGATGGAAGAATCACTACCGTATCTATATTATCTACTGTTCCTTTATTAAAATATCCTACTAAGCGATCAACCAAAGATAATTTAGAGAAGACTGAAAATGCATTTACTCTTAGTTATCAAAGGGGTAGTGATGTTCAAGAGTCAGTAGAATCTGTTCAAAAAAATTCAAATACGAATGTCACTCCTTTATTCATTCCTTCTGTTCAAATTAATAAATCTGATTTGAATAGTGAAGAAGTGTCAAAGAAACCTTTCAGGCGGAAAGATACTGAAGATTTTGTGAGATCTAATATGACTGCTGCTCTTTCTGCTCATTCAGCTGTAGAGGAAGAATCTCCAATCAACTTAACAACTGGTATTTTAGCAACTATCACTTGTGTTCTTATGATCGGATCTCTTGCATCTCTCACAGTCCTTTTCTTTGTATACTGTAGAAAAGAGAAACCAGTTGCAATGGAGTCTTGCATTATGGCATATGGCCAGGCTACATCAGAGCCAACTCCTATTTATTCTGTGCCAAGTTAGTATAATTCTTTTTTTTATTAATTTATATTTTATTAAGTTAATTGCAATATTTTTTATATATTGAAGTATTATTATTATTTAATAATACTATAAGTATACTTATAGTAGGGAATTTTTATAATTTTAAGACTAAGATATTTATGATCCTGCAATGTATTATGCCTACATTTGAAAATTATGTATTCTGTTCTATTGTAAAAAATGTAGGAAATATGTATAACCATTGATCGTTTATGGAGATGATCCTTACTCCTGTCAGCTTTCATAGAGAAATATTTAAATTAAATTAAACTAAACTAATTATTCTTTCCCAGTGAAAGTGAAAGCAATTAGATCATCTATCAAATAGGCTACTTTTTTGGGCCCTTATTGCTAATTTCTTTAGATAGAAGATAGTATTTTACCTTAAGATCCTAGTACAGGAATATTTTATATGTAATCTAAAGAAGAGCTGTGACTTTACTATAAGTTTCAATAGTTTCAACTAGAAACAACACTTGCCCCTCAGCTAGACTAAGTTTCCCTGCTCTTGTAACCATAAGGCAGAAACCTATATACGATTTATATTAGCTATTATTGAGGATCCTAAATTATGCTTGGGGATATTTTACGAGGTTCTTAGGGATATTTTACGAGTACCAGACATCGCATGGGTTCGGAGCCATCAGCTTTTAAAGGACGGCATGTGTAGCAATTTTCTTCCTATACCCAGACTGTCTGAGTGGTAGGCACATGTACTTACCATTACTCCTGTATTCTTCTAAATTCTTGCGAATTAATATCATTTAGCCCCCCCCCCCATGAATATAAAATTTGAACTGTCCATACCCCCTCTAAAAATATATATTTATTTTTTGTTGCAGGACCATCATTACTGCCTGAAATATTCTTTTGTCCAACTTTCTCACATGACTATGCTGCTCAAATTAATAAAGGTAAACATAAATTTGAGTTAATTCCTGGTGATTTTTAGTTGAAATTACTTTAAATTTATCAGTAGCACGCTTAAAACTTTATTTTTAAATTTTGTCTTAGTGTGATTTAAAGTTTTAAGTTGATAATTAATTTTCCTCATTTATACCTTAGCTATACAAGAAAATTATTGTGTTAGCACTAACAATTCTGAACCTTGGATTTCTCCCGAATCATCTATTTCAGATGTTTTTAAGACTTTCTGAACAGTTTTTGTTGTCTGCCTTTATGGATGTGTCTTATCATCGTGATTCCCAGTACATTTATGCCAGAGAAACTAGGTACGGAAATCAGTATTTTGATCTTGTTGTACTATCTGGAAAATCATTTTTCTAAGATGCATTAACTGTCATTAATAAATCAGCTACAATTTTATAAATTCATTTCAAATTTATAAATTCAATTCAGCTTGCAGACCTCTGATCCCGAATTTTATTGCTAAATCTTTTTTCATTATTTGTAGAGTTACAAGAGCTAAGTACTGGAGCTGCAAGTAAAGGAGAAAAGATTGAACCAGTTTACAATGAAATTTCTAACTAAATATCATTAATAAGTGCATTATAGGCCCTGGATTCTAAATTTTTAAAGTTTTTTGTGTACATATTTGCTACTTTAATTAAAATTTTAAATGAAATCTATAGTATTTTAATTTATTGAAATGTATTTCTAATTAATGATTGTAGTCTCTTGATTTAATGTTTGTGTTGACTTTATTTTTTAAAGACATCTAATTAATAAGTTTAAGATTTTTTTTTTTTATGGTAGCGTTATCAATTTTAAAATTTATTTTTTTATTATACTACTGTACTTTTTACAATGGTAAATATTTACTTTTTGACTTTTAGTCAAGTGGAGTCTCTTTTCTCCAGAATATATAGAGAGTAGTTATATTTTTTTAATTTTCCTATGATGCTTTAATAATCTTATAATCCTTTTAAAAAATGTTAGTATGCCTAAATAAAAGGGAGAAAGTAACAAAAACTGCCCAAGATATTGGCTTGTTTTTAGCCTTTTTACAGAGTTTATTGAGTTAAATGGGTATTAATCTGTGATGCCCCAAACCTAAATGTGTTTTTTTAAGTTAAAGGTACAAATAATTTATTTTTTGTAACTGTATTTTATAAACTTCATTCACTTTTTTACAGAGTGCATTTATAAAATATTATTTTAAACCCACAAATATTTAACATCATTCTCATTTACGTGTGACTTATAAATTATGTATACTTTTCTGTTAGGTGCTAAAGTATTGAATTTGGCGCTTTATAGAAAGTTTTTTTTATCAATTCAAATTAGAATAGAAATCAGTTTTCAATGTTGATAAAATGAGATGTCATCATTGACAAATCTTTATTATTGTAATATTTTATAAAACATATTAAAACCTAATATGAAACCCTATTAGTATTACTTTGTATTATTTATGTAAACATTTTCACACATTATTTTAATGTTAAAATTTTAAAATTATATATTTTAATTTTACCTATCATTGGAACAATTAAAGGGTCTTTATTAAGAATTATTTTCGAGTGATTTTTCATTTTATTTGTTCTTATTCATTTATCATTATCATTTTAAGTTGGTTGTGACCAAACAGACTTATTCTACTTGAAGGAGTATATGCTCTTTCTTATCATGGTCTGGTACCGCAACAGTTCTTTAATAACATAATTTTTTGAATTTTTTTATGAATTAAGTTAATATTAAATTATTTTTTTGACTATTTTGTTTGGTAATAAGTTAAATAAGTTTTAATATTTATATATCTAATTTATTCTTTAAATAAATCTGTATTGTATGGAGTGATTTAATGAGATATCACTGAAAATTCTTGCCGTTTGTAGTGTGCATTTTAAATGACTGAGCCATTAGTGGTTGTTGAAGGGTAGGAAATCTAGTCTCTGTAGAGTAAGGGTAAATACTGTTGCGGTACCTAATGGATATTGCCATGCTACCGGACCCATTATCACTGTGCTATACTACCTGAGTTCTCCCTCTAGTAGTATAATTCACTTCGGTTGTGACATTTTATAAGTGTGATCATAAGAAGTTTTGCGGGCTTCAGATCTTTAGTTACCCTATTCCCTTTAAAGTTAAAGGCTGCACTCTGTTATCACTAAACAGTGATGGTAATTTAAATTTACTTTGAAATATTTTCAATCCTATTCCTAAAAATCACATTCCTCTTCATTTTTTGTATTTTATATTTGTAAAAGTAAATAATAAGCTATTGTTTGGTGTAGTATTATACATATTTGTTTAGTATGGTATTTTCTTGGTCTTTTTTAATTTTTATAAATTTATGTCAATGAAGTTATAGATGTTTGTATGATTATTAGATATATATGTTAATATTAAATACATTTTTTATCAGTTTTGTGTCTTAATTATTTTATTTTATTATTCCAAATAGTAAATTATTAGTTTTTACATGAAATGAGTATGGAGTGAACGCTTGAGGATCTATTTATTTATTTATACAAGATATAAATACTTTTTTTCAAATATGTTCTTTATTGGCAAAAGTATACAATGTTTATTTTGTGAAAACCGGAGCCATATTTTATTTATTGATTTAGGGTAATTTGTGCCTCTTTATTTTTATTTTATTTATTTGTTTGTTATTTTTGTGGTATAAATTTTGAAATTTTTTGGGGTGTGAGGAAAACAAGGTGAATATTTGTTCAGGTTAAGGATAATTTCATATTTTTTAGTTTGGGTACATTTTTTTTATTATTATTATTTTTTATTTATTTTTTTAATATTGTCAAAAGATATTTTTAATGGTGTTTTGAATAGGTTTATATTTAAAGGGTTGCCTATGCAGTCTGTGGACTGACTTTTAATGATTCAACCTGGCATTTGCCTGAAAAATTGAGGGAAACCACTGAAAAACCTCAATCAGGTTGATCGGACAGGCGGGTCCTGGGTGTAAAGGTTATGCTATTATTTCTTACGTTTGGGGTTCTCTAGATTTTTTGAGGCTAAGGGGAATAATTAATTTTATTTACGAATTTAAGTGTATTTATTATATTTTGTAATTTTGAGAAGAACAGAATCTTGATTTTTTCAGTATTGTCTTGGATATAAATACTTTAAAATGTGTTAATGTCAGTTTTTAATCAAATGTTAGCTTGTTAATTATATTTGCATTATTTTCTTGTTTCTACACACAACCGATTTAGAAAGCTATTTATTTCCCATATGGCCTAACAGTTATATTTATATATATATATATATATTATATATATATATAATATATATATATATATTATATATATATTGTATGGTGTGTGTGTGTGTGTGTGTGTGTGTAATCTGCTATCAATATCTTAATCAGTGTAAATCTATATCATATAGAGACGTATAATAATACTAGACTTCAGCTATGTCTCTATTATATAGGAAAGTAAAATAATAATAGACTTCAGCTTTGTCCATATCATACAGAGACGTAAAATAATACTGGACTTTAGATGTGTCCCTACCATAGAGGCATATAAGAATACTAGAATAGGGGGCCCCTGCAAAATATTTTTGGAGGTCCTCTCTCTCACTGATAGGAGGGGGAGGCTTTTTTGTCTCCAATAATAACACAATTTAATGAGAGGGTTTAAAAGTAAAATATCACTTATAGTAGAATATTTTATCATTATTGTCAAAAATGGAAAAAGTAAATTAATGAGAGCAACATCTATCAATAAATTGGAACCTATATATAATATTAGAATAAACAAACAATGCGTGTCGGGACAATTTAATTTATCATTCAACAGTATATACAGGACTACCTTTTCCCCCTAGTTAGGCTTCTATCCATGACATTTAGTACAATGGCCCTCAAGGACCTATGGGGAACTAAGCAGACTCGCTAAGTGTCATGCCCTTATCGCAGGCCTGAGAGACTAAAAACAACCTAATAAGAGTCTCATCTCAGCAAAGCCACACGATGGCATTCCTGATTTTCCCAGAAATCTGTACACCTGTAGCAAAAAGACGATTTGTGTGTGTTGTAAGTCAGAGCGCCTTTAGTTTTGAGTAATAAACAGTGTATTTAAAAACTTCAAAATATATGCACACCACCATAATAACCTTTACCCATTAAATATTTTTCCGTTGAAGGAATTTAATATCCTTTGAATTCAATTAGTAACCTATTTTCGAAGGTTTTAGTCTATTCTCCCTGGTTAAGTCTCTTTACAAAGTTTTTGCTGAGTCATAATTAAATTATTACTTAATTTTATTTGCTTTATAAATTAACTTAATTATAAGTTTGATAGAATATAATTTGCTTATAATGTTTTGTTTTGTTATACATGAGTTATAATTGCTTATTATATCAATAATTATAATTGTAATGTGTTTTAATTTTATTGTGTAACAATTTTATTAATATTTTAAATAATGTATCTATTTATTGCTAAAAACCTAACTCTTTAATATGTGGAGCTGTAAATATCGGCCACTAAATGGGCGTAATTTGTTAAAATAAATAAATTTCGAAGTTATATTTAATAATAATAATAATCCCAAAGAAAATCGTAATCCCAAATAAAGATTTTTTTTTAATAAAAGAAAAACATCTTCATTTAGAAACGTTGAATTCGTGATTTGTTGGCTAACTTGAAAAAACGTTATTTATCTCTTTGGGCATGCGCAATGGCTTTTTTGAAATTTTGAATAACAACTTTTTTTTCCAACGGCATAGAAGAATACTACGGGTTCAACGGTCAAAAATAAAGTACGCCTCTCACGTCCGCGTTGTGCGTCATTTGTTATTAATGTAAAACTAAATAAGTTCGGTCTATCTAAAAACAACTTTTTGACACTGTAAATAACCAATTTTATTAATTTGACAAATAGTAAACTAATGAGTTAAGTGTAAATGGTTCCATTATTAGAGTGCTGCTTAGGAAGTTGAGATTGAAGTACACAACCAATCTACTTGTTTTTAGCCTTTGGTTGTTATATTTTTAATTTACTGATTTAAAATGAGTGAGAATAGGTAAGCAATTTTTATTTAATTTATTACCAAACAATTTATTTTAGCTACGTATATAGTCTGCTCCCAAACCTATTAGCTTTCTTTCTTGCTAGCATGAATTAAACCGATTATTGAAGGAATAGGATGCTGGCTTAATCGGGTTAAAGATTTACGCTCAAGTTATTATATTATGTATTGGTATATAGATATATATAGACGAGTCTATTTAACTTTAATTATCGCCCTTAAGGTATTTATTTATATGTAGGTAGTAATACATATAAATCGCTTATAAATATGTACCTATTTTATCTTTTTATTGTATCAATTTGATCTTATTACTGCTCTTGTATAATAATTTTTATCTTAACAAAGTACAATAGAGAGCTGATAATTAAGATCTCCATCTTGTTCAAGCCTGGAATTAAAGTGATGTAGAAATTCATACAGTAGGTAGGGGTGGGGGCGCGGGACACAGTGGTCTAACTCCCCCGGAATAAGCTGTTTAGAAGAACCTACCTTAAGTTCACCCTTTCTCCACTAGTGGCAGGTTGGTTCACCTTGTACGCCATATATAAAATAATTATTTCTTCAATTCCAATGTTAAAATGATTTAAAAGGGTCTTTAACAATGTTAAAAATTGTATTAATTATTTTAAAGGTATAATTTTCATAAAATGTTATAAAAATATAAGCGCTGTGTTAATTTTAAGTAGACCTGATATCGTAATAACCATGATTTGTAGACAAACATCAAAATGTTTGTGAACAAACATCAAAAATGTTTGTAAACAAACATCAAACTGGGAAATTATAAATTTAATTTACGTCTGCGTCGTCTTATTATAACACAACTTTCGTAACACACGTTATCCTATTTCCTAAAAAAATTATCTTATTAACAACGAAAAAATAAAAAAAAGTTAATGAATAAGATTTAAATTGTCTTGTTATTTCAATATAAAAGAATTGAGTTATCTTGATATTTTAACAATGGCTGCCACCTTAGAATAATACTAATATAGAAGGAGTTGATAACTTGAAAGCCGGTTTCTTGGTGGTCTTAAGTAGCGGTACCACCCTAAGAACTAAACATTTTTTTTATAAATGTGTCTTAAGTATCCACTAATGAAGAAAGATCATAAAAAACAAATATAACACAAAAAGTCAGCTAAGTATTAAATAAAGTCCTCCTTAGACTGCAAAAGTGTAGCTAAATGTAATACAATGATCTACATTTAGTTGACGAGGACTACTTTTAATATAATGTTAATTAAATATGTTAAAATGCTTAAAAAAAGTGTGATGTACTGATATTTATATTAGTAGTAGTAGGGGTGGGGAGACCAAGCCTAGGGAGTAGACCTTCCTTTTGGATCCTTTTCACCCACTCTGAAATCGTCCACCCACCACTACACAACCGTTACCTTATCCTAATCAAACATTATATTTATATTAGTATTTTATAAATAATCAATCATTAATTAATAATTGATCATATTAATTCAACAACTCGAATCATTGCCAACTTTGTTATAACAAAATTGTATATTGATACAGTGGCAAAATTACTCAAGACCACCAGTGAAACGGTTTTGCTGTTATCAGTTGTGCTCCCTCTGTATATAGTATTATTCTTAGGTTGCCACTCTGTATTCGACTGAAGATTGTCAAATATCATATTTTTTTAAACAAACCCTGTGTGTTGTTTTTTTGGGTCTGAAAAATAAAAATGTTATGTTATTGTTTTATATGAATTTCTGTCACACAATGTAACCTTTAACATGACATTGGCATAAACCTCCTCTACCGTTACAATAGCCACTTGAACTAGCCTCAGTAGCCAAAATTTTCTTTTGGCTAAATATGTAAGAAAAGCCGCCTCCATGGCCGAGGTCGTTAAGGCGTTAGTCTTTACACTAACCTTTGACACCCACGGAGGTCTGGGGTTCGCATGCCAGGTTACACTCTCAGATTATAGAAGATTATAGTTTAGATAAATTATCGCCAGCTTTAGAATTGACTTTGAGCGTAACGATTGCTAATACCACCCGAGGTTGTTCCCGCAGGGGTTATCCCTGATGAGCCGCAAGGCTGTAAACGGGCACCATCATCATGTAAGAAAATTAACTTGTTGATTTTATGTCATATTGACTTGACTATGATTTATCTTAAATAAAATTTATTTCATGCCTTGTTTAGATGCTTTCATGATGATTTCAGATGCTCTCTTTTTTCACTTTTTCATAGATATATCTATGAAAATCATTATTTAATTCTTACAGCATACTAAATCCACGGATCATATTAAGTAACTTAAATACAATCCAGTATTTAAAACAGTGTAAAACAAAGTGTATTTTTAACAAAACCAGCAAGAAATGCTAGTAAAAAACAATATTGACTATGCACAAAGAATTTGTTTTGCATAAGAAAGAACTATTAAAAAACTTCATAACTATTGTATAATACACAGTTATAATTAGTTGACAGTAGGGAAAATAATAGAAAGGAGCCAATGAGGTTAGTTCTAGATGTCAAACCACGCCCACAATTTCGTATTAGACCAACCTCAGGTTCCTCAACACTGTTTTCTCATGCTGTCAACAGACCATGTGCTATACTATGTTGAATGTAAAACTTGAGTTTATCAACATGTTCCACCGGACCTTATTATACACATGTCAATTAATTCTTGGTTTGGGTTGATTGACTGGCCATCAAAATTCTATTAAGGAATCTATTTTATTTGTCTATTTTGATCCTTACTCTTTCAAGATCATTCTTATTCAAGAAATGACCATATATATTCCCTCACTGATTTCTGCTGACTGTCAAATCATCAAAACTAATTACATTTATGAAAATTTTATTTTTATCACGTATTATTTTTGCTTTCAGTAAAGTAGAATTAGTTGTTGAGGAGAGTAAAGCTCTTATTGAGAAGACATTGGAAGAGCTTTTGATAAAATGGAATATTATGTATAATTTGACTGATGAAATTAGGGATCAAAAATTCCATCAGTTTATGTTACATTTAAAGGTTAGTATTTAACTTGTTTAGATATTTGACTTATTGTTTTTATTAAATATATATCAATTAGTTCCCTATCTCTTATTTTAATAAATATTTTATAACTCTTGTAATGTATTTAATCCTCTTTTTACTACATAATTCTCATCAGACTTTCAATAAATAACAGATAAACTTTTTTTCATTAAACACTCCTCACCTTTTATTAAAAGATTTAGTTAGGCGTTTCTTTATATTTTATTTATTGAGTATGAAGTATTAATTTATCAATTTATTTCAGGAATTTTTTAATGAGATGTTACTATCTGAGGAGACACGAAGAAATCACTATGTCAAAGAAGTAGACAAAAAATTAAAAGAGTGTAAAGATTTAGAAAAGGTATGTTTTATCTGATTTTAAAATAATTATACTTTAAATTTATTTATAGTAAAAAAACCCTAGTTACCTGTTATATATTTGCTGGTTTTAAACTAAGCTCTAGATAAAAAATGGAATAAATACTGGTTGGACTTAATTTAATTTTTTTTAACTTATTTGCCTTCAAGCTATCCCTCGATGTTCACTGCTTACTACATAATTTCTTATGTTAAATAAAATAGAGTTTTAGAGCATTTTTTTTTGTTTTTCTACAAAATTGTATAAAGTTTCTGTACAAGGTAATACTTCCCTGTTAGTTGAAGAATCCTTTTTAATAATTTTTTGTATTGTTTTCTCTCTTTTGAATATTAAGATTTGTTTAATAATTAATTTTAGAAATATAAAGTGTTAATATTTTTTGTCCATTTTTTCAGGCTTTACATGTTACAATTAATTGTGATATTGCAATTTGTGAGGCACCCCTTACTGATGTTATTAAACATTTAGAAAATTCTCTGAAGGATTATGAAGAGCTTAAGAAGCAGAGATTAGAAAAGTTAAATAAGTTGAGAGTTAAGGTAAGCTTTTAGGAACACTTGATGTGTTATAAATTTATCTATGGTTTAACTTGTGAACAAATTATTATAATTAAATCACTCTAATTTTGACAGAAATAATAACATATATTATGGCTTGGTTTTAATAATAAAATTTGTAAATGTGTTTTCAATTTTATTGCAACATTGTAACCCCAAATTGTACCTGTTGAGGACAGGTGCAGCTAGCCAGTGATGGGGGTGGGTTTTTCCATACCTGTAGTCATAACTTTTACTGGTGTACCATTTAAAGTATTGATAAAAGTGAAAGGAAAAGAATACCTGTTTGGAAAAGACTATAGAAGAAAACTTAAATCTATCAGAGTAAGTTAAGAAAACAAAACCAGCATTTACTTGAGTGTGCTTCCCTGAACTTACAGCATTTTCGGATTTATGAGGGCAAGATAAATAAAAACAAAGATATTTTGATGAAACCCCACAAAATAAAATCATATAATGACCCCTAAATTAATAATAAACACACTGAAAAATAATAACCAAAATATTCTTAAAATTTATGAGTCCAAAATTAGCAGTCTGTTAAAATAAAATAAAAATTAACCCATAGTTCATTTAAATTATAAAGTATTACCATAACATAGAAAAATAACCCCAATATAACTCCGTAAAAGTAATTATTTAGAATATTTAAATTATCCGCCGTAAGTGTAGAAGTACCAATTACATTGTAGAATAGTCTCTTCTTAAATTATAACATACATCTGGACTCTAGCACTGACTTACTGACTAACAGGACAACTTATTCCTAGAGTACTGACTAACTTACAACTAAGGGAAGGGGCCTTATATCTAACACCTAAAGTTCCAGAGATAAGGAGTACGATAGTTGGGTACTCAAAAAAAAATAATATAAGGAAAGGCTTATCTGAATCCGTAATCCAATACGAGGTAGTTGAACTCCTTCCACAAACTTACAACACCGAACTAGTCACTAAACACAATACTGCCACTGAACTTGACCAGGTGGGCTTAATCACCACTCACACCATTTCACTACAACCTTAGTTTGACTGGAAACCACAACCGAGTTAACCGGGTTCACACTCGTAATCCGCAACGAGAGAAAATAATTGAGGTATTTCACAATATCCAGCCCATGTGACTCCCTGGTCTTAACTGACCCTCTTCCCAATCATCCTTTATCAGTTTTTTTCAATATTCAAGAGAGATAGACAAAGAGGGGTTTGTTATTGTATTAAAATAAATTCAATCAATCTAATTAATAGAGTTAAAGGTAATGTTTATAGAATTCTTGAATAATACTTTGGCCCTTAGTGCCCGGTCAGGAAGACACACATCAAGATAACAACAAAACTAAAGAATTTAACTAAATAAAGAAATTAGATAAACAAAACAATTTCCTTCACTTTTAAGCAATACTAAAACCCCCCCAAAAAAAAACTTTTAAAAACAAAAAAAATTGTTACAACATGCTTTGATTTATTTTTGCAGGAAGGCAATCTTTGTAGATTAATAGGATCCCCTATATTAGAAATCAATAATGCCATCCCAAGCGACGAAGACATTGAAAGATTAGAACACAACATATTTATTTTGGAAGAAGAGAAGGTATGAACCTTATGGTTGATTTAAACTTCTTAGGATATATTTTCTTAGTATGTTACGCTAATTCCATGTTTTTATATCTTGAATTGTTACATATAGGATAATAAAATTAATTTAAACTTCTGGAGAATATTTTCTTAGCTTGTTGCTCAAGCTACTTTCTTATTTCATATAAGACAACTGAAAAACATGGCCTCTTCAAACTAGAACTCTTTTTTAGCAAAAATAAAATGCATAATTTAATCAGCTCTTCCCCTCATAGCTTGTTTAGCTAGTTGTTTGTTTTTATTTAAAGTCCTTATACATACTTACAGACACCAACTTGTTTTCCATTTTGGAATTTGTATATCTTAGAACTGGGTATATTAAGTAAATAATAGACTGGGTGTCAATTTTTTTTGACAATTAGTAAAAAAATTGTTAAATTTGTAGCTCGAACCACATTTTATGTTATTAATATAAATATAATAATGGTCGCCGTTGATATTTTTAAAGCATTAGGTTATACTTACCTTTGTCATCTCAGAGGTCTAGGGTTCACATCCTAGGTTATCTTAGTTTATATAAGATCATTCTTCAAAGAAATTATCACCAACTTGAGATTTTACTTTGAGTCTTACCTATTCTATTACTGCCTGAGGTGGTACCTGCAGAGGTTATGTCTGATGAGACACAAGGATCTGCATCATTATTATTATTATGTCATAAATCATCTTGAGAAAACATTTCTGTGGTGTTCTAAATTATTGCATGGCATAAGCAAGGGTAGAAATTTATGATAATATTTATATTTGGAATTAGGAGGCCTAGTGCAATCGACCCACCAAGAGAAGGCAGTCCCTATTTTCCACAGTTCTTCATTCTTTACATGATTGCATCAATGATAAGGATATTTTTTATTTTTTCAGATTAGAAGAACTGAACAATACTATAAATTCAGGGATCAAATTGTTGACTATATTGAAAAATTGGAAGTTTCTACCTTACTTGACTTTGAAAAGACAATAATTGATTCTGACCAAATTGCTTCCTTAAAACTCGAAGATTTAGAAAAAATTAAAGAGGTCGAATCTTCATACAAGCAACAGTTTGAATCTGCTAAAGTCAAAGTAGAATATATGTACAATGAATTGGAGAAACTTTGGAATCGACTAGATATTGATGAGGATTATAGATCTAATTTCCATAAGAAACATCAAGGTGTTGGTAGAAAAACAGTAGATTACATTCAAAGAGAAATTCACCGTTGCGAAAAACTTAAGAAAGAACTTATTGAACCACTTATTAAAAAGACTAGAAGCCAGATTCTGTCAGTTTGTGATAAGTTGTGTTATTCAGAGGAACAATGTGCTAAATATGATTCATATGGTTCATCTCATTGCTCTGAAGATCTGTTGGATATTCTGGAACTTGAATTGAGCAAACTGGAAATGATCTATAATGATTCTTGGTAATTTTTCTTTGATTTAGATAAAGAAGTTACTTTTTAGGAAATTTTAACTATGAAAAGAAGCTTATGAGCTTGTTTTTTATTGAGTTATACAACACAAATTCTATATGTTATAAGTATTACATTCAGTGCAGTTTTAGTGGCTGTAAACATTTTTAATATAACTATAAAAATCTCCTTCATTTTAAAGGTTTCATTGCTCATTCAGAAGGCTAGTAGAATAAATTGTGTGATAAATTACATGAATAGATTGGTCAATAAATTACACTAAGTTGTAACCTTCATTGTTGTATTCTTGTAAAATTTTTTAATTTATTTATATTTTTGTGAAATCTTAAAAATCATAGTTATTTTATCTAATTGTTGATTTCAGTGAAATTATTCAGTTAGCTAAGAAACATCAAGATCTGTGGAATAGAATGCTCGAATTGGAAGAAGCAGCTAAAGACAAGAATAGACTTTTTAATAACAGAGGTGGTCAATTGCTTAAGGAAGAAAAAGAAAGAAAAACCATTGAGCAGGTATGCTATTCTGAATGCCCCATGTTTTTTTGTTTATTTTAAAAATCGGAGGGCTTTTTCTCTTTGAAAATTTACTAGTAATATTTTTAACAAGACGAATGTAAAAAATAATAAACAAACTTGATTGGTATATAACTTTTAACCTAACTAGATGTAATCATCAAATTAACACCTAAAAAAGAAGTAAAAAAACTGATTGGCAATAATTATAAGAATAAATTATTACAAAACAAAGTAATCAAACAAAATAAACTAAAACTATAAAGATTCAAAAAATAATTATATTTAAGATATTGAAGGTGAGAATTAGGTCTAAACTGTTCTTATTATATATTAGAGACAGATTGTCTCTAGGGAATGATTCCTCGCTCTCATTTATATTAAAATTTCCCATTCTATCCTGACGCCTTTCAGTCTACAATTTCTCTAAAAAGTCTTTTTTCCCACCTATATTCACTAAATGATCAATCTCTAACATTGATTGTTGTTCAATATTTATTTTCTCTTGCCCTAGTGATTATGATTCTTCTCATATAACTAAATATTCTGCTTGGCGTATGCAATGTTTCCCCTTGTAAGTACTCATTTTTTTAAAGGCGTAACAGAGTATTTAATGCAGGAAGAATTCTGAAGGTCTTTTTAAGGGAAAACAATGACCTCTTGTAAATGGAAAAAATAAGGTGCGGGGTACCTCGGAACTTTTCCTCATTAAATTGGATAGGAGCTACAATGATCACATGTACAGACAAGTCACTTTGTGAAAACCACTCATGAGGCCTTAAAACACCTAAAAATCCAGGTTTCGGATTCTTTGCAAACACAATACTTTTCCTATATACTGAAGGTATAAATGAGGAAAAGTAAAAAAAGTGTTTTATTCTAATAAATAAATTATAAATAATAATAAAATTAAAATAAATATTCTAATAAATAAAGTGTGAATTCTAATAAATTGTTAATAAACTCATACTACTAACATTGTTTTATGTAGATAAAACTTAGATTTTGGATGTATTCTCCTGATAGAACTAGTTGTATAAAAGTAATGATGCCTCTGTTTACTCATTATAAAAATACAGTTAGTTTTTTTAGTATTTTATTAAACTTAAAAAATCATAGTTAAGGTTATTAAGCTTGATATATCAATTATCTTTTATTTTGTTTCCAATATTAAAAAAAATAATTTGATAGGTTGTTTTGTTATTTTTTTTTTACTTGTATTTCCAGAGTTTACCTAAAATCCACAAGAAACTTGAAGATTTTCTTGTTGACTATGAAGATAGGAAAAATGAACCATTTTTACTCTATGGTGTTAATCTTCTTGATAAAATTAGGGATGATTTGGAACAAAGAAATTTAAACAGGCAAAATAAAGTGGCCAAGGTCAGTGAATTTTTTGTTTTACATCCTTAAATTTGTTACATCTTTATTTCATAAAACACTTTGTGTAATTATTTTAGGAACATTTATTTTTTTAAATATATTTGATATCTTATTCCCTGTTGTATGGATTTTGAATTATATTGATATTTTTTTCCTTCATAAAATCCCCTATTCTTGGACCTTATTTTTGATTGGAATGCACATTGCTTGATATAAAATAAAAAAATGCTGCTATTTTAAAATAATTTGGACTGAAATCATTAAATTTTGTTACAAAACAAATGGAAAATATGTGTAAATTTGAAACTTGCTTTACATAAGTATTTATTCCTATCCTATCATAAGTTTATTTCTCTTTATTACACCCTTACAAACAATTATGTGTACAAAACATCTCCCGCCTGAGTGCATTCCCTGTCATTTAAAATTTCAGTACTTATTATTTGTTTCTACTGTATTAATTTATTTCTTTTACTTATTTTTTTGTCAGAAAAATGATACAAAAGTAATGGATTCAGCTTCTAAAGCCAGAGAAAAGAGAAAGTTAAATGGACATGCAACTCCAAAATCAGAAAATAGTAAAAGAATTAAACTAGCTGGATCTACTTTGTCCCTAGCTTCATCTGCTAGTAAAGCATCTTCAGCTAAGGTGAATCTATTAATGTTTAATATTCCTTTTTATTGTTTACCACATTGCTTTAGATAAATCTGTAATTTTTCTTTAAAGTGGTCTTTTATGTCTTTCATAGATCAAACATTTTCAAATACTTATTTACAAAAAATTGCTAATAAATAATTAATATTTTACACTTTTATGTTTTAATATGAAACAATGTAACTAAATATATACAAATATTAATATTTTACCTGGTTTTAGTTTTATTTTGAATGTTAACTAATTATTTATTATATTAATTATTATTTATATTATTATTTTGAATGTTAAATTTAATTTTTTTTTGTTAGTACAAAAACTTAAATCTAATTTTTGTACCTTTAATGGATGGTTCTCTTATTATTTCATTTTTTCATACTTTAAAAAGATAATAACTAATTAAATTGTTTGTATTAGAGTGTAGATGGGAGGAGGTGCGGAACCAGGAGTAGAGTAGCATTGTTTAAAGACCAGGACACATCTGTTGCTTCTAGTTATTCCATGTTTCAGGTATTTACATTTCAGTCACTATTTTGTTGTATTTATGAACAATTTATTGACTTCAGTCCTAATTGGTATGTATTATTATTATTTTAATCTGGTGCTACAATAGTTTGTGTTAGATTCTACTTCTGATTATGCAGTTTCACTGCAAAACGTTTAGTTTATATATGTTTTAAATATAACTTTTCAATAGGGACTGAAGTCTTAAATGAATTGTCTATAACTATTTGGTCGTATTGCTTGGTCAAATTGTTAAAATTCCCTTTATGTTTAAGTTACCATTGATTAAGTTTAAAATACATTTCCATAGACTAAAGCAAGTTCCTTGAAAACCCTGATAGGATTCTTTGACTTGGCTAGTGAAAATTTAAATGCCCTTAGATTACCCCCTTTTACTTACTTCTGTTTAAGCCTGAATTTCATTTGCTTTTTTTCATTAACATATATTGTTTTTCTTTATTTATTTTACTGTTGTTTTTTTTTTCAAAACAGGACGAATTAGAAGAAAAGAAGAGAAGTGTGACCATGTGCAATACAGAGAGAGAGCCATTGAAAGACGTTAACTCTCCAGCTTTCCCTGTCCATTCGT
The DNA here is from genome assembly GCA_018340805.1 of Microvelia longipes. Taxonomy (NCBI): domain Eukaryota; kingdom Metazoa; phylum Arthropoda; class Insecta; order Hemiptera; family Veliidae; genus Microvelia; species Microvelia longipes. Next base: position 25,836,059 of record JACMZG010001863.1, on the reverse strand, counting down.
CACCTAGCGGAGAGGTAAATGAATCCAGGTTTAATTTCAGGCCAAGAGCTAATGAATTCAAAGCCACTTCTAAAAGTGCAATACCAACTCCTGCTCCAAGAGGGACTAAAACTCCTGCAAAAAATGCCTATACTCCCATTTCTTCCAAGCGATTTGCAACACCTAAAACAGTTACAAGATCTACTACAAAATTAGCTACACCTAAAAATTACTTGTCATCTAGGACACCAGCTAAAGCAAACACCCCCAAAACTCGTAATTTCTTCGAGACACCAAGTTCTGCATCAAAAATGAATCAAAAATCATTATCAATTATTAAACCTGCTAAGTTTAAATTTGATTTTTAAAAGTTTATTAATATAAGCTATAGATTTAATGCTCTTGTTTGTTTTGCTTTCTTTTAATTATTTTCAGAGTAAATAACTGGAATTCATTTTTTGGAAGTCATTGGGAACTATCACCTTTTCTTTTTGGGTATATTTTATTTTAACTTTAGAATAAAATAAGAGAGTATGTTTTATTGGAAGGCTTTGGAGTATTCCATAAAATAATATAGATAAATGTTAAGTATAATATATACCATATAATCTAATCAACAATAACAGAAATTTATCTTGAACAGCTTTTTATAGGATATTTGGTGTCTTGTTTTAAATTTATTTCCAGTATTACTTTATCTATATTTTTATAAACACACTAACACATTAAACTACAAACATAAACATTAAAGTTTTATAAACTTACAAACATTACATTTGCTTTTTTAAAAAATGATGAATTATCACATTAATTTATATAAAAATAAATTTGTAAAATATATAACTGTTTATTGTAAATAATTCTTCTTATCTTTGTACAAAGTTTTAAATGTTTGTTTTTGTAAGTTTTATTTATTATGATAAATATTATTTTTTATGAATATTTTAATTAAGTATTTTTAGCACTACAACTTTAACATTGCTTGTTTTATTAATTTAAATAAAAAATGTAAATTTTAATAAATTGTGTTCATTGATCCCTTTTTACATTTATAAATAAAAAAATGCAGAAAACATTATCAAGGTCTGTCATTAAAATTTCACTCATCAGTCCTGATAACCTCATTATATATTTACATATTACACGACTAATAAATCATTTAGTGAACAAAATGTATTTGTTCTGTTATAAGAACATAAGATGTTACTTAAAATTTACTATATTTAGTCTTTTATAAGTAGGTATCCTATCTATTTTTGCATGATGGACAACTTTAACCCATATTTAAATAAAAGCAAATGAAAAACTAAACATCTATTGGTTTATTAAATAAGGTCTTTGAGAGTTATTGGGAGTTATTAGGGTAGAAACTCTTGCATAGATACACAAACACACACACATATATATTTGGAATCAATTGCCCCACTCCCATCATCCAAGCCAACTCACAAATTAGCTAAAAATCACAGCCATGTTAAGAAATATTGTTTATTGCTAAGTATTGCAACTTAATATTTATCAATTAATAAAATATTTAATATATTATGTTCAAAATGTATTTATGAAATGTGAGGTGTCTACTTATAAAAGAATGAGTGTAGTGAAATAAAAAAATTGAAATCATTAGATGGTAATTTGGGTGAGATCAACTTAAATATAAGCTTCATTGATTGTTGTGTATTTATTAGAAATTATTTGAAGAATTAAATTTTGAGCCAAAAAGTTTTCATAAAGCCTTAAAAGAATCATAAAGTATGGTTTGCATGTAATTAGTTGGTCTATAAATCTATCTACATGTTTGAAAGCTTGTGGCAAGTACAAGATTGTACTGACAGGTGAGATGTTATATTAACCATCAAGTTGAGCATCGCAATTTCATCTAATAAGTTACCTTGTAAATTAATTAACAGACTAGAAGAAATTATTAATGTTCTTTGTAGGTTTAAAGACAATCGTTTCTCCATTGTGTGTGGCAAGTTAAATGAAATAAAAATTGTAAATTCAATGGAAGGCTGCATCTCAAAGTTCTTAACTTTTGAATTATAAAATTAATTAATACTTAACCTGTGAAGTACTTAAGTGGTAGCCTAAATCACACTCTTTAGTAGATGATGAAAACATTTTGGTGAAAACCGTACTTACTTCTTATTTAGATCTTATGTACTGTGATATTATTACAAATGAGAGTTAGGCCTTTTTTGCTTATGCTTTATAATTATAAGAGGATGGCTAAAGGTAATTATTTTAAATCCTCTATACTGTATTCAGTTTGTAAGGTTTTATTTGATCCATCTACATTTTTTAGTTTTTAAAATGTTCTGATGGCTAGAAAGATGATAACAGAGTCACAGTTTATTTATTTCAAGGAGAAAATTACAGCTAGGTATGTCAAAGGTTTGTTTGAATTAATGTATCTATATAGTTATTCTTTCGCTTTAATAATACTAGGTTCAGATATTTTTTGAAACATGAATGATTAAAGTCGATGTAAATTCAACCTGTTTTGTATTCAGTTGGATATTAGAACTAGTAGCTGCAATTTTTTATCCTATTATGAATAAATAAATACGCTACCTATCAAAGCTGGCTTTTGAAATAAAGAAAATTAAAAAGGCTTTTATTTTTACATGACTATATTAATATTTTTTTCTGTTTAGATTCAATAAATAATATAATATTTTATTTATAAAGGTTGATGTTTTTGATTCATCAATCTATTTTAGCTTTTATTGTTAATATTTTTTTATTAAAGTAGTGATAAGAAAAATATATTCATGCAAAATATACCTGTTTTGAATCTGAAAATACATCTTATTAATTCCTAAATAACCTTATTAACATGGACCTTAATTTTATTAAAATATTCAGGCCCACTGCATTTTCACTTATTTCATATTATTTTTTTATCCTTTAGCTTGTAAATAAAGTAAACATTCTTGGCACAAGAATTATAGTATCTGTTGCATAATGTCCAGAATGTTAATAGGCCAAAGCATTATTGTCAGTGCTTTGCCCTATTAATAGGTAAGATCAGTTGACTGATAGAAAAAAATTAGCTTTGAGAATTCAAAGAGCTTTAAAGAATAAGAGAAAATGTTATTTTGATCCAATAGTAAAAATTAAATTTTGAAAAATAGCAATGCCACTAAATAATTTATTTAGTGAAAAAAAGGTAGTTACTATAAACAATCATAATTTTCTTTGATTCTCCTTCTAAGAGAAGGAGAATCAATTGATCTTCAAGATCAGAAGATCCTAAATTTTGGCATATTTATAATTTACAAGTAAATATATCTCTTTTAATTCTATACCTCTCAAAACTTATTTTGTTAAAATTGCAGAGTTATGACGAGGAACTCTGTAAACTAAATAGACTAACATCTAAATACACCTATATTTAATTTAAGAATATTATTTAAGGCAGTCTAAGTCAAACATCTCCTCAAACACATTTATTCATTCAAATAAAAAACCTATATGTACCTTGACAAAAATATAATGTATATTTACTTTTGGATTCCATTAAAAACTCTTCTTTCATCTTGAAATCTGTCCCTTGGATGAGAACTCTTTTCCTATAACCTGTGTCGTTCTATCTCAAATGTGCCATAATATATTCCTCATCAATAAAGGGGAGGAAGTTTACAATGTATTTTAGGAGAGAATCTGATTCTCTCAGGATAGCTGTGTTATACCAGGGTTATATCATATCTAATCAACACTGATAGATATTGTGACTTTTCTAAAATTAGTTATTTTTCAACATTTCTTCGACTTCAAGTTTTTTAAATTCCAATGAGTGTAAAATTGTCATCTTGTTGGTATTTCAAAGCTTAAACTTGGTGCATTCAAATGGATTCTAAATACTTTAAGATGATTAGTAACAAGTTAAATTATAATCAAATATAAAATAAAAACTCTGGTGCAGAGGTCTGCAATTGACCACCCTCGACTATCAATTAAATCAAATAAACAAAACAAATGTATAGTAATTTCTGTAGCAGAACGTTTAAAAACAAATCAAAATACAATCAATGTGTGGGAAGCTGAATACAGCTGATTAATTATAACCTTAACTCACTCCTGAAAAAGGTTTCAATGAGGTTACCCAGAGCCCCAAAACTATGTTTCAGGCCTTTCAATTGACAGGCTATGCCCACTCTAGGAATGTATGATTGACTGTGGGAATGACCCACTAGTAACCATGTTTTGTCAACCAACTCTTTTTTTAAACGAAGATCTTCGATATTTTTAAAAGCAACACTGCTATGATTTTTGCTGATTCATGTTTAAAAGCATTTTTATTTTTTTTAATATTAAGTTTAAGAAGTAATGATAAATTAATTATTTTTTATTAATTATTGCAAGAATGCACAGGTATTAAAGTGTGATTAATTCAGAGACAATAAGATCTTTCATCGTAAGGTTAAAACAAATATCATTTTTATCATGTTTTATATTTCACATAATCCTGGATCATTTCAACTCAGGCCGCAACCGAAATGTCCTTTTCATGAAATGTAAGTGACTAGATCTATTTAATTTTTAAACTTTTGTAGGTCAGAGTGCCCACCAAAGACATTATTATATAACTCATTCCAAGAGTTTTTAACAGATGATCGTATCACAATGAATATTCTTTGATTCTTACAGCTTATTAGTTTAGTAGTTGTAAGACATCATTGCATAGTTAAATAGTATAGCAGAGATACACAATATTGTAAATAAATACTTGGCGGGCCCCTGTTCTTTTGGTACCCCCCTCCTCCCATCGACTAATAGAATCAATAATGTATACTCATTGACAAACTTGCAGTGTTTAACGTTATAAAACTTGGGTTATTAACAGTGGCGTGGATAAGTATTTTTTTTCTTGGAGGGGCAAACAAGGCTATTTTACTAAGGTATTTTTGACAACCATAGAAATGTTGGCATGATTACTATTTTTCCTCGCCTTCTTAACACTTTTTTTTATATTTTTACCCACGTCTTCTTAACACTTTTATATTTTTACCCACACCTTCTTCTACAATTATATTGCATTCTATTTAATAGGCCCTCTTACTTTAGCACTTGCGAATGCTTCTATGACTTTAGTTAGGTCTAATTTACAAAAACTTTCTGACTCTATTGAAATAATTGACAACCCCGACAACCTCTCTTGGCCCATTTTGGTTCTTAAATAGCTTTTTATTAATTGAAGTTTTGAAAAACTTCTTTCACAACTTGCTAGCGAGACTGGAATTGTCAGTAGGATTCGGTAAGCTGTAGTAACGTGAGGAATTACATCCACTAATTTATTCTTAATTATAGCTTTTAATAGATCAATTGAAGAGTCAAAAGCTGTTGATTTTTTAAAGTAGTTATCAAATTGTTAAACCATAGTAGCTCACTAACAATGTCTTGTTCACTGATGTCACCCGAACCTATATACCCACTCAAACATCGTCACGTTTGTACTATTATCTCTGACTTGGTACTATTATCAATATTGGTTTCCATGACTAATTACATTGTGATGTATGGACAAAAACGTTAGACATCTTAGTCTTTTAAAAATAAAAAAAAAATATAATACTGAAGCGTTTTGATGCCCCCCCCCTCGGCCAAAAATGGGGGGGCAACCCAATTAAAGCTGCCAGTGTATATTATACTGTACGCGACAAAGAAGGGGTTTTAAGGGTCTGTAGTGTAAAAACGGCTATAGGTACATAAGTAATATTATAAAATATTTAAAGGGCGTGCCGTATGGATCAAAAGTAATAAAAAATCATTCAAATTGTCCAAATAGAAGTGGAGAATCTTGAATTGAATATGCCATTTTTGATGACTTCTTATTCTTTCTGCACTTTTTGTTGACTACTGAATGAATTTTGACGTATGAGGACTTTTTAGATTCATCTTATGCTCGTGTGCATTTCTACCTCATAAAATCTTAAATTTGGCATTCCTACGCTGAACGCGTAGCGAAAAAATTGAGCGAGCAAACGATAGTTTACCACGTTGATGCACCTACTGCTTGAACGGATTTGGATGTGTAAGGACTTTTTGGATTCTTCTTGTGCCCGTCTGCATTCCTAATTAATGAAATCTCAAATTCGACATTCCTATGCTTAACGCAAAGTAAAAAATTATGCTAGTGAAAGAGTTTTATATGTTTACACAGCTACAGCCTAAACTACGGAACACATTTTGATGTGTGAGGACTTTTTGGATTTGTCTTAAGCCCGTATGCATTTCTAACTTAATGAAATATCAAATTTGACATTCCTACGCTGAACGAGGAGCGAAAAACTAAGCTAACCAACAATAATTTTATTTGTTGACGCATCTACAGCCTAAACCACTAAAAACATTTTGAATTTGCCATATGCCCCTGTGTAGTCCTACCTGATTCATTCCTATGCTAAACATGGAGCTAAACTAAACTTTTATATAAATTGAACCACCTGCATTCTTTACTACTGAATTGATTATAGTGTCTGTGAACTTTTGGGTTTGTCTGATGGGTATATAGGTTGAAGCTGATGATTCTCTCTCAATATAAATAAGGCCCTTTAGTATTGCCTAGCAACTTCACTTTGAAATGCCAATAACCGTCTCCAACCAAAACAGACTTGACTTGGTGGGAAAGAAAAGTTGATTTCCCTATTTTTTTGGACCAAAGACTTGGCGGGGAGTTTTTAACACTCAAGCGGTTTTTGGTAAGATTATATAATTTCCTGATATATCGTGATATCTAGCCCAAAAACAATTTTATATAACCTTCATTTTGTCCTTGATTCATTCAATTTAAAGGGAGAATGCCCTTAATTGTATCTCCAACAAAAATAATCTCTGTAATCAATATTTGAACACCTATTTTTTTTGGCCTTCTTTATAACAACAGGAAATAGATGTTTAGTTAGTAACTAAACATCTATTAGTATTAACTTAGTAGAAAATTTCTTGATTCATAGACTTATCTATAACATTCACATAATTACCTTACTTATTATATATAGAACTAATTACATATTAAAACTGTTATGATAATGGAAGTTAATTAATTAATTTCTTTACTTATTTATTTGCTATAATATTTTGCACATTAGCTTTCAGACCCCCTATAATCTTTCCAACGGACTCCCACTTTGCGTAACCCTACAGTAGAGTGAAAGGCACAAGTACCCAGCATCCTTAAGGCGAGTTTTATGTTGTTCTTTTAGCTCTTACTCAGCTTGTAATAAAGCTATGATCAGTGGCTATGAAGTTAAAAAAAATGCTGCAATTGATACTACAATACTACTACTTGTAAATACTACAATACTACTATACTACTACTTGTAAATAGGCTTTAAAGTAGTGCGAATATTTTTTATTCAAATATGCCTATGGTTGACACAATATAATTGTGCGAGAGACACCTAGGAAATGTAACAAGCAAAATGCAATGCTACATCTAGGAACTGTTCCATCATTCGACATCATTGATGGCTTGACATAATGTCATGTCCCACTCTGTTTCGTTCGTTACGTCTAACTTATCAGGGCGCCGACAGAACTCACTCTGACTCATGCACAATGGCGGTAAGAGAGCACCGCTCGTGTCTGGTAAGTACTTCACAACATATTCTTCGGAATTAATTGAAGGTCAGAGTGAGTTCAGGCTCTGTCGGTGCCCTGATGAAGTTATTTTATTTATAGACGTAACGAAACAGAAATGGGACATGACATTATGTCGAGGCATCAATGATGACGAATGATGGACAACAGTTCCCAGATTTAGCATTGCATTTGCTTGTTACATTTCTAGTGTCTCTCGCACAATTATATTGTGTCAATATTCATGTTTTGCAAAACTCCGGTAGTATCATAGATATTATGCCTATAGTTTTTTAAGTTTTTTTATTTTTAAGATTTTTTTTTGCCTGGATTAACCTCTTCGACAACTTGGCCCATAGCAGTAAACACTTCATCCGCCTGCAGTCTTTAATTTGGGTGTGCCCACCAACTACAACCCTGTAAATAACTCATTTTGTTGCTTTTTATGTTGGCTAACTGTACAAACCTTAAAAACTATAGTCCCTATCTTACTTTTCATGGTATCTTAGAAAAACCATATTTTTTTTGTTTTTGTTATGTTTAACGACTATTTTACACCTAAAAATGAAGTTAGAATAACAACTTTTGAATTTTTTTTATTAAGCAATGTTTCTAGTTTAAAAAATATGTCCATATAATAAATTTTATTTAAATGCAACATCATTCAAAATGGCGCCGAAGTGAGCTAAATTTAAAAAAAATGTTTTTTCATCATAGCTCGGTTAAAAAATTGTCCGATTTTGATGCGGTCTTCACTAATCTTCCTTATTTTTCATTCTTTAAAGAACAAAAAAAAGTTCCCTATACCTAACTATAAAATTAAAAAAGTTAGCATTAACATCTCTATGACAGGCGCGAAGCGCGCCCGAAAACGGATTTTTCTCGTCTGCTCACTATTACATTGAATCCAACGCCGAAAACCGCATCCTTCTAGCTGTCATAGTTTCCGAGAAAAAGGTCTTGTCCTTCTTAGCTGGACCACCCTGTATATGTAAATATGCCACTTGCCTCATTTAGAATGTCCAATTGAGCTGAAAACCAATCTCAACTCGATTTAGCTTTCTTCTACCTCGCCTAGAAGACTTCTATTTTATTTTTTAAAAAAAACCACTGAGGGGTGTCAGTGCTTTTGTCCTATGGTATTGTAAAATACTTTCATTGAGTACTTCTATTTAAAGAAACTTCACACTAAGGAGTTTGTTTAGTAGAGGGTTTTAATTTAATTTTGGAAACATAATATGATGCATGCTGGTTTTATGGGCCTACCTCAACCCAACTGTTTTATATTCTTAATGAAAGCTCCACATCTTAAATAACAGATATTTCAAAAAACTTTCAATCCTAATCAAGAAGAATTATAATTAAATGATAAAAATGTATGACTACTAGCTGAGCCCTTTATTTTACTTAAAATATATTATATAATTTGGTAGAGATAAGCTATATTATCTTAGTAAAAATCAGCATAAAAACAAATAATAATAAACTATTTTCTTTATTTAAAAAAAAACATTTATTCATTTTATTACAAAGTATTCAAGAAACAATAAATTTTTATAATAACAAAACATATCAAAAGCATAAAGAGTGTTAGAAATTCTGGTCTTTAAATCATTATTACATTAAAATAGAAGTAGAATAAATAATAAAGCAGAGATAGTTCTCTAAAGTCATTAATATATTTACCAGATAACTAGAAGATAAATAATGTAAGTAAGGCAATGCTACAATATGAATTCAATATTTCAGATTGTTTAATGTTTCCTTAAGATAGCAACAAAAGCGATGTGAATGATTCGGAATCATTAAGTGGAATGGAATAATTGCCTGCAACCAATTCTGATTAAAATAAAATTAAAGAAAAATTATGCATTGTCCAATAAGATGTCTAATAATTATTTATGTTCATTCTTTAATATTGACAACAATAATACATAATTAACACATAATAACATCACCTTAACTGTAAAAAAATATTAAAATATATCTACAAATTACATAAAGTGCTAAATTAATGTTAAAAAATTATTACTATGAAATAAAATCACAATATTTACAAAAGTATATTACAAATAAATTAAAAATTATAAAAACGACGTCAGTTGTACAAACATACAATGAACAAATCAATAAAATTAACAAAAATAAGTTTAAAATAAGGAAAAAGAAAAACCTTACTCTTTAATCAGAAGAAATAATACAAACGTAATTGAATTCATTAAAAATGCAAATAAGAATAACCGATTTGATTATGGTAAACCATATAAGATTTAAAATTTTAAGAAGGCATTAATTATACAACAAATTTTTTTGACGTACTATTTCCAGTCTATTAATATTTCTTTTTTCATTAATTATACATTTTTATAATTATATAAATTAATGATAGATTAGTTAATGTAACATATTAATTTCATTTAGTTCCAAGAAACAGTTAAAGTTCTTTAAACTTAGTATGGTACCACTAATATTATATGATAGTCTAAAGTGGCTAAGTATAAGTAAATTTAGAACTTTAGTTTTTTACATTAAGAACAGTAATATTAAAATGCTGCATTGCATTATTTTAAAATTGCCTATCTTAAATTAAATGCTGTTAAGTAAATAAATTTAAAAAATATCAACCTTATCATTCGGTCATTTTTATATTATCCAATTATAATTAAATTAAAAAAAAAATAAAATAATTTACAATTTTTTTTATTTTAGAGTTATTTCAGTCTATTTTCTAAGTACAAGTTAATAGCACTATTTTTTAAATTATTTAAATATACTTTACCTTTGATGAGTTTCATACTTTATGATTACAATTTTGTTCTATGACTATGTTAAAATGTACAGTCCTCACACCAAGAGTAATTAGTAGATAAATCACGTTGCTTCAGGAAAATCTACTTCATCTAGAAGAGGTAAAGTTGCTACACAGTGAAAAATTCTGAAATAAATATTTAAAATTAATTTTAAAAAAACAACAAACTTTGTTTTTCTTAAAACGTAAAAAATATAGAGTTATATATTGTTTATGTATTATTTTAAAATTTGTAGATATTTTATTAAGAAGGAAATAAATTATTATTATTTTCGGTGGTGAAAAAGGACATAAATAAATACATGAAAAGAAACAGTAGAGAGTTCTTTCCTTTTACAAAAGATCAAAGATAATATTAACAACTAAAAACTTACTGATGAGAGTATTTTTTTCTAATAGTCATTAATTTTTCTTTTTTCTTCTGATGAAGCATTGTATTAAGATTTAAGACAATATCTTTAAATTCTTCTAATTTATAACCTGAAAAAATATTCATATTATATGAATCCGTAAAAGAAAATTAAATTATACACAGCTTTTACATAAATAATTTTATTTGTAATTTTAATTGCTAGAGAGAGAGAGAGTCAAGAGATGCTTATAGAAAGTAATAAGCTAAACAGAGATAGCTTCACCCCAAAACAGTAATATATTATTAATAGTTCTAACGTAAGAATTTAATATTAATAATCTTTTAATATAATGGGGATAATGTATATAATGTTTTTAGATTTATTGGTAAATGTACTAAGTACTTTAAAGTATAACCCATGGCTAAAATCATTTGACAGCATGGGAAAATAAAGTTAAAAAACTAATGAGGTTGATCTGATTTGAAATGGCGAATGTGTATTAACATCCAGGAATAACCTCATTGGCTCCCAGGCATTATTTTCCCACCTTGTCAACTGCTTTCAGCTGTGTGTTACACTATAATTACACAGGTGGAAGGGGGATAATGTTATACAAAGTTTTTGTAATGATTCTTTGGTATAAAATTTCAGTTATGTCAATTTATTATGAACATGTAAAAAAGAAATGATTACTTTTTGTAAGCCCTAAAAAATTTGAGTTTCCTATAATAATGCACCCATGCCCATATTAATGATCAGACATGCAATTAAGTGTATTTGATAGCAAACCAAAAAATAGATAAATCAAATAAATCATTTTCACATTTAAGTCACTTTTACAATAATTATGCACATTAACCACCAAATTTGCACCAAAAGAGTAAAGAATGCTATTATTTCCCTGAGCAGATAGTTGGTTCCTAGGGCGAGAGCCGAATGAACCAAAGCATTTAACTCCCAAGGCAAAGCCGGGTATGTAACTACTGCTAGGGGAAAATAGCATTTTACTCTCAAGGTGCATTTAAGATTTATCTACAGACGTTGACATCATTTAATTACTGTTATATTCTTTTTTTTTATGCGTTTTGTTACACATTATTCTTAATTCTTTCAAGTCAGACCTCCCTTATTTTTAAGTTTCAAAATGGCCTGAAACAGATTTTGAGCCAATATTTGTTTAGATGGTGCTGTTTAGAAAGCAACCACAGTTTCTTTTAAGAGAGAATCTACAGATTATTATGAACTAAAATAAATAAATACTTTAGGGCCATTGCCAGAGAGGCTAGCTCCCTCTAGAAAAGATCACTCGAGGAAATAGTTTTTAGCGGAAGTCCCTCTAAAGATAAGTAAAACATTACTTTCTCTGGGATTGGTTTAGCCCCTCCCCCCCAAAGTTCTGGCTGGCTATGGGCCTGTTGAACAGTAACAATTACATTTTTTAATAAAATACTACACTATAATATTAGATACAGTTATAATCAGTTGAGAGCGTGAGCAAACAGTGTTAAGGAACTGAGGTTGGTCTAATATAAAATTGTGGAAATAGTTTAACATCCAGTATTACCCTTACTGGCTCCCTCGCATTATTTTCCATGCTGTCAACTGATTATAACCGTGTGTTATACTATACCAAAGGATGACTAAAGAGACTACATGAAAAACCAACTCACACCAAGAAATTCATTAGTGAAGTGAAACTGATTCATTATAACCCAACTAGTTGGTCTATAAATGTTTCAGTTTAACTTCAAAATTAATCTCTTACCACTATAGTGTTCTAAGGTCGGAGTCCAGAAATTATCTTTTTTCATTCTCAGTATTAGATTCTTACCGCTATAATATTCTAAGGTGGGAGTCCAAGTGCTCTCATTTTTCATTCTAAGAGCTAAATAGAGAGCAGCTGCAGCCAGCTTTGATTCAGATTCCAAACTCATAGAGTATTCCGTAAGAGACATTTCTAAAATGTATCTTGCGAGAGTTAAAAGGCTCATATCCAATTTGGCACACTAGAAAAATTAAAAAAAAAACAGAAATTTGAATACATCTAAACAAAATGTAACAATTACAAAAAGAAGAGACATTAAACTAATTATCTATTCAAACACAATTACCATGCCAAGGAGTATCACCACTGGGTGATTCCTCCTGTCAAATCTGTCAAGTCACTTTAAACAGTATGAGCATGATGTCAAATACATTTACTGTTGACAATAATCAATAAAATTAATAAAAGATAAAAATATTCACTAACAAGACAATTGCTAAAAGTTAAATTATTATTGGAGTTTTAACAAAATTAGCCTTTCAGAAATTCATATTATTTTATACTGAAAACCCCAGTATTTATAACAACTGATAAATATCACCTGCAGTCTATTTACTGAATGGATATTCAAATGAGCTGAAAGACATGCTGAGAAAGAGTAATTTTTAATGAATGTTTACTAACCCGAGAATATCGCCTGAGAAATCTGTAAGATAATGGGCAACCTATATCATAATTGACAGCTTTGAGAACTTTGAATTCAAGATTCATGACATCTTTAGCAGTGAAATTATTATCACTAGCAGCTACGAAATCGTCCACTAAAGGAGCCATTCTTTCCTGAAAAGTACCAAGAAACAAATATAAGAATGGCTTGTCAGTGCAGACCAGATTGAGGTATGAAAACAACAGGATCAATATTACGTATGCAGGTAACTTTTGCTATAAGTTGCTTGGTAACAGCCAACACTACCATGATTAAATTTGCTTATGTCCATAATTTTGGCACTTGTCCTAAAATGATTAAGCTAAGCAGTCACCTATGCAGCTATGATTAACCTATGCAGCTTATGGAGAAGCAAAATCAAATTAAATGGAATAAAGTGCAGTTAAAATGTTCACTAAAGTAGTTAAATAAAATGTTTAAATGACTTACATCATATTTACAAGCAATAAGCATGGCAGTACTGCCGAGAAGCTGAAGCTGGCCCTTGTTAATAGATACTTTAGAAAGGTACAGATCTATCAGTTTAACAGCCAAGTAGAGTGTTTCATGGTTTAGCTCAAAACTTTCCTGAATTTCAACCAGCCAATCTACTAGAAGTGCTCTCATATTTTTAGATATATTTTTCTGCTTAAGCATGTAATTACTAACTTTAAATAAAGGCTAGAAAAAAATACAATCAATTAATGTAAAATGAATATTTATAATAAATTACTATTGACTAATAATACTCTACACCAGTAAATCAAGTATTTAATTAAACAAAATTGGGAAAAAGAAAGTAAAACTTTGTCAGTATACAACAGAAGAAGCTAGAGGTTGGCATCTTCAGAACATTACATTAAACCAAATTGTAATCAACAACAAATTTTTAACTGAGTCCAATTAATTAATAATATCTGCTAAATTAAGACCAAAATAATGCAACAACTATTGAAAAGGAACAAATGTATTATAGTAATTGAATATAATAATAATCGATAGTATGAACAATAAAAAAATAATTTGTATTCTACATTTTTTTATCAATTATTAATAAGTGACAAAGGATTTCAATAAAACAATACAACTGATTATTCAGTGCATGTAATGCAAAAAACAGTGTAAAATAAATTATTTAAAAAATGCTTAAAGAGAGTGATGGAACCCTTCCCGCAAAAATTCAAAACCTCTTGGACTCAGAAATTTCATAAGACTCTGAACAAACAAGTATAAATTAAAACATACTAACCTCACGAGATTTAAGGTATTCAAAGATTTCAAAGGCATATTTTCCAACACTGAAGAGGTCCTGAGACGCTGCATCAAAATCTTCAACACCAGGAGGCCTTTTCCTCAAACCTCTGATCTGCTTAAACGATAGGGGTTTCACAGACTTCTTAGCACTGCTCGTATCATTCAAACTGTTTATAAGTACCAGTCTATTTTGAAATCTGTATTTATATACATTTTTATACATATATACATGATAAACTAAAGAATATTTCAAGGTATGGTCACTCAGTGTTAGAACTCATTCAATAAGAAGCAGGGACATTCAACTTAACTATATTGTATATGATACTGGTACAACAGTAAAATCGTCTTTCTTGAACCAGTAGTATAGAATAGCAATGTATTTTTATTAAATTAAACAACTGTATATCCCCTCAGGTGGAGTAAAGGTTGTATACCGCAGTTGAGACCCATTCTGTGCTTTCATTTTTTTATGAAAAAATAACATTAAGCACAGTGGATAGACAGATATGATAGTTGTTTCCTACAAGGTAGATACCCTGAAGGGACAAAAGGTTCTAAACATACATTAATTTATTTATTTATCTGTATACAAAAAATATGTCATACAAATTTTGCTACAATTATATAAAATAATACAAATACAATATTACTTGCATGTAACCCCAATTTGTGGTTTCACTTAGAGTATGTTGTATTTAATTATAATGCACCCATAATATTTATTATTTAACAATACTAATTATTTACAAACTTATAAGTCGAAATATAATTTTTCATTGACTGTGTCAGCACAAATTTAACTAACCAAAGACAAAATTAAAGAAAGAGTAATAAATAAATTGAACAGTGTAAAATAAAATACTCACATATCCTCAAGAGCTGATTCGTATAAGGTACTTTGCTCATTATCTGTGCTTTTTCTACTAAGAGATTGACGGGTAACAGGCCCTGTAGTTCTGACTTGAGGTTCAGGTTTCTTGGGAACAGGTATCAAAGAAGTTCTTCTATTCTCAACTGGTTTTAATACAACATTCTCTTTGGTTTCTGGAATAACTTTGAGTTCAGTTTTAGGTTTGGATTTGGGTTCTTCTTTCACTAAAATCCTGTTAACATCTCTTCCTCCAAGAGGTTTGACCAACTTCTTAACTTCACTAACTTTACTCTCTTGGACTTTAACTACTTTGGTTTCTTTGTTTTTTACAGTGACACTAGTGACTTTGGTTGCCACAAGTTTAGTATCAGTGAATTTTGCTTTTAAAGTAGCAATATTTTCTTTTGCGTCAGTACCTATGACTGATTCTTTTTTTAAGGCAGCAGCTTTCACTGCTTTAGAGATAAGATCTAAATTATTAGCATTGACGTTTCTTAAGCCCAAAGGTTTTTTCACTGCTTGCAGTTGGGCTTTGGTTTTTAATAGCACTTGATTTTCTTTCTGAAATGAAACAGATAATACAAGCATTTTTAATTTAAAAAAAATATTTGAAATAATTGTTACTATCATTTAGTTAAAGAAAAATTAAAAAAAAAACAAAAAAAATTTAGTCTAAGAAAAAAGAAACTGTAGTAAAAGAACATTACATGTTTTTTATATTGTAAAGAATACACAGACCAAAGTTTATTGCCTTAAATATAACTTAAAATTACAATTATAACGATTTAATTCAAAAACTTTAGATTAATTGTTATTACATAACCAATAAAAATTAATATTTGAAGGAAAAATTCTTATCTCTTGCAAAAATATAAAAATAATGTTGATTTATAAGGGTAAAACATGATAGGTGCAACCATAAGAAAATGTCAGCTAACTCCCTAGTGGACAAAATGTGAACTGCATAATATTTCTGACAGAAATCATATTTGTTTTCCAAAAACTGAACTATAAATAATTCTTCAATGTTTAACAAGACTTAAAAAAATAAATGAGAGAATTATACAACTTACAGCTGATTCATCAACAAGGTGACGTTTGACTTGGCCAGTAGTAGCTGGTTTAAGAGGAGACCCATCTGCTTTACGTTTACTAACAACTGGTGCGTGCTTGGGTTTGAAAGCTGTTTCTTTAAGACCAATATCAGCTCTAGTCTTCATTCTGACGGGTGCCATTTTAACTATAAAAACCATTAGGGAAAAGAAACATAATAATAATAAATAAATATTTTATTTCTCCAATAATAATTACAAATTATTTTTTTTTAACATGTGTAAAAACAATGTATTTTTGGAGACCCCTAAAAGGCAAAGCCTTGAGCCGGGGCTAAACTAATAGAAGATGCTACGGTTTTTACCGATACACTAAAGGACAATAAAGGATTCAATCTATTCACGGTTTGATGATAAGATATTGATAACAGAAGGTTGATTAACATTAAAATTTGTATAGGGTTTCCTAGTTTTTTCTTATTTCTGGCAATTTATCTTTCATTTTTTTCTTAATGTGATATAATTTAATCCATTCTATAGTACGGCACATAGCTAGAATCAGTTCAGTGTGGGAATATAGTGTTGAGGAACTAATAAGGTTGGCCTGATTTGAAATTGAGGGTGTGGTTTAGCATCTAGGATTAACCTCATTGGCTCCCTCCCATTAATTTCCCACGGTGTCAACTGATTTTAGCAGTGTGTCGTATTATAGGGTGTTCAAACTCACTTAAGTCACTATTAACCCTTAAGCGCCCAGAAAACATTTTCATACGCTACAGCACCATTTAGAAAGATTTTTAGTTCTAAACTGTTTACATGCCCTATATTTACTTTTTAGAACATGAATCAAATTTAAAATTTCTAGTTACATTTATGTAACTTATATATTTATGTACATATATTTATGTAGCCATAAATATATGTTACACAGTAATTATTATGATGATATATTATGTACCATAATATAATAATATGATATTATGTTACTTTAAGAAGTGCTTAGCAAAATTCTATTCACAGTTTTTATAGGCACCTCTTGAAAATTCTGCTTTTTTACCTTCAAAGGGCTTAAATTTGTATAGGTTGACTTAATTTTTATTTTTGTCTTTCTATATAAAGCTATGAACAATAAAAATACAAAATTACACATAGGGTAAGAATAAAATATTTATTTCTGCAGATACTAAACCAATTTTTACCCTAACATACACATATTTAATCCCTGACTTAAAAAAGGATGCATTCGATGAATAATTTTTGTAAATGCTAATGTTGAAACAAAAGTCACAATTAATATGCTTCATTATTTAAAACATAGGAATTTACAAAAATTATATCAAATGTTTACTTTTTTGGAAAAATTTGGGATCAAGTTTATAGATGTATGTGTTTGGGTGAAAAATTGTTCTAGTTTCTGGTGAAATAAGGATTTTATTCTTTCACTATTTGTATAAATCTTTATTTTTATGACTTGGAGCTTAAATTTTAAGACACTTAGATAGTACATTAAGTTAAAATATAAAACTTTTGTATAGTGGAATCAGCTTTTGTTCCACAACAGTTTTTTAATTGATTTATTTTAAGATATATAGTGATATATGTGATTAATGTAGATCGCACTAGTTTAATAAGAAATTGCAGGAATTCGGGGATGCAAATTTAAAATTTATAAATGTGCCAAATGACATAAAAAAATTGCAATTACTTGGTATACTTTATCTACCTGTTTATGAATTTATAAATAATTATTACTGGCACATCCAAAATGCTTATTAAGTTATAGCAATGAACATGCAATAGACCTCAAAAATAAATAACTTAGCATAGCATAAATAAGAACTCCTACTCATCCAAAACAATATCTTGAAGCTCTACCTCTAATGTATAGCTTGCATATAGAGCACCTTTAACGATCATTTGTACAATTAATATTTTATCAACACGTTAAAGTTATTCTATCATGTACAACATACTTACAAAGTACATAATAAAGTTAACCAATTCCAGGCAAGGCTAGAAATGTAATTATGAAAAAAGGGACGAAGTTCAAATATAGCATCATCATCAAAATCATAGCTCTTGATCATGATGCGAATTTACTTAAAAGTTGTTTATACAGCAACACTTAGTATAAAGTTCTATAATTTATCTTCTTAAACAAGAATGTTAATGCATAAAATAAATACTATAGTCTAAAATAATTAAATAACAAGATGATGAATCAAATAAACCTTTTGACACTTACCTGAATATAGAAAACGTGAGACAGAAATACAATTTTTCAAATTATTACCGTTATTTATGCATTTTAGATTAAATTAAATTAATTTAGAGTAAGATTAGTTAGTTAAATCACTAGTTAATTAGCTGAAGAGTTTAAAATTAAGTTAAATATCAAGAAATAAATTTAGGATGCTCTGTAAAACAGCCGTTACAAAACTTTCTGAAGAAAAAATGCTATGTTTAGAGAGGGGGGAAAGAACGTTAGAAAAGTTCGTTACTAGAATGCTTAAATTTGATTGGTCCAGTAATCATTGCCTTTTTTATATCAGATTTTAGCAAAACCATTTTTATTTTATAATTTGCGTATTTACATTTATACACTTTTCTAATTAATTAATTGCAATTATGGTTAATTAATTAAAAAAATGTTTTTTTTTTTAATTTGTGTTTTAGATTAAACTGGCTTCGACAACACTGGAGGGGGAGTTCAAAGTTCAAGTATGCCCGGAAATTCAAATTTCAAATAATGTTATCAATTTTGAATGTTCATTATGTTTGAACTTGATTTGAAGTAATAAATGTAGCTCAAAATAATTGATATGCACAATATTATAGTCGATGTTCATTATGTAGAAAATTTTAATAGTTTTCTTTACTTGTCTCCGAATATTTTTGCCAAATTTGACACTTCCACGGTAAGACATTAATTTCATTACTTATTCGTAATTTTTCATTACTTATTACCAATTTTTTTTATTAGGTGATGGCCTTTAGCTATAGCTTTTACTGTGTGATGCATAGAAGATCTTGAAGCTTGTTTGTATTAATTATTTTTTGGCCATTTAATTCCCACTCTAATGGAGTATAAGACAGTCTTTCAAATCTGCCATTTTCACAATAGGTGAATCCACTTTTAGTCCAACCTCATAACATCTTAGACTTTGGATGATTATGACAATCTGAGGTCGATTGCTGCGAGGCCAAAGTAATCCCAACTTAGGTTTTGGATAATGATGAGATTCTCAGGATGTGCTAAGCGAGTCTGAAGTCTTAACACCATGGACTTTAGATAACCATTTTTTTCTGAGGTCGAGACCGAAGTCATACCATCTTATTAATTGGACAAATATAACATTGGTACTCTTTACCTAGTTACCCACCCCCTAAATCACCTATAAATAACCTAGAATGCCATAAGATTCTGAGTACGAGTAAAGCAAGTCATAAGTTATGAGGAAACATTCTGAGGTACCCTGTACCCAATTTTTTCCTTTACATAATGTTAGTATATTTTCTCTAATTAATAATTTGTTTTATTTTCAGTTAAGATGTGTGAAGGGTATTGTTGTGAAAACTCAAGATATCATTTACTTCTCAGTTAGTAGTGATGTGTGTAGAAAACTGCCAGATGGGAGCGTTGGAATTTCACCTCTTTATGCTTCTGCTCTACAACTATCTCCTAAAGATAAAATAGTTCTTACCATTCTAGATTCTGCTCCATCTTTGAGCAAAATCACAGCCCACCCTTATTCAGAAGATGACCATCAAATTTTGGTTTGTTTGGTTAAATTATACTTGAAAAACCTTAATACTTTAATTGGACATATTTTTCTGAAATAATAAAATTAAAAAAAATAATGTCGCATTTACCTTATGGTAGTCATGTGTTATAAATTATCAACTTAATACATAAAACCATGTAACTTCTGTGATCATATCTTACTTAATGTTTCTACTATAGTATGACAAAGGGTTAAAATCAGTTGAGGGCATGGGAAAATAGTGTTAAAGGGATTAATGAGATTGGCCTGATATGAAATTGTGGGCATGGTTTAACATCCAGGACTACCTAGATGGCTTCCTTGCGTTATTTTTCCATGCTGTCAACTGATTTTAACTGTGTGTCATTCTATACAATTCTGTTTCTCCTAGTGACCCTTAACCCTTAGCTTCAGTTCACTCATAATTCTTATAGTCCAAGAGCCAAACCTAAAAAATGTGACTCATTTTGTATTACTTCAAATCAAATTTTTCTGAAATAATACCTTTAATTATGAAGGAAAAGCATAGTCTGCTTATCCAGAGTGGAGCCCTTCAAATAAATGTGCTCACTCAAAATTCCAGTTTCCTTGTAATAAGTGGTTCCCAGTAGGTCGTGTGCACAACATGAGGAGAACTTTTTTAAGCTGTTAAAATTTTCTACAAAATGAGTGTTTTTTTCGGTCAAAATCCTATAAATTCTATTAAAGTTAGGAAATTTGTTAAATGGCCAAAAAATGCTCAAAAAGTCAATATTTTTTCAAAAAAATTCGCTGACTTTGCATAAATTAACCATCTTTTTAATGTTTTTGAAAGAGCCATAACTTAGGTTGTAGTCATCCGATTTTGATGATTAAACACTCGTTTTATAGGAAATGTTATCGACCTTAAAAAATGGTATCTTCATGTTTTGCACATGACCCACAGGGAACCACTTAATTCAAGAAAACTGAAATTTGTGCGATTTTCTAAAATTTTGAGCATGCACAATCATATGAAGGCTCTACTCTGGATAGACAGACAATGTTTTTCTTCATATTTTAAGTTACGTTTTCATAAAAATTTGGTTTGAAGTAGTACAAAATGAGTCACATTTTTTCAGGTCCGGCTCTTGGACTATTAGTATTAGGATTAATCCTACGGGAGCTTCTTTGCTGATATTTTGTCTAGTTGCAAATTTAAATCTAATGTAATGAATAATTAAGTTTTTTTATTAATTAAAACAGGAAATTGCATCTACTGAGGTCGAAGCATCTTTACTAAATCAAATTAGAATTGTTTGGCCAAAGCAGTGTTTTCCTGTCTGGATTTCTCCAACTATTTCTGTGAAGCTCATTGTTGGTACGATTAGTTATTTTATGTTTAGCATGTTTCCAAAGGGATAATGAGCTTATGAAGTTGGGGTTAGGAAGGAGAGGGGAGGTGATTTTTCTGAAAGGGGGGACTCACTGATCAAGAATATATTATAAGAATGATTTTAATGTAATATTTGTATTCAACAACTTATTATTTTATTAGGATCGACTGCAAGGCCTTATGATGTTTGTGTTTGGTATGAATGAAACGTTGTACGTACCATGTTTGGTACATACGAAGCATTTATGACAAATGAACAAAATAATTTGTGCCATCCCTTTATTCCAAGGTTTCAAGTCCCCTTTGTCTCTAAGGTTTTATGACCTACAACTCAATAAAACTACGATAAATACTAGGTTTTATTTCAAGTATAAATTAATCAATTTATACTTTGTTTTGTGAGGTGAGCAATTTCAAAGGTTTTTTGGTCTATTCTATTTTCCATCTCAATAATTTACTTATTCAATTATTGTGCTAGAATTTAAGTTCTTTTTTATTCCAGATTCAATACATCCTGAAGTAAATTTTGGTACATTAGTAGAAAATACTGAACTTATTATAGGAGATGCAAAACAATCAGAAAAATGTTTAAGGAAAATCGGCAATTCTTGTGAGGCCCAAGTGACTAATGAAGAAACCTCTTCTCATCCAGACAATGTTTTATTGAAAAGTATAATTTGTAGATTAATCCCTGTTGAAAATGATAATCCTCCTTATCATGTTAAAATCTCGTCAGAATTTAGTCCTAAATGGTTAATTAAATCTGAAATAGGGTCTGTTTATGAATTATTGAGTTCCGAAGAACCATACTCAAAAGTGTATGTTAGTGTTGAGATTGAGGAATCTACTGTACCAGATATAGGCTCATATAAATCACTACGTGTTTCACAGACAGTTATTCATCTTTTAAATTTATCATATTGTAGTAAAGCTTTATTAAGTCCAGTATCAACACATCAGGAAAAACTAACTAGTATTCTAGTTTCACCATGTCAACGACTTAAGGTAAGATTTTTAGGTAAGAATTTTTTGTTGGTTTGTGAAGGACCAAAGTAAAACAGTATTATGTAATTTTTTGTGGACAAATAGTTATTTGCATTAATGTTTGATTTATTAACATATTTTAGTTTTTTATATATACCGTAAGTATATAGGAAAAGTATTGTTTGCAAAAAATCCAAAACCAGGATGTCACTGGAATTATCGGTTTCAGGTGTTTTTAAGGCCTCCTGAGTGGTTTTCACAAAGGGAATCTGTCTGTATGTGTGTGTGTCTGTTATCATCAGAGCTCCTAGTGTATTTATGATAGAGAGTTGAAACTTTGTACAAAAATCAGTCTATAAATGTAGTTGTGCTATTTTAAAAATTTTTTTATGACGTCATTAACTCACAATAATGACACACCAAAAATTTTGAAAAATCATTAAAAAAACGGGGAAAATTATGCTATCTAATTGAGATTTAGCAAACATGTAGCCATCTATAAGACTAACATATGTGCTGTTTCATCTCATTATCAACAGTAGTGCAATTTTTATTGAATGACTTGTGTACGTTTTTTTAAAAATTGCGAAAAATTGGAAAACAATACAATTAAGTTGGAATTCAGTACAAGTGTATACCATTATACAGTAAATAAAAACACAAAATTTTGTTTCCATACGACAAGAATGTCCATGATTTTTGTTGGATCATAAAAGTTACAGCATCGAGTGTTGTCAGTGCCTGGATGGGTGACTGCTTGGAATGAAATGAATGTATTTACTATCTGAGGACGAGCGAAGCAGGCCCCCCGAAGTAGAGAGGATAAGCGTAGCGAATTTTATGTAACGAGGAAGAGTTCCAAGGTACCCCATACCCGGAAGAAACACCTCTTCTGTTATATATATATATATATATATATATATATATATATATATATGCTTTTTTTGTTCTTTCTTAATGTATTCATAGTTCAAAGAACTATGATCCAAATTTCTTCTTGACATTATTATTATTATTTATTCATCTGTACAGTTAATAAATATTAAAATGTTGAAAGAAAAAGTCATCTGTTGATAAACGTCCTCTTATTATTTTCATGCTTCTACACTGTTATAGTTTGGAGCAGTTGCCAGCTCACTTATAATCAGGAAGGGAAGGAATACTATTGGTTTATTCTGACTCTTCCCCTTGTTGGGGATCAGTATATGCTAGTAGTAATTATACCCTTTTTCGCATTGGGTTTTAGTGGGCTGTCATCTTTAAAAAACTATTGCTTAGGGTTTGATTAAGACATGGTTAGATTCTTTCAAATAATAATGCTATTATGTATAATACATCTAGAGCTAAGTTGGCCGCCCCCTTCACTTCCCCTTCTACACCTCCATGCCAATGACCTCATTAGTATAATTTTTTTCTGATGATATGACTCACTAATATTTACATATCTTTTATGTTCCAGGAAAAGTATCCATTAAATGAAGTTGAAAATCTTTTTAGAAAAAAATTATCAACAATATGTTTAAAATATGGTAGATGTTTATTAAATTCTAAAGGAATAGTTCCTTTGGATAAAGATACTTGTGTTACTGTGACTCTTAGGCCATTGAATTTGACGTGGGCCTATGTCACTTTAATATCTCTGTATCATTTACCTATTTCTGTAAACAGTTTAGAATCCAACAACACAGTTGAATTCGAATCAATTTCTATTAAAGAGCATGTAGTTAAAAAGTAAGTTATTCAGTTGTTTGATTATGAGTACTTTTAATAACTAGTGGATGCAAGTTATAAAAAAATGTCCTTATTATATTTTAGGATTTTCTTTTCTTTATTTTTACCTTAGGTATATAGGAAAAGTATTTTCCTATATACCTATATTTTTCCGGGTAATTTCACCTTAATTACCCGTTTCAGGTGTTTTTAAGACTTCCTGAATGGTTTTTACAAACTTTTCTATACGTGTGTGTGTCTTATCTGTCTGTTATCATTGTGGCTTCCTGTGTGTTTATGCTAGAGAGGTAAAAATTGTGCAAAAATAAATATTTATGTCTAGTTGTGCTTGCGAAAAAATAATTTTTATGACATCATTATCCAAAAATAATTAAAATTTATGCAGGAATGCATGCAGTCAAATATAAGACCAACAAATATGTTAATATTAAGTTTCATCTTGTAATCTGCATTAGTGCAATTTGTATTTAATTATATGTATTAGTTTTTTTAAATCATTAAAAATTGGAAAACCATCCAATTTAGGTTAAAATTTAACTCAGTGTTTTTCTTTATTTGATATACAAGTTAACTAAGATTTTTGGCTATTATATCTATGGTTTTTGTCGTATCGTAAGTCTTAAGTAACATTGAGTCTTAAAACTAATCTATCCTGTCTTAGGATGAACTAAGCAAGCTTGAGGATGTAGGGAATCGGATAAGGTGAGGAATAGTTCCAAGGTACTCTGTACTTGTTGCAATAATTTTTATTTTATTTACCTTAAGAAAAAAAATGAGTAAATAGTTAGTATTTAATGGCAAAGACTGCATAAGGTGATGACATGACAAGTAAGCAATTTTAAATTAAAATAACAGTTTTTAAATTCCGTTTCCATTTATCATTCTCTTTGTTTAAAAAACATGATTCTTTTATCTGTTTTTAGTGATTATGTTGGAACAGCTGTTTCTGAAATCAATGCCATTATGGAACACTCCTTGAAAGTTAAATGTGGTTTAAATAAGAAGGAAAAAATAAATAATAACTTTTTACTTGTTGGTAGGTTATTATTTTGTTTTAACACTATTTGAAAAATAAAAAATAAATATTTATAAAACAATAAATTTCTTGGACTGATATTCTATATCATATTTATATATAAAATTACGATTAATGAAGACTGCAGTCCTATAGTAAATATTAATTTATTTTATAATTACGTTTTTTAGGGTAATGATGACTTAAATGAGCTCGAAATAGTTTTAGCTTTATACTCGGTAACAATGTAAACAAATTTTATAGAATTAAAGTCCCTCTTTCCGTTACAAGAATCATGTTGTTCTACAAGACAGGTTTGAAAAACAAAGTTGTCAATATTTTTTATGATTCAAAAATGTTTAAAAATGTATCTTATTTAAAAGAAGCTAAATTCAACTAAAGATGTGAAATGTGCTCTCAGAATCAAAGTTGATAAGGTTTTATTTCTTATTCTGTGGATAATTTTATCATTTTAGGGAAACCATTGAGATTCTGAACTAATGAAAAGTCTTAAAACTTGGTTTTTTATTAAGATTTTTTTATATAATTAATTATTTTTTTTACTCAAGACCCATCTAGTATTACTCAATTTTGTTAATTCTTTAAGGCTTTCCATTGAAAATCAATGTTTTAAACTATGGTTTTAAATTATTTGGCTGGTCACTTAGATGCTCTATTATCAATTATGCTTAAAGTATAACTTTATTTTGTTTGCAGGAAAATCTGGAAGTGGAAAAACACACATTTCACAAAATATTATGAATTCTTTGTCAAAGCTTCCTTACTGTATTCATTTTGAAACTATTGATTGTACTTTATTAAAAGGTAAGTTAATATGTTAGTTCATCTGTTCAAAGTATTAACAAAATCTTTTGATAACATCTTTTTACTTTCCCTCATTTTGTTTTTTGTAAAGTATTTTGTCAGCAAAAATCCAATACTGGGAATTCATGTAAATTATCTGTTTCAGATATCCTAAATGGTTTTCACAAAGTTGTCTGTCTTTATGTATGAGTGTGTGTCTGTTATCATTTCAGCTCCCAGGGTATTTATGCTAGAGAGTTTAAACTTGCTACAAAAATCAGTTAGGTCTAGTTGGGTTATCTGGAAAATAAATATATTATATCGTCATTAAACGGAAATAATTACTCAGCAAAAATTTTGAAAATTCATACCGCATAGAAAAAATATTTAATCGATTAGAGATTTGGCACGCATGTTGACATGTATATTATCTGTATTAGTTCAATTTTTATCGACTGACATGAATACATTTTTTATAAAATTAAACAATTATCCAATTGAGTTAAAATTTAAAAATCCCTACCCTCTAACACTACTGAACCCAACAGATATCGTACGAGTCTTTGACCTAGACGTATACATATATACAAGATTATATATATATGTATACCGATTGCGCCATTTGTGATGGTTCGATTGAGCTGAAATTGGTCTTAATCGATTTAGCTAGCCGTCTACCTAAATACTAGATACCTTGTTTTAAAGCCATTTTAAGTTTCAAAATTTTTTTTTTTCATGTCGTCATAACTTTGGTTGATGACGTCATAATGTTTTTATAAACAATAGGCCTCGTAACCTCCACAACATCTAGCGATTTGCAAAGTTTCGTTTCAATTTGAGAACGCCTTCGAGAGTTATCGTTCGCCATACGAAAGGGTAGAAACTCTTACATACATATATATATATATATATATATATATATATATATATATACATATATATATATATATATATATATATATATATATATATAATATTATATATAATATATATATATATATATATATATATATTATATATATATATAATATATATATATATATATATACATATATATATATAAACTTTTTTCGGACATATATTTTTGTTATCAGTATGCCAATAGGAACCGATTCCACTCACTCCCACCCTCAACTTCCGTCATCCGAACAACCTCATAAGCGTCATTTTCATTATGAAAATTCGCTAAAATGTATCCCTTTACATAACAAATAAGTATACTTAGTTTTGTTTTAATGCGCCAAGTATACCTACGGTTTTTGTTAAATCATAAAAGCTAGGCAGCATCATACAATACAGTGATGGTTGACTGCATGAAAAAAGAATGCATTTACTATTTGAGGATGAGAGTGGAGAGTCCGAAGATGTGTTGCATATAGATTCTGTGGTTTTATATTCTGATGACGAGCAGAACGAGTTCGAAGCAGTGAGGATGAGCTTAGCAAATCCGATGTGTAGAGGAAATGTTCTAGGGTACTCTATACCCGATTTTTTTTACTTTAAAATGAAAAGCATGTATATAATTTTCTCTATTTTTGTTGAAGGTAAAAGAATTGAAAATATTGTCAAACTGTTTACTTCTCATTTGAATATCTGTAAAAGTAAACAACCCTCTGTTCTTCTTATAGAAAATATTGAAATAATTTGTGGAACTTTTGCTCCTGAACTAGAAAAATCTGAAGCTTCTTTTCATATACAAAGGTATGTTATTTTAATACTTTAACTTGAAGGATAGGTAAAGACCTCCTGAGTGGTTTTTGCAAAGTTGTTTGTGTGTGTGTCTGTTATCATCGTAGCTCCCAGTGTTTTTGCTAAAGAGTTAAAACTTTGTTCAAAAATCAGTCTACCGCTTTAGTTGTGCTATTCGGAAAATATGTTTAATGACGTCATTAACTTGCAATAATGACTCAAAAAAATCATAAAACGCAGAAAAATATGCGATCTGATTGAAATTTGGCATGCGTGTAGCCATGTATTAGACTAATATGTGTGCCATGTTTCATCTCATTATCAGCATTAGTTCAATTTTTTTAATTTAAATATCCCTACTAACATTTCTGATAACAATAATTTGATAATCAAATCAATATTTGATAGCTCCGATACCACTGGTATTAATATCAAAACTTACCCTAATGGTGGTGGCAAAAATTCTAGTATAAATTCCCATGCATCCCACGTTTGTAATTTTTGGCCTCAGGGGAACTGCGGAATGATAAAGAATGTGTGAGGGCCAGGGTAAAATCATTCAAGTTCCTAAATAAAATTAGAAAGAAAATCACTCAAACTGATAAAGAAAATTGTCTTAAAGCGAACAGATATTATAATTATTATTACAGTTATTATTATAAAAATGGTGGTTTAAAAGCAGGAAATAGCAGTGGTAAAATGCTATAAGTATTTAGGGGTAACATTAAATTATAATCTTAACTTTACAAATCACCATAACAATAAATTGACCCTTGCAAAATTTGCTATCAGCAGTGATTATAGAATAGAATAGAATAGAAACACATTTTATTTCTTTTTTTTACACCAACAATTTTACAAGTAGAAAAAATGTGTAAACAACACTTTGGTGCCTCAAGCACCGTTAAATAAGAGTCCATGAAAACTTGAAAGAAAAAAAAAACAAACCAACTTTTTAGCAGAAGTTAAATATTATGCTTAACTATTTTTAAAAAATAAATAAAATAATAGTCTCTGCTGGTCTATATTTAATTTAATAATATTTTAATACAAATTTTTTACTTGATTATTTTTGTTTAAAAATGCTGTATAACTAACTAAATAGCATTACTCTTTTTTAAAATAAACCTTTCTAAAAACATCGGCAAATAATAAAAGAAAAATAAAATCCCTCTTTGTAAAAAAAAATAAATAAAATATACCCTAACAAAGAAATCAAATAAATGAAGAAATTAATTACTTTTGGCAAACCAGACATTAAACTTAGTCCCAATTTTGCTGATGCAATGCTATCAGCAGTGCATGGACAAAGTTTTTCTTGTTAGATGGAGTACCATTTAATCAAAAATTGAGAGTATTCAAGGCTGCCATATAGAACCAATGGTTACATATGGGGCACAAGCTTGGGGTTTTGAAAAAGTTGAACAAAATGAAAAGCTTATAAGATATTTTGTTAAAAGAGTTCTGTGTCTGCCTGTGAATACTCCCAAGTATGTTGTCTCCTTAGAAACTGGACTAGCACCAGCTTTTATCAACAACTTGAAATTACATTTTAACTACATACTAAAAGCTTTATCTATGCCCGATAACAGGCTGCCTAAAATTTTGACAAAGGAGGTGCTGGAAAAAAATATATACTGGGGTAAAGCATGGGATAATTTAACAACTAAATACTGCGTGCAAACAATTTTGGGATCACATGAATTGAAGGAACTTTAAGTAAAACTAAATGAAATGTTAGCTGGGGCTCAAGTGGAAGCTGGGCAAGATACTATAAATCAGGCCAAACAAGCCAAAATACATATTTACTACCATCAACTATTTGATGAGAAACCAATTCCAAGGTGTCTAAACCATATATACAGTAGACAAGATTGTTGTTGGATAGTTAAAGCTAGGGGGTGTCTCTTGACGCTTAATTATAAGCTTAATAAGAAAGAAATAAGCAATGTGATCTCTGTAACCAAGGTAAGGTAGAAGATAACCTACATTTTATGGCAGAATGCCCTGAGTTGGCACAATTTAGATTTAAATACTTTAATTATGAATATTTATAAATATTCTAAATCAAAATACAAAAGAAGAACTGCTTTGGCAAACTACACAAAAATATCTTGG
Source organism: Microvelia longipes (assembly GCA_018340805.1). Classification (NCBI taxonomy): domain Eukaryota; kingdom Metazoa; phylum Arthropoda; class Insecta; order Hemiptera; family Veliidae; genus Microvelia; species Microvelia longipes. The sequence continues at coordinate 25,806,224 of JACMZG010001863.1, read as the reverse complement.
CAACATAGATCAAAAAATCAATAAAAATAAGAAGTTAACAAAAATATATTTAATTTAATTTTATATTTTTATTTATAATTTATTTTCTATCAAATTGTAACAGTCAGCAACTCTCCTCCAGACAGCTCTTGCCATGGAGTAGACTTGAGAACTTGAGCATTTGTAATTTTTAGAATAATCAAATCAAATCGAATCAAAAAATCCTTTTATTGTTTTTTTCTTACAAATACAAATATTTAAAATAGTACAAAAATAGTAAAAAATTTACATAATGTTACTTTTAACAGAATAAAATTAAATAATGTACTGATTGAATTTTTGCTAAAGTTATTATAATATTATACATACATACATATATACATACATACACACACACACACACATATATATATATATATACCCATACATACACACACACATACATACATACATACACACCCACACATACATACACACCCACACATTTATATACATAAACAGCATTAATATGTTATTAGATTTTTACAAATAGTACAATATTTTAACATAGAATTTACATAGTGGTAGAAGAATAAAAACAATCCCTCGAGGAATAACCTGTGTGAGGGGGCTTTTATTGTTATAATTTATGGTTTTATATAAAGGTTAAAGGCAGCAGTTATTTGTACTTTATAAGTTCAAGTTTAATATTTAAAGGAGAGAGAAAAGAAGATATCAATATATTTTAAAGCACAAGTTCAGAATTAAAAAAGTTAATAAAATTTAAAAACGAATATATTAAAGAGATCAAAATTAACTTAATGGCTAATAATTTAAAATTAGAAGAAATTAGAGGTACATTATGAATAAATGAGAGCATTCATTCATTCATAGTTCAATTTATATCGAAGGACTTGTATATGTTTTTTAACAATTGTAAAAAATCTGAAAATAATCCACTGACTTGAAATTTTGTTTAAGTGTATACCTTTACGTAATAAATAAGTACACTAAGTTTCGTTTTAATGTGACAAGTATATCCATAATTTTTGGTGGAACATAAAATTTAAGCAGTATTGAGTGTGTTCAGTGTCTGAATGGGTGAAAGGTGGGAATGAAACGAATCTATTTACTATCTGTTCTGTTTTTATTTTGTTTTGGTAATCAAAACCTGGCTCAATTCAAGCATTAGTATTCTGTTCCTAATCCTTTCAGGCTTCATTTTTTTATAAAATATAAAAAATCAATGTTAGAATATCGTAAAATAATGCACATTCCATTGTTATTTTAGAGATGTGGGCTGGTATATCAGTATAATCAATGAGTACCAACTGATTTAAAATTAATGAGAACATTTTTTGTTTTTATTAATTCCTCAAAGTTATGTATTTATTTATTCCACAAGGTAAAGCATTTATTTATTCCTCAAAGTAAAGTATTTATTTATTCCACAAGGTAAAGCATTTATTTATTCCTCAAAGGAAAGTATTTATTTATTCCACAAAGGAAAGTATTTATTTATTCCACAAAGGAAAGTATTTATTTATTTCATAAAGGAAAGTATTTATTTATTCCACAAAGGAAAGTATTTATTTATTCCTCAAAGGAAAGTATTTATTTATTCCTCAAGGGAAAGTATTTATTTAAAAAACATAAGTATGTATTTGTACCACACACTGAAATGTTTATGTATTTCACAAACTAAAGTATTTTTACAGGATATCACAGAAAGTTGCAGATATTTTAGAGAATTTTATGGGTAGTTTATCAGTTTTAATATTTGCCACTTGCTCCAGTATATCATCTGTTAACGGTGCGCTGTTCAAAAGAAGAGGAAAGTCTGTTTTTTCAACAGTTGTATCAATTCAACCTCTAACTCAAGTAAGTTCAATTTTAATTAAATTCATTAGTTATTAGCAGATTTTTAGATATTTCTATAAAATAAAACCTCAGAAACACTCATTTGAGCTTTTATTCCATCAAATTCATCTCATTTGAACTAATCCATGATGACATCATATTGTTTGTTCATTTTTATATTTTTGAAGGACCCTTTGTTCTTTAACTCTTTAATTGAATAGATCCTATTTTCTGGTTAATATGGTATAAAGCTATGTATGAAGTAAATAAAATAAACTGATTTTACAAAAAATTCCATAACCCTTTTTTTGAGTAAAACATTTGTTATCTAAAGCAAGACCCATTATTTCTGAGACAAATGTAAGTAACATAATGTAATCCAAACTTCATGACTAAACATAAAATTCCTGGAGGTCTATTCCCTGCAAGGTGAAGCTCTGAGCATTGTTATGAATAATTTGTGTAGAGTATCAACCATTTAATTTATTTTGCTTCTTTCTTTGTACTTGTTTAGGAAGATAGGATTGAAATAATGAAGTGCGCTATCCTTAACAGGACTGGTAACACTGATGAGTCATTGAATCAACTTGATCTTGATTACTACTCTTCTCTTACTGATAGCTACGTACCAGCTGATTTAAATAAATTTATTGAAAAAGCTATTTTTGAAGCTTCTCAACGACTTTGTAAGATATTAAGTATTATATGTAATTACTTAAATTTAGTTATAAATAATGAAAACTACGAAGTCTCTACACAAAACAAAACTTTATTGGCTAAGCGTTTTCAACCTACAAAGAGGCCATCATTAGTGCCAATTCTACAAACAAGTACAACAGAATAAACCAAAATAAAATAGTGTGGAAAAACAAATAATGATGCAAAGTATATCAGTAATCTAAATAGTGTAAATTTAAAGTGATTACCATTGAGATGTTAAAAAGGAAGATGAACGAGTCTATTTTTTTACTTGATATCAGAGTCAGACTGACAGTTGGAGGCGTGGGCGCCTGTAGCAAAGCTTTCAGTTGGACGGATGACGCTCCTCTCTCATTCAAATTTAAATCACCTACTCTGTTCTGACTCCGCTCAATTTCCAATTTTTTACCAAAAAATCCATCTTTTGGCCTTTACTAACAAAATGCAGACACCCGACTTTATGAGGACTGTTTAAAGTTATTTTCAGTATTTAAATTATAAGGAAGTAAGTAAATGTTGATAAAATTTACTCTGATTCTGTCTCCATCTATGTTCCCTAGCCCTGGTAAGTATGTTTCTGTCAGTTTTGCCTAGATACTCAGCTTGCCATATGCCACATTGTACCGTGTAAATTCCGCTCCTGTATAACGGTGGTATTGGGTCCTTAACGGAGCTTAAAATATTCCTTAAGGTTTTAGTACAGGAAAAGCTCACTTTATAATTATTTAGTTTAAGTACAGATGCTATGCGTTGAGAAATACTACCAAGGTAGGGAATGGATCACCATTGAGTATTGTTTATGTTGCTTCCTTGTTCCTCAGCCATAGCTTTAAGAGTCAGTTTACGAGCCATGTGCGTTGTATAACCGTTTGTCGTAGCTATATTATGAATCCTGGTTAGCTCTTTGTTATAGGCTAGGTCTTTAAGAGGAAAGGATTTAAATTTGAATGAGAGAGGAGGGTCCTCCCCTCTACTGAATGCTATGCTACAGGCGCCCACACCTCCTCCTGTCAGTCTGACTCTGATATCATGAAAAAAACATTTTTTCACATCTCAACTGTAATCACTTTAAATTTACACTATTTAGATTAGTTATTTTATTTGCATCATTATTTGTTTTTTCACATTATTTTATTTTGGTTTTTTATTCTGTTGTACTCGTTTTTAGGTTCTGCACAACCTCTTTTTAGGTGGAAAACCCTTTGTCAATAAAGTTTTGTTTTGTGGAGAGACTTCGTAGTTTTCATGATTTGTGATGGACTCCATTCACGCTTATTCTAATCATTAAACTTAGTTAGTTTTATGGGTACATATTAGCACATAACATACATGGTACATAGCATATTGGGTATAATGGTCTTCATTGTAACCAATAAAACCATAATGTTTTTTAATCAAAATAAAAACGGAGTACCTCGGAACTTTTCCTCATCAAGTAGGGAGGATGAGCGTAGTGAATTCCTCTACTTCGGACGAGCTTCGCTCATCCTCAGAATATACAATTCTCTAGATTTATATACTGGAACACGTCTTTGGACTCGCTCCACTCTTCCTCAGATACTAAATACATCTGTTCCCATATAGTACTGAATGCGCTCAATGCTGCTTAACTTTTATGATCTATTAAAAATCATATATATACTTGTCATATTTAAATGTAACTTGGTGTACTTATTTATTACGTAAAGCTATATACTTGCACCAAATTTCAACTCAATTTGATTAATTTTCGATTTTTACAATGTTTTACTAAATGTACAAAAGTCATTTATAAAAAATTGAACTAATATTGATAATAGGATGAAACTTGGTACATATATTTATTTGTATTATTTATGACTACATGATTTTTTGTTTAATTCTGGTCACATCCCGGTTTCCAATTTTTTTGTAAACGCAATCACAATACTTTTCCTATATACCTGCGGTATAAATGTGGAAAAGTAAAAATGAATGAAAACATTTTTAAGAATAATCTAATTATACAATTACTTTTAAAAATAATACAGGCTTTCATATAATTTAACATTCTTTTTGATATTATACATTTGAATGTAACTCTACTGGTTGTGCATTAATCGTTAAACAATAATACATTAATAATTGTTATTATACATTGCTGCAATGTGAAGTATTATAGGCATAAACCAAGAACAAGTCTCTTCACTAAATCTGATTTCATTTAAAACAAGAGCCGACTTTAAACCACTCATGGTCATTCTGAGTCATGCTAAATGAGTGCGTCCTAGGCTTCTGAAGGACTATATTTAGCTCAGCACTCATTTAGCATGACTAAGGATGACCAGAAGTGGTCAAAAGTCAGCGCTTGTTTTTTAATTAAATTAGATTTAGTGAAGTGGCTTGTTTATGGTTCACCACATCTTTAGGGTAATTTTTCCCTAACCTGAAGGGGTCAATTTCTAAGCTGAATATAAGCTTAGAAGTCAATTTAGAGGCTTTGCTCTAGGAATTATAACCTATGTTTAATTAATTATTTTATTATTGATGTTTAGCGTTATCTGAAAATCAACCAGTAATAAGTAAAGAAGATTTGAAGAATGCTTATGAGTCTACTTCTATTTTAATTCACAATAAATTAAAAGTTAAGAAAAAGCATGATATAAAACTTTCTGATGTTGGAGGTCTTAAGAATGTAAAAGAAAAACTTATTGAAATTGTTGTATGGCCTTCAAAGGTAAACTAATATGTATAAGTTTTAGTTATTATTTATTTATTTTTAAATTTACACAAGCGGCCAAGGCCGATTAAAACTCCACATAATTGTATTATTAAAAATTACAATGAGAAAAAAAAACAATAAAATTAAAGTAGACATTATAAAGTTAAAAAAAAAAAAAAACTAAATGAAAATAAAATACAAGTTTGAGAAAAATTAAATATTAGGTAACAAACACTAATAACAATTAAAGCATGTTTAGGCAAATTGCCAGTTTTGTAAAAGCTAAGAACTAACATATCAAAGTACAAAATAGGAAGTATAGACCGCAATAAATTATCTTTGGCACAATAAAAAAGATTAAGAGTAAAAAGATTCAATCAGTCCTTAAAAAAATAATATAACTATCTAAGACCTTCATAATAATGCAAGTAAATAAAATAATTATCAAAGAGTTATGTTAAAAAAAATATTTATGTTTAAGCTAAATTGCACTTTTTTTTACGTATTGGTACTTAAGACTCTACTTTTAAAATTATTAATTAATTTTTTTACTATAATTATTTACTTGTATAATACGACACACGGCTAAAATCAATTGACAGCCCGCCAAAATCTCAATGTTTTAAACCCTCATTTTTTAATTAAAAAATCCCGTATTTTAAGTAACAAAAAAAATCCCTACTCTGGCAACACTGAAAGTCAGGTTATGTTTTGAATTTTATTTGTTTTTATTTGATATCGTATTTTTTTTTAAATTATTTATTTACTTTTTAAGTAGGAATATTGTTGTATCTTATAAATTTACCAACTTAGTGTTGCTTTAAATTTGTTCGGAATGTATGAATTAAGTGGAGTTAAAGTTGTTTATTACGTAATGCAATGGATCATAATAGTTCTATGATAAAAGTTTAACGATTTAAATAAATCGTCAGTTATAATTACTTTTTTCCAAAAGTTTGTATAATTGAATGTGTATTGTTTCATATTATAAAATAATATGACACATTATGCATTCATGACTTAAAAAAGTCAAGACTGTCATGTATTGAAAGTCATGGCATTTTCCAAAGAAAAGAATGCTGTCTTTTGGTTGACAGACCACAGACCCTGCGCTGTACTCAAATAGCAAGAAATGCTTGAAGAATACATCAATGTCCATGCGTCAAATATAGACACTCAGATCATATTACAACTCTGCAATAATTCGATGAATTGAACAGATTGGAATGAAACGAAACCAACTCAAACAGATAAATATGCACAATGAGGGAAATAAAAGCGACGCGAGGTTACAAATATTTACAACCAGTGTTGCCTTTTTATGATTTTATTTACGAAAAAGGTATTTTTGTATACCGAGGTTGGCATAAGGTGGAGGGGAAAGAGCGTGGTCGGTCTGAACCAATAGAATTCTTTCCCTCACAGATTTTGGCGCGCTGTCAATTGATTTTAGCCGTGTGTCGTATTATAGTACATATTGTTTATTTAAATTGATAGACAGGAACCTTTTATTTAAAAGGGATGATTATTACTTAAGAAATGATTGTTTATACCACAATACCTTAATATTGCTCATATTTGCCTAAATAGAATAATGTTTTTGTTCATACTTATATGTTGATTAATTTTTAATATTTCCTAATATTTTTAATTTCTCCTAGATTATACTAATATAAATTTTCAATTTTGTCCTTGCATATTTTTATTACAGTATGGTGCATTGCTAAACCAATGTCCTCTGAAAAAACAAACAGGTGTATTAATATATGGAGCACCAGGAACAGGAAAGACCATGCTAGCTCGTGCTATAGCTCATGAAAGTAATCTGAACTTCATTACAATCAAGGTATTTGTTATATGATGTAATTTGTTTTTACTAATTTGCTTAGTACTCTAAAATATTTTAATAATATTTTAGTATTTTAACATTATCACTAAAATATTAGTTATCAACAACCTTAGTACATCTATTTGTTTAAAAATATATGCATGCAAAAAAGGACCCGATTAAGTGATATAAATATAAAAATAAATGTGTATGAACATTTGTTGGCTGCTAAATGATTTAGAAATATGATGGGCTTACAATTAAAATATTGATTTATGTGCCAAAGGAGTAAAGAATAGTATTATTTCCCTGGGCAGTTAGTTGGTTCCTAAGGTGAAAGCCAAGGAAACCAAAGCATTTAAGTCATGAGGCAAAGCTGAGGAATTTATGTGTTTTACTCCCGAGGCAAAGCCACCATGGGAGTTATGACTATTAACTTCCTTGGCGAAGCTAAGGGAGTTGAAAAGTATCTTTTCCTCCCTTGGGAGTAAGAAGTAATGGAAAGTAGACAGATAACACAGTGGAATTTACAGATAGATCATATTATATTAAGTAGTTAACAATGAACAGAACGAACGATAGAATGAGAGTTTTTACTTATATTGACATGAAGGGTCAATAATAAAAATATTCCTGTCAGAGAAACTAAATTTCCCCAACAAGAAGTGCTTCTTTAGTCAATAACCTTCACATTATACACTTTCTGGAAATAAAATGTTTTTTTCTTTAAAGATGTAGTTTTATTTTTGACTTTTAATGAGCATCTATGGTTTTAAATTTATTGATATTCATGCATATTAGTTTATATCGAAGCAGTTATTTAATTTTCTTTTTATATCTGTCCAAAATGTGATAAAAAATAATAATTTTGATGGTGCTTTACAGCCAACTTGCTGATATTTATTCCTTTTAAAATAACATTTAGTCTATAAAATTCATTTTTTAATGTTTGTTATACAATTACATTAAATCTTGGGCCACTTTAAGATGGCCCTATAAACACATAAATAGATTAATTCCTAATCCCATCTACTGTTTAAAATTTTTACAAATAATATTAAAGTAATATAAGTATTTATTAGAACTTTTTATTCATAGGGGCCTGAGCTTATGTCAAAATACATTGGAGAAAGTGAAGAAGGAGTAAGAAGAGTTTTTGAAAAGTAAGTAAATCAGTATTTAAATCAATTGTGAGTTCTCGACAATTCTAATTTAGTTATTCCAGTCAACCAATGCCAAAAAAAAAAAAAATAGTTATGTTATGTTATCTATAATTTATATTTTACTGTGAAACTGATGGTTGATTATTTCCAATATTAGTATCGTTATGTGAAAATAATTGAGTACTTTACATTACATACGTACAAAGTAAATTACATTACCATGTACTTTGCTTGAGAGTGTATATTTGTATTGCCACATGTGGATTACAGATCTGGTACTTGTTCTAGAATTGTTTTTTATTGCCATTAGAGAAAATGGATTATTTTTCTCACTCCAATCAATAAAATATTAAAAATAAATGTAAATTATCTCTTTAAATGCATTGAATGTAAAACATCATCTTATGTCATTATTCACCAGCAACTCTAGATAAAAGTTATTTATCCATCCAACACTAAATAAAACAAATAATGTGTTTGAAATTATCCTTTGTTTCAGTGCCCAAGCGGCTAAGCCAAGTTTACTTTTCTTTGATGAATTTGAAAGTTTAGCTCCAAGGTTAGCTTTCTTTGGTTATTTATTTTATTTAAAAATTGTCATTCTGATTATTATTTCCTCTACTCTAAGGCTAGCCAATAAGTAATGGCAACCAATCCTAGCTTCTTATATTTTCAATTATAAAAGTAAAGCAGTTGTTAAATTTTTAATAATAAAACAATTTTCTTATTTTCGATAAGAATTACATTTTACTTGAAGACTAAGTATATTTTTATGCTGTAATCTGGAAAAATATGGAAAAATAAAGTACATAATTGCATTATGAAAAACATATTAAATCAATTTTAATCTATTAAATCGTGTTTATATGCAGGTTATCAGGCCTGTAGCCCTCCTGTAAAAAGTAAAAAATTTCGCTCCCTATGACGAGGTTTTCTGTGGAAGTCCCTTACAGGTGTGTGAATATCGCCCCCCTCTGGGATAGGTTAAGCCCCCTTACATGTTTTGGCTGGCTACAGGCCTGGAAGTTGTAAGACACAGATTATAAACGCACTATTAGAATTACATAAAAATGTTTTCAAATTGACCTATATCATTAATGCAAATTGTCTTAATAGTTAAAACTAAGGCCGGTATTCAGAATCATTTTTAAAAATCTTTCCTAGGTTGTTCCTAGCCTTTTCCTAGCTTTTAAAAAATCAACCCTAGGTATGATTTTATATAAATTTATTTATAGTAAAAAGTTATTAAAACTTAAAATGAAATAAAAACTTACATTGGAGGTAATTATAACTTATTTTTTTATTTATCTTTATAATAATTATTTGTATCGACTATTTCATAAAAATAAAAAAATGACCAGTAAAAGAAACCTGCAAAAAAATAAAGGCCCTTAAAATATGTAATTTTATAAAGGTTAATAAAATGGAAACAATTAGATTAACATAAATTTTGATTGGTTACGATTATTTTAAAGTATCTAAGTGCGTGACCTTGACCTAGTGAAGGTTTGAAACTTGAAAATGATTTGCATTTTCTTTTCAATTATATAGAAATAATATTTTTTTTCTTTATCAACACTGATCTATTAATCATAGATGGCGCCATTTTAATATCACATTAAGTCAAATAATTAGTTTGTTAGTAAAGCATTTTAAGAGGGGTTGATATTGTAAACAATTCAAAAAGTATGCTGAACAAAAAATATTCATGCGTGGAAAATATTTTTGAATAATATTTACCTTTCATAGGTTAGCCAATTACCCATAAATATTTTGTTTATTTCACAACTTTCCAGAAATCTCAGCAATTTTTTAATTAACTTCTTTAAAGTTTTAACTAAAGAGGTATAAAAATAAGGTGACAGTGTTCCAACACCCTTCACACAGGCCTTAGCAAATTCTGTAACTTTTAGTTCCTCCAAAACTAAAATGCTAGTTATTCCTTCATCATTTTTAAAGAGCAGCTTTATTTAATTTGGTTTATGTGTCAAAAATTACGTTTTTTGTTAACCATTGCTTAGCAATGGATATAAATCAACAAAACAGGATGGAGAAACAACTAGCGCTGACTTGCGACATAGTAGTTGAACTAGATTCCCCCTTGATTGAAAGCTGGTCCATCTCACCTATTGAGAAAAAGGTTGGAGTGGGATCACTGTCTCTACTCATTTTTACATCACTTTAGTTTTAACAAGTTTATGATGTTTTCCTCTTATAATATTTTTAGCATTTATTGCAAGGTTAGCAATCAAGAAGGTGGTAGCTGAATCCCCGTTAACACGAGGATTTTCAAAATAGTAAACCGATCTATTTCACCCTTTTTCTAGATGAGAATACAAAATACTACCCCGTTGAGGCTGAGTTTTGAATTCCCTGTTTTTAAAGACATATTCAAAACCCTGTAACAACTGCTCTAAAAAATGCTTGATTGACTCACTATATAATAACTATATAGTATAGTAGTATATAGTATAGTAACTATATATTCCTCTATGGATTGACTCATTTTTTTTTATCAAAGTAATAGGTATTACAAAACTATTAAAATCTTTGCGTTCATACATCGTGAACAGTGTGCAAAATTTATCATTGTATTCATTCTTTGTTTAGGGCAAAACATTCTGTTATAGCTCAACCAAGAAGGTAAAAAAAAATTTACCTTCCCCTTAAATAAATTTGAGATTGCCGCATCTTAAAAAAAGTATATATTTCCAAACAAGTTACTCATTTTTACCAAAACGGATTTGACGCAATGAAATGAAATAAAACAGAGTCTCTCCACTAATGATATATATTTGACATAGCCAGCTTTCAATCTTAACAGATCATCATCAGTGCCGGCGAGCAGCGAAGAAAAGAGTTAGGAGACAGCGGTTACAGTTTTGTCTAGAGGTTTGTAGCTGACTGGATTTGAAGCATTTCTTTCTTTGCCAGACCTAGGGGCTAATAATACTACTACTACTACTTTCTGGGGGGCTAATACAGGTCAAAGAGCTAATATGTGCCAGTTTCCAAAATATCAAGTAAATATTAGTAAAAAAGCAGAGGGAGTGTCATGTGTTTCCATTTTAACCACTATTTCGAGGGACCAGTGATAGCAGTCTATCAAAGGTTTTTGATTTGTAATAGCAGAATAAATATATTTTATATTTTTTTAATATTAATAATAAATAATTGAAGAATTTATTTATAATAATAAATTGTATTATGTATGTATGTTTCATGCATTTTTTGTATTCTTAAACAATAAAATGTTATTGTTGCCTGAATATAAATCTCTTGTAGATCTTATATTAGACTAGATTTGGACAGCAGCTGTCAATTTAGTATTATTATATGTAACACACGGCTAAAATCAGTTGACAGTGTGGAAAAATAATGCCAAGGAGCAAATGAGGTTATTACTGGAGGTTAAACCACATCCATCATTTCAAATCGGATCAACTTCATTAGTTTCTCAACATTTTCCCCCCGCTGTCATCTGATTTTAGTCATATGTTAAACTATAATAACTTATATAAAAGTGTTATATTGTCCTAGGCGAGGTGAGGAGCAGACAGGAGTGACTGATAGAGTTGTGAATCAATTGCTAACAGCCTTAGATGGCGTTGAACCAATATCAGGAGTTACTGTTATAGCAGCTAGTAGCAGGCCTGATCTTATTGATCCTGCTTTACTCAGACCTGGCAGATTATCTCATCATTTATTCCTATCATATCCTGATAAGGTTTGTTTACTGTAGTTATTGGTTCCATGGCTAATTGCCATATTATTGTATCAAAGGATAAAGTCATGTATTTTAAATAAGTAAATAAAGGTATGTTTAAAATATTTGCTATTTCTTTGAAGAAATCCTAAGTTATAATTTAGGTTGATAAGTAGCTCCTCCCTTTTTATTGAGTTCATGTACTGGATACACTTTATTTAATACAAGAAATCTCTAATCTTAACTTTAATGGAAAGTTTTTGTATTTGTTTTCCCTTGATGAGGAGCTTAAATTTATATAGGTTTCTCTTGAATTGGTTTTAATCTTTTCCTTTTATTGTATAGTTGGGAACTTAATTTAAAGTTATCTCAATCTATTAGATTTTAATTTGAAAACGAAGTTGTGTGATCGGGAAGCAGCCCATATATAGAAAATTTAAGGTAAACTGCTATGTATCGATAAATATGACAAACAAGTGGTCTGGACTAGAAGGATCTCAATTGATATTTATTATGTATCTTTATAAATTAAATTTATAATTCATATTTATTTAAATAAATAATAATTCGTGTATTATTTATAAATTTCAGACTGATAGGGTTGAAATATTGGAGAAGCTGACACAGACTGTTGAATTATCAGATGATGTAGATTTTGAAACCATTGCTAGTCTTACTGATCAATTTTCTGGTGCTGATCTCAAAGGTCTATTAACCACTGCTCAAATTCAAGTTTTAGATAGAGAATGTATGTATTAATTCACTAATATTTTATGAACACTTTATAAGAATAAATATTTTAATATTCAATAACATTAATAGAGCAGGTCTCGGTGTTGTGATAGTTAGCGTGTGCGCCTGCCACCCAGATAGTCCGGGTTCAATCCCGGTCGGGGCCTCTGTGCTGCCCTTTGAATGGGACGTTAAGCTGGTGGACAGATTAAGCCTGAAGGTAGGTCCTGATATTACGTTAAACCTATGTGATATCAGGACTCGTAAAAGATCCCTAACCTTAAATGAACCTGGGATTAGGCAAAATTTAGGGCCTTTAATAGTTTCTGCCTTATGGTTTCAAGAGCAGCTAAGCTTAGCTGCTCTTGAAACCAAGAGGGGGTTGTGAGGTTTTTTGGTTAAAGCTATAGAAACTTCTGTGGACTACACACAAAATGCCTGCACTAGTACTCATAAGGCAGAACACTGTCTTCTATCTAAGAGAGTTAGCCAAAAAGACCCAACAACGTGGTCTACTGCTGATCACCTCTCAAAATTGCTATAAACCAAAAAAGGGTTTGATTTAATTCGAGTTGTTCATTAGATATAAAGGATTCATCTGATGTAAATGAAAATATTTTGACCTTAATGACTAAATTATAAAGATTTAATTTTCATAGTATTGAGTATGTTTTAAATTGTAATAAGAAGGTATAGTATATACCTTTTTGTTTGGCCCAGTTCCTTAGTAATAAATTTGAACCACTGCAAATATTTAACATTGATTTTAAATGTCATTTGTTATAGATTATGTATTTATATTTGTATTCTCTATCATCTATTTTTTCATACTTATTATCTACTTTTCCATTCTTTCTTTGTTTTTATTTTTTCATTCTTTTTCTGTTTCAGTTGATTCAGAGGCTGAAGTAGAGGTAAATAAAATTATAAACATATTTTTTTAACTGTTAATTTAATATTTTTGAAAACATTTTACAGTTTACTGACAGTAATGGAATCAGGGTCTGCCTCAAACCAACTGAAATTGACCCTTAGAATCCCTATGAATTTAGCCTGGAAGTCTTATTCAAATAGCTTCAGGCTAGCTCTTGATACATACCTTGCTCCCTTCCATCTCAGCCCCCTGACTCCTTTTTAGCGAATTTCCTTTGGAAATTCGCCTAATGGGATAGGCGTCATGGCAGAATTCGAACCTCGGACCACGACACAAATCCGTTTCAGAGGTCCCTTATGACGAAAAAAAATTTTCGCAAGACTATATATATATATTATATATATATATATATATATATATATATATATATATATATATATATATATATAATATATATATATATATATATATATATATATATATATATATATATATATATGTATTTCTAGACACTTTCTTGTAAACACTCTATCTTTCGAACCGATAAATATTTTTTAACCAAACTTGGTACAAAAATCAACCTTCGGGAGGACACGAACCCTATTGAAAACCAGGTTTTTGTGACGTCAACAACCCGGTTTGCTGAGTCAGCGAAATTTTCAAAAATCGGCAAAATTCAGGGTTAATATTTTTTGCCGCGAAAAAGGTCAATATTTATGTTTTTGAGACGCTGAATCGAATGAAACCGGTCCGAAGTCGATACGACCACTCTAAGTGACCTAAAAATCGAAAAAACCATTGTAAATGACCGAAAACCAAAATTTAGGTCGATAAAAAATAAATTTCGAGTAGGGTGTCGTCTTCTATGTAATTTTGGGCGCTGAATCGAATGAAACCGGTCCGAAGTCGATACGACCAATTTAAGCTACCAAAAAGTCGAAAAAACCACAAAAATTATAAAAAACCAAAATTAGGGTCTTTGAAAATTAAATTTCGAGTAGGGTGTCGTTTTCTATGTTTTTTGGGCCTCTGAGTTGAATACCAGTGGTCCGGAGTCAATACGAACACTCAAACTCAGGGTACCTGGGTTCAAATCCTGGAAGGGTCAATATTTTTTTATCGTTTTTTTTACTTAATATAAGTTTACAACTAGAAAATAATTCTGGCGCAGTGGTCCGCATGTGGGCGAATTTCCTTTGGATGCGTGCACTCAAACCCAGAGTACCTGGGTTCAAATCCTAGTAGGGACAATAATTTTTTATTGTTTTTTACCTAATATAGTTTACAACTAGAAAATAATTCTGGCGCGGTGGTCCGCATGTCGGGCAAATTTCCTTTGGATGCGTGTTTCCGTGCTTTTTACATTATATAAGTTTTCAACTACTAAATAAATAATTCCGGCGCGGTGGTCCGCTGTCGGGCGAATTTAATTTATTATGCGTGTTTCCGTAATAAACAACCCATTTCTTGCTTATGCAAGAACCATGCCCATTGCGTGGTTCCGGTTCATGCTTTAGAACCTAAGCAGTTACTCAATTGTCAAGCACTGCTCGTAACTCATTTTGTCTGTATTTTTCAAAGGAAATGCGCTAAAACCTTTAAAGATAACTTACTAAGCTTAAAGATAAGTAACTATGCTTTAAACTAGTGCAAATAATAGTGCGTACATCTAATTTTAGAGGCATAGTTTTGTACAACCAACTGGATAATTATGCGCATTTCCTTTGAAAAATACAGACAAAATGAGTTACGAGCAGTGCTTGACAATTGAGTAACTGCTTAGGTTCTAAAGCATGAACCGGAACCACGCAATGGGCATGGTTCTTGCATAAGCAAGAAATGGGTTGTTTATTACGGAAACACGCATAATAAATGAAATTCGCCCGACAGCGGACCACCGCGCCGGAATTATTTATTTAGTAGTTGAAAACTTATATAATGTAAAAAGCACGGAAACACGCATCCAAAGGAAATTCGCCCGACATGCGGACCGCCGCGCCAGAATTTTTTAAAGCTTTTGCATTATTTAATAGTTTGTCATTGTTCCCATTTCTTATTTTATATAAATTACTTAGGATGCATTCGCGACGCTCGAGCGCTCAGAGCGTTCTGAACAAGAGGTGTATTCTAGTTACCATGATTGTGCTCAGAGGCATGGCCAGGGGGAGGAGCCAAAAGAAGCGGGAAGCCAGGATAGTAGTGGTGGGACTGATCCTACTAATCGTGCTTTCGGCAGGTTCAGTTCGATCACTTCTCCCCACTCCTATTCAATTGAAACTTTCTTAGCGGGAAATACAAAATTTTATCACACCTTCATATTCAAATGTACTGTGCTGTTTCTGTGTTGTGCTGTTTCTCTTTAATTTATAGGTTTTACTTTTAATTAAATGATTGAATTTTTGAAAAAATGACAACAACAGTAGCATAACCTAATAACTGTACACACAAGCCTGAATAAAACGCGTTCGCAAGACCAAGTGTGGTCAGTACGAAGGTGGGGGAATTTTTGTCCCCACCATCCCCCTGCTTAACATATGCTGCTTTAAATATGCTGCTTTTTACAATTTTCTTTTGGATTAAAATAATTTTGCTTCTTTGCGAGGAAAAATAATAAAAAAAAACCTAAACAAAGTGATGATTTTTGGATAGAAAAAAATGTTTTTTTCATAGACAATAACCTCCGTTTTAAAGTCAGTTAAGTGGGATTCTTGCATTGGTAGCAAGAGAAACAGCTTCGTTTTGGAAAATGCTGTTAGAGTTTGAGTCTGAGTTCAACAAAACTTACCCTTACCTTCTTTTGTTAATATTTCAGAGGCAGGACTAACACTTTTAACTGAAAATGTGCATCCTCCATCCTTTTATTTTTATGAAATTTAAATCCTTTAGCTCAGTAACATGGTTATTGTGTTTATTCTCATCTAAGTCGGAAAAAATTGATAAATGACAAAATCTAATGCTTTATTTACTCATAGCACAGACAATAATTTAATTTATTGTTTATCTGTACTGAAACTGAATAATATCCAAGCAAGATTCTATGCTTTCATTGAATTAAAGAAAATATAGTTAAATGTGCTACTACTTCCTTTTGTTTATTTCTTCTAATTGTATTGAAGCTTAAGTTTTGTTGTTCATTTCTATCTAAATGTGTAACACTTGCTTGTTTGTAAGTATAAGAAAGGTGAATCAAAATTTTTTAATTAAAACTTAGAGCACATATACTACCAGATTATTCACAACACAGTATTTTTTTACTTTGAACTTATTCACACTCTTTCAAATACACTTTATTAGCCTTTACTGTATTCTGTGGTGGGTATAATAATAATAATAATAATTCAAATATGGCAAGGGGGGTCAAGGACTTTAGTGGTATAATAAGTAGAACGTTCATCTTTTACTGAAATAATTTACTTTCCATTTTAGTGAATGCCTGTAGGGTTTGTATGTAAAAAATGAGAATCCCTAATTGTAATCCTGAGTTTGATAGGGGCTTTAAATGGTTTATGTAGAGACCTTGTGATTTTAAGTACTCGTAAAATATCTTGCATATTAACTTGAGTTTTGGTAAAATTCAGGGTCTTAAATCAAACATTAATCTGTAATATAGTTTTGTCTTTACCTAACAAAAAAAACAAAAACACTTTTATTTTTTATCTAAAAAGATACAATTTCAAAATGTAATAAAAAAACGTTCCATAGTCGAAAAAAGATCCCAACTCCATTGGACCTTAATAAATTTAATTAAGAATAAACTTTAAAGAAGTTTATTCTTAATGTGGGGGAACTTGTACCTAGTTATTACAATCACAAGTTTAAAAGTTAAAAATAGACTCCATAACATGATCATTTTTTATGAACATAACCTTTCTTTTTTTTATTTAACATAAGTCCGTGTTGATCAAGCTAATATTTGCCAAGTCTTAAGTCTTGCTCTGCTGCCATACATGTTTCTGTGAGTGTCCAGTCAACTTTTAAGTAAACAGTGTCGTCTGCAAAAGCGTAAAGCATTCCATCAAGTTTTATTTCAAGTAAGTCATTAGTGAATATTGAATATAGCAATACTCCGAGGACACATGTTTGAGGGATAGAATTGCTCTGCATTTTGCTCAGTGATCTATAGCCTCTACTCTACTAACTACCACCAATCATAGTTAACTACTTTGTCTGCTCACAAGTAAGTAAGAATTTTGCTAGAATTATTACTTGATTCTTGCTAATATATATTTCTTTGTATTTAATGGAGCATTTCATTGTTCTGTTCATTTTATATTAGTTCATTTTTACCTATCAATCTGTGAAGTTAATATATTAACTTTGCAAACATACTTTATCTCTGGTACCATCATGTATGTCAAGGGTATCGTACATAATGGAGTTCCAATTTTAGGGGTTTGAAAAAAGTTTAAAGATGTGACCTCCTCTCACTATCAAGGGTGAATTTAAAAATAGGAATATTGAAAGATAATAAATTTGCTCTGTCTGTAATTAGCAACTGCTCTGCTGTTGAATTATAGTATATATTCTTATTTTTTAATTTATTTTTTCTTATACTTAATTTTAAAATGAAATAATTAAAGATTTTGAGATAAAGGTCTAATTTTAAATATGAAAGTACATTGTTATATTATATATCTTTTATTATTCTCACAAAATAATTGAGCATGGGGCCATTCTATGCCAAATCACTCGATTTAACAAATATCAGGTATGGGGTGCCTCGGTTAACTATTCCTTATCACATCAGATTCGCTATGGTCACCCTTTTTACTTCAGACTCGCTTCGCTCGTCCTCAGAGTATACAAATAGGAGGCCTTAAAAACACCTGAAACAGATAATTCCGGGGACATCCCAATTTTGGATTTTTTTGCGAACACAATATTTCCTTTATACCTACGGTATAAATGAGCTGTGTTACTTCTTGTGCTGAAGTATGCCTGATGTATGAAGTAAACAGCTATGCTCAAACAGCCATTTTTATTTTTCCTCAATTATACCTTAGGTATATAAGATAAGTATTGTTTGCAAAAAAATCCGAAATCGGGACGTCAACTGAATTATCCGTCCCAGTATATTTATGCTAGAGAGTTGTTACTTTGTGCAAAAAGCAGTATATATGTGCAGTTGTGCTATTCAGACAATTATTTTTTATAGCATCATGAACCCACAATAATGACAGCAAAAGTTTCGGAAACTTAATCATAAAACGCAGAAAAATGATTTGATCGGTTTGAGATTAGGCTAGCATGTAGCCATGTATAAGACAAACATATGTGCTAAGTTCCATCACATGGGCAGCAGTTCAATTTTTATCAAATGACTTGTGTAGGTTTTTTAAATAATTGTGAAAAATCGGCAAATTATCAAATTAAGTTGAAATTCAGTACAAGTGTAAACCTTTATGTAATAAATAAGTACACCCAAGTTTCGTGACAATACAATAAGTATATCCATGATTTTTGTTAGATCATGAAAGTTATGCAACATTGAGCATGGCCAATGCCTGGATGGGTGGCCGCTGGGAAAAAACGGATTTATTTACTATACGTGTTGGAGTATAAATTTACCGTCGTGTATATTCTGAGGACGAGGGAAGCTATTCTGAAGTAAGGTAGACAAGCATAGCATATCCGACGTGACAAGGAAAAGTTCCGATGTACCTCAACCCGATTTTTGAATCATGATACATTGTTTCTAGCAAACTTTAAAGGGTTAAAACACGACTTTTAGTTTTAAGGCATGATATTTTTTTTTTAAAAGGACTAGCTAACCAGCTTATGTAAATGCAATTTCTATCTAATTTTTGGGGGGTAAATTCAAAGCAAATTGAGAGATGACAATTCGTTTTTTGTAATATTATATTTTTAAAGCTTTTGCAAATAAACCAAACTTCCCTATATCTGACTCTAAAACAAGGAATTTAGCCTCAGCAATATGCAAAGCCCGTAACGGAACCCCGAAATCGGATTTGTCTTAAAAAGTGTGTTTGACCAAATACCATTCCCAAACACTGGATCTGGATATCTTTTTTTTAGTTTCCATGAAAGAGATAGAGGGGCATTCTGGTGAAACACGCTGTAAAGTCACCTACTTTTTAACTGCAATTGTTAAAATTAAATAACAAATAATAATTTGATGAGTAAATTTGTTTGAAATCTCTGTTGTCTTATTTACAGAGCGTTTTATTGAAGTTGAGGTTTTAAGTTGAGAATTGAGGACTAGAGAAGAGAATTGTATGTTTATTCTTTTCACCTTATTTCTGGTTCCCCGAGTAAACCCTCCGTAATGTCATTCTTTTCTTAATCTTTTCGTCTTCTCTTCATCGTTTTTCATTTTGCTCCGAAAACTCCATTTTACCTTTTCTGCAAACTTTCATTAAAAACCTCCGAGTAAATCAAGTTTATTTTTATATTTATTTATCCTAGTTCTAAACTGAAGATGCTGTTGTTAAACGAATTCTCCTTTTAGCTTTAAGGTCGCAAAAAATCTGTTGGAGCGTGTCAGTTTAGTGAAAATTGAGCTTTATACAAATTATAAAAGTCATCTTGTAATTGAAATCAAAAAGGTTGGGAGGGGGAATTACACTTTAACTAAGCGTAAAATTGTTTGCTCAGGTCGCTGGGGGGAGGGTTTGGGGATGAGGAGCTTACAAAATCTATTAGGGGTGTAGCGGATTTCACCACAACAAGAAACACTTGAATCTGAAAAAGAAAACAATCTTTTTTTTCGACTGCCCTCTTGCTCGAGCAAACACCTTTAAAATGTAATGCTCATTTCCTCTTCGATTTTTATCGGTTTCGATATCACCATTTTTTAAGGTGAACCCTATTTTGTCGCCTTAGAAGTGCAAACACAGTTCAGAGAAGCCCCGCGATTCTCTCCTTGTAGATCAAACATCTGCTTGTTTATTGTTGTTTGACTTTCATCAACTCGTTTCTCTTTTTATATAATTTTTTAAATTAAATTTCGATTTAACAAATGTCGGGTTGGTCTAGTTAAATGTAACAATTGTTTTGATTTCTTTGTCCCTTTAAAAAACTCACGTTTTTCAAAACGAAAATCAATTAGAATGAGTTATTTGTATTTTTAAGCAATCGAGCTGTGGTGTTGTCTTTGTGATTTGTTTTCTTTCAGTATTTTATTTAAATTAAATTAATTGTTAAATAAAAATAGAGAGGTTTTAATTCTTTTGAACGCCTCTTTTTAAATAAGTTGCTTTAAAAATGTTGTTGTGATATAATTAATTTAAATTATGAGCTTTCAAATTTCTTCCTTTCTTTTATGGAAACTGTAATGAATTTTCCTTTTCACGTTTTGTTATATAAGATTTTTGTGTAAATATCGTATTTAATCAAAAATTTCAGTTGATTCAAAGGTCTAGAAGTGCAATATCGCTTGAGAGCACGTTTTAATATTTCTCTTTTTGTTTTAACTGGTCAATCTAAAATTTTATATTATATTATATTCTAAGTGAGATAAATTACTAAAAAATCGAGTACGGGGTACTTGGTACTTGGGTACCTCGGAACTTTTCCTCATCACATCAGATTCACTACGCTCATCCTCCGTTCTTCGGACTCGCTTCACTCGTCCTCAGAATATACAATTCGACAAATGTATACTGCAACACGTCTTCGGACTCGCTTCGCTCGTCATTAGATAGTAAATACATCATTTTCATTCCCAGCGGTCTCCATCTACCAGGCAATGACCACGCTCTGTTGGATCCATGATCTAACAAAAATCATAGAAGTACTTTTATCATTAGTGTAGGTATTATTATGTAGAGGTATACACTTGTATTGTCTTGAATTTAAACTTAATTGCATTATTTTCTTTTTTACAATGTTTTAAAAAATGTACACAAGTCATTTAATAGAAATTAAAATAATTCTGATAATGAGATTAAACTTGGTACATATATTTATTTGTCTTACGTAAGATTACATGTGTGCCAAATTTCAACCCGATCACATCATTTTCCCGCGTTTTATGATTTTTAGAATCATTATTGCGGGTTAATGAGGTCATAAAAAATATTTTTTGGATAGCTCAACTACACCTGTAGACCGATTTTCGTACGAAGTTTCAACTCTCTAACATGAATACAATACAGTGATTTTTTTTGAAAGTGAGAAAAATAATTAAAAAAATGTAAATAAATCTTGTGCTCATAGCGGGCGTCTGGAATTTAGTTGTTAAAACCGAAAACGAAAATCCAATTGTGTAAAATTTGGCACAAGTGTATCGTTTTAGGTAATAAATATGTATACTAAGTTTCATTCCAATTATTGTATCTACGGTTTTTGTCGGATCACTAAAGTCGAGAGAGTTCCGTACCTAGATGAGAGACCGTTGAAAATAAAATGGTTGCTTTAAGGTTTGAGATCGAGCAAAGCGAGTCCGAACCCGTACTATAATATAAGTTAGGTGATATCCGTATTCTGAGAACGAGCGAAGTATATATATATATATATATATATATATATATATATATAATATATATATATATATATATATATATATATATAATATATATATATATACATATATATATATATATATATATATATATATATATATAATATATATATATATATATAATATATATATATATATATATATATATATATATATATATATATATATATATATATATATATATATATATATATATATATCTGAAGTAGAGAGAATTACTGTAGCGATTCCGATAAAGCGAGGAAAAGTTCCGAGATACCCCGCATCCAATTTTTTATTTACCTTTACCTATATTAATTGCATACTAAGATCTCTCGTCATCATTATTTTCGTTTATTCTTTTTAATTCTGAATCAGATTGTTTGCTCCATTATTTCATCAACAAGGAAATGAACAAAACTCCAGCTATCAGATAAAGAGGAATTAGGGAAACTAAAAGACGACACATGTTTAACCTTACTAATATGGTTTTGTTATCTTCGCTTTCTACACTTAATGTCATTAATATCTATACCTTAAACTTATATTTAATTACATATTTCCTTTTTGTTTTAAGCTTATCTTTTAGGATAAATTCAGCTTAAACTGTTCCATTATCTCGAATTCAAGAAGCTTGCTGTTTATGCTTAATGTTGGCTAAAGATAAGGAACTCTAACACACGTTCCCTAATGTTTTAAATTCAATTAAGGTTGTTTATATATCTGTTTGTTATCTTTAATTATTGTTTTTTGTTAGGTTTACCTGGCTTTTACTTAGTTAACTTTGGTTTTACAGTTTTATACCTTCTTTGTATGATTTTAGTTTTGAAGCTTTATCCTTTTGTTTTTTTCATTTTTTTTTTGTTTAAAATACGTAGAAAATTTATGACGAGTTATTAGAGTCAGGAATGAATTAGTATAACTAACGTATTATTATCATAACTTAATCTATTAATTTTTTTAAGTGTTCCTAAATTTTTGAAATCAATTTACGTGGAACCAATTTAAGTAAACTATTCTGCCAAACATGGCACAAAACGCCTATATGCTCATTCCATTTATGTATTATATGTCTCACTAAACATTTATTTTGAAAATTATAAGTATTTTCGTTATTAGGGACCTCTAAATAGTTATTTATGCCATAAGGCTGAGAAGTGTGTCTTTATGTTACGGCAATTAGATTTACCGACGAGCGAAGCGAGTCGGGAAAAATTGCCAAGACATAAAGACATTCTCAGCCGGATGGCATACACAATTTTTTTTGAGGTAGCACTTATTAAATAAACTGCTACTTAATTGAAAAAAAAAAAAAATAAACGAGCAATTAACTCCATATTATCGTCGTCATTGAATTCATCCATAGCTTCACACTTTTACTCAAAAATGTAAAAGCTTTACAAATAAATACACAAAAATTGTCAATTATAACACCTTTTAAAACAAAAAAAAAATTATTCTACGAACAAAAACAGAAACAAAATGAATGTTTTTAAAGAAACCTCATGAAGGTTTTACACAGATTGTTTTTTTGAACACGCTACATTACAGTAATGGCAGCAATATATGAATTACTTTTACGTCCTAGGAGTTTTTTTTACATTCATTATTGTCCTCGGAGGTGAAAAGTACTTAATAACCTCCTATAACAATAATGATTGGCTTCTCATCCTAAAAACAGTCCAATAAAGTGCTCAATTACGTACTACCTCAAAAAAACGAATTTATGACACTCTCGCGACTTTCACTACACCACCCATCTATTTGCGATTTTTTTCAAATTCTTAAAAATCATTAAAGAAATAAAGATATAAAATGTTCTGCTACCAATTGAATGTTGTATGTGCTAACTATAGAAGCTTTGTTGTTTGCCTATTACCCTATTTTATTAAGTTCGATGTATGTTGTTCGACATTTTGGTTTGTTTTAGGGGGACTTGAAGGATGCAAAAGTAAAAATTTGTCAGAGTGATATTCTTTCCGCTTTGGATCAAACTAAACCTTCTCTTAGCAATAAAGATAGATTCAAATTTGATGCAATGTAAAGTACTACTTATTATATTAATTTTCTTATTGAAATTGTTACATACCCAATATTTTCATTATAAAATTGCAACTTATGTGTGATATAAATGAATGAAATTGTTGAACGACATGGAACTGTTTTTGCTTTAGCAGTGATTGAAAATTTAATATTTATTTGTTTATCTTCTGTAGGATAAATCCTAGTTTTTTTCTTTGTTTAGTTTATCGTTTCTTAAGAGACAAAGTTGTACTGTTCCATGCTGAAGTTACGCTTTGCTATGTAACCATTGACAACTTAGTTTCAATAATGCAGTCAGGACGATTGAGCTCCTTTTTCTTCAGCTGACTTGTAGATATCTTCTTAGGGAATGTAATGTTAATGGCTAAAAACTGTTTATGACCTCTTATACAATACAATACGAAAAATTGTACGGATGACGATTAATATGGTGGTATACGATAGTCATTGCCAAAATCCCAAATCCAAAAGACTTGGGAGTCCCTGCGGACTTCTAATTGTCTAATTAGCATTGTTAAGAAACAATGCTAATTAGACCATTGTTAATTACCATCGAATTTTGTCATTCTATTAGCAGAGAATTTGTTATTATCTTATTTACTTATGTCTAAGTAAATAAGAGGAAGATTCTTATTACTATAGTATGACACACGGTTAAAATCAGTTGACAGCTCGGGAAAACAGTGTTGAAGAAATTGTGGGCGTAGTTTAACACCCAGGACTAACCTCATTGGCTCCTTAGCATTATCTTCCCACGCTGCCAATTAATTTTAACCGTGTGTCATACACACGGTGTGTCAATCACAAAATTGAAAATAGAATAAGTTCAAATTATATTATATTGTGATATATATTTGTTTCAAATAATTTCTGTTTGTTTCTTTTTCTTAGATATGGAAGTTTTTCCAAAGGCAGAGTGCCGGATGTAACCAAACAACGTGCTATATTTGCCTGATATACAAAGCCAAATATATTTTATATTACTAATAAATTATTTTTTAAAATAAAAAATGCTTATTGTTTCACTCTTATTTTAAAATATGTTACTATTATGGAGACCTCTTTTTAACATTACCATTAAAAACAAAAATATATTTAGTTGGTATCGATTATAATAAGCCAATTAGTTATTGTCAGAAAAGTAAATTATTTTAATTTTAGAAATGACTTTACTACCCTATGTCCTCATAGAAGGAGGATGCAGTGTAATAAAACAAAATACGACGCCCATTTATTTCATCAAATGACCACGTTTCAGCACCTATAGAGCCCATAAATCGAACTAAGTTGGTATTGTATGTGTAAGTGCACTTTTCGTAGACACGATATAGTTAAAAGGCTTGAATGGCCTTTAAAACCAAAAAATAAGCTTATCAGAAAAAGAACTGATTACATTTTTGGTCATCTTGAATATTCTTGTCTTTTGAAAAAAAAATCGTCTAATTACTATGTTATGTCTATAGTATTAGTCTATGTCTATAGTACTAGTTTAAAGTCTTTGAGTCCAATAAGACAAAAGCCACGTCCGTGGCTTCCACAGCTATAGTTATTGAAATTTAAAATTTATCCCTCAGAGCGGCCCATGTTTTAGCGAATTTTCTTTGGAATAATTCTGTTTAGTTTTTTAAAAATTAATAACTAAAAATATTAAAAATCGAAAAAAATCCAATAAAGGTATACGCGTCTTTATGTTCTGACACTTTGTAAACTTTATGATAAGTATACTAAGTTTTATTTCAATATGGATTGTAATCTTTGGTTTTTGTTGGATTACCAATATTAAGCATCCTCGAGCGAGGTAAGTACCTGGGTGGGAATAAAACGTACTGTAATATTAAATAGGCGATTTCCATATTCTGAGGACGAGGGAAGCGAATCCGAAATAGCGAGGAGGAGCAAGCCAAATCTGATATGGTGAGGAAAAGATCCAATTTATGTTTGATAAACATATTGTATTTTCAGTTGAATGAGAAAACGAATTCAGAGTACACCAAAGAAAACTAAGAATACCATTACAACATAAATGTAAGTTCTCTTTTTAACATCATTGATTGTATACGTCATAATTCAATAATGATAAAATCCTTGTACTGCATATATACTAGAGGGGGAATAGCCTATCTCAATACATAGAAAGGCCTGACACATCGTATTGGGGCTCTGTGTAAGCTCATTGAAACCTCCTTCAAGAGTGAATTAAGGTTATAATTAAATCTATTGTTTTTGGCTTCCCGCTCATAGTTTGTGATTTAATTTGTATTTTTAACATTCTTCTATATAAGTTACAGTAATTTTGTAGTAATTATTTGATTATATTTTAGCGAAGGTAGTTAGGTTACTTTTTCGATGTTTCAAAATTCAAGCATTATGGCCCCTCTAGTAATAATATCTCTGTGTTGTACTGCCTCTCGTAACTAATTTATGGTTGACTTATTACTTATTAATATTTTCAGAAATCAATTTGGTTGAATTTGAGAAAATCTGAAGTTTACATTAGCATAAATTACCATATGTTTGATTAATTATGCTATTTATTGTACTGTTGTACTTAAGTAATATTTGTAAAGTCTTACGTACAATTATCATTATTAAGAAAAATTGAACATTTTCTTTAAATTTATAAGTAAACTCAAAGTATTATAACCCGATAAAGAAGTTAAAACTTTTTAAACTATTATCTTCCTTAGGAAGTCTTAAGAGGAATAAGATGGATACTCTTCCAGATATTACGGTTAGAATAAAATCAGTTTTCTTGTAGCATGCTTAGAGTTTTCTTCATTTTATTGTTTATTAAACATTCTTCTTGTTTTTCTTACAAGAGTTAAATTTTCGAGGAAATTTTTGGAAAGGGGGAACAGATTGAAAAGTTACTAATTGAGCTATATTACTTCTCTACCCGCTTCTTCTCCTATATACCACTTGTTCTAATCGCTTAACGAGAGTTTTTAGTTTTTTTGAGTGCTCTTCCTTAAATCTTACATCCTCCGTGTTCTTTAAAATACACTTTTATTAACTTAAAAGTTATTATTATTTTAAAATAATTAAGAAAGTTACAAATCTCACCTCCTTTATCATTAGTATATTTATGTTCATGAAATTAACTTTTTCTTTGAAACTCATTATCTGGAGTTCTAACGAAGTTACTTAACTTCCTTCCGTCTATGGTTAAAGAGTATAAGTTCAATTTAAGTTTATGTTGTCATATTTTTGTTATTTATTATTTCCTTAAAATTATTAAGTTTGAAACACCGATGTTTCTTTAATTTCTTATACAAGCATTGTTGCACTAAACAATAATTCCTTAACCTTTTTGGCTGGCAACACTCAAGACCGTTGCTAGCCAAAACTTTCGCCACCTGTGGTAAAACATTCAGCCAAAATGTTTTACTCACCTTTGAGGGACTTCCGTTGAAAACTACTTCGTCAGAGGGGCGAAATTTTTACAGGTGAGGAGTGGCCTCTTGGCACCTATATAGCTACGGACCTTCTAACACTTATAAGCTATTTGTAATTTTCTTGATTTAAAATAAAGTTTAAAGGAAAAAGCATTTGTCCTTCCACAATGATGTATACAGCCAGCTTTCGACCTTAACGTGCATCAGTATTTCTTTATTTGGGTTTAATAGGCACTGATGATGATCGTTAAGTTCGAAAGCTGACTATGTATATTTAATTATATCATTGTGGAAAGACAAATGCTATTTACTTTTATTAGAATATTCCACATCTCAATAATTATTGGATTAATTAAGGTTATTACACATCATAAAGCCTTTCTTACATTTTCTTTGCCAAAATTAGTTTATTTGTAACTACTAAAAAACACTGTTTTTCATTAATTGAGTTAATGTTTAGTTTTAAGTTGGTGTTTATGCTTTTCGTTGTGTCTATGTTGTTTCATAAATAAAAATATCTGTTTCACACTTCTACCCCCATCGAGGGTACAGCTAGTGCCTAGAGTATGTATTTTTTTTGTTTTGTTTATGTTTTCTATCAATGTTAATATTATTTATTTATTCTCCGACACCTCTGAGACTTAGGATAGACGAGGAGATTAAGGCCCGTATTCAAAGACGTTTTCCTAACATTTTCCTAACATTCTCCTAACTTTTTCCTAACATTTTCCTAACATTCTCCTAACTTTTTCCTAACATTTTCCTAACATTCTCCTAACTTTTTCCTAACATTCTCCTAACATTTTCTTAACATTCTCCTAGCATTTTCCTAACTCCTAACATTCTCCTAACACTCACCTTAGGTTTAGGTAAGGGAAATGTTTTTAAGCCACGAAATTTAAATGATCGTTCCCGTGTTTTAAAAGTCATTTAGAGGCTTCGCATGATTTTTTTTAGTAAGAACCTAAGGTAGTTAAGTCAAAAAGTGATACCATTGTAATAACGTAATATATCGCAAAATATCAATGTTATTAACTTATTACCTGGATTTATGACACACTTTGTCGTATTAATAACTATCTACATAAATTTACATAATATAAGTTACTATTAATCCACTTACCTTACTATTAGGGAGTTTACCCTGAAATTCTTTTAACACAATCAGATTTTTTAATTTCTATGGTCTGTTTGTGGCTGGCTATCGATTCAAAGAGGAAATTCAGTTGGTCCGGTGTGAATAATTCAGCCATTATTATACCAAAAAAATTTTACACAAACAAAAATGAATTTGATGACAAAATACGAAAAACAAAATTGTGTAAATGATTTAGCAAAATGAAAACAGTGTTGCACTGATTAACAGGTCTTCATTTAGACACCTTTGGATTCGTACAACCTGGTCCACGTTCAAACTTGAAACGCTTGATACTGCTTTATTTATGAAAGCTGTTACAATAATTGAACATTGTATTTGTATTAACTCTTCTGTTTACTGAAAACATATGTAAATAAAGTTTCTAATATTTAAAATTCGCCAAAGCAAGGCCGCATTTTGTTTATGACAAAGTGTGTCGTAAATCCAGGTAATAAGTTAATAACATTGAATTTTGCGATATACGTTACTTACAATGGTATCACTTTTTGACTTAACTACCTTATCTTACTAAATAAAATCATGCGAAGCCTATAAAAGACTTTTAAAACACGATAGGAGAATGTTAGGAGTTAGGAAAATGTTAGGAAAAAGTTAGGAGAAGAAAATGTTAGGAAAATGTTAGGAAAAAGTTAGGAGAATGTTAGGAAAATGTTAGGAAACGTCTTTGAATACGGACCTAAAACTATTTATTTATCAGAAGTAGTTCTACTCTCTGTGTTTTATACTCTAATACTGCGTATGCGAAGATCAAACTAGAGCTTCTAGAAAGTTTGTATCAACCTGTCAAATCTGAAGCGTTAAAATTAAAAAGAAATTCGTGATAAAAAGAAGATAAATTTAAAGTACATCGTAGATTATGAATATATTAGCAGCTTAGTCGTCTTAAGCATTTGGTGAATTTAATATTCAGACATTTCTCCCTGTAAAGGTAATTTTCATTAATATGTCATTCTTAAGAGATCATGATAAAGAACAGTGCAAACGGTGCGGAAAAACTGGAAGATGCATTTTAAGTAAAATTAGAGCTCTTGTGGACGAATATGAAAAACTTGTCGAAGAAGAAAAATCTATTGAGGAGGAGGAAGATGTAAGATGTATCATAAGTAAGAGTGATTTCGTACCTCCTTTAATTACCTTTCCAGAAAATGAAGAAAGAGTTAAATATAAGTTAAATTACGAAAAGACTACTCCAGTATGGGAATTGAAAAGATACCCTAGTAAAGAATTGATCGGTGGAATCGTCAGAACTTGTGTTTGCTCTAAAAGTAATGGACTTTCTGGTGATTGCTCAAGATGGCATTGTCGAGGACGGGCAGGCTGTTTGGCTTTCCCCCCTACCTGTCCTGGATCCCGTTTGTGGACCAAACCCATCACAAATAAACAAATCTGTCAAATTTTAGACACTTATAACCCTAAAAAACTTCAAGCTTGTAATAATCATAGTCTATTTGATCCCAATTGCGAGTCTTGTAAATTTTATATCAAGAATATTGATAATATGCAGTCACGTATGTCATCATTAGATTTAGATAACAATGTTTTACACTAATGCGGCATTATTTGTTTTTGTTAAATACTAATTAATACAAACTTTTCTTGCTTTATTAACACCTTCTTTTTTGGATATATAATAGTTATTTATATATTAAATAACTAAAAAATAAAAAAAAAATTTTTTGGTGAATGAAATATTACTGACTTGTAAAAAATTTAGCCCCCGAGGCTATGGAGAGGGAAGGTCAAAAAAATACTTACAGATGCGAAGTCGAGGCAAGTAAATTATAATTTGATTGCCTCTTCGCAAGAAATTCGTTTTCTTGTGTCGTATAACAGAAGTACTCAAAACAAGTACAAGAGCAAATCTTGATGAATTGTATTTGATAAAAATAAACAAGTTCATACTTATGAATTTTTGCTATCCGTTTCAAAAACCAGGTAAGAAACAAAATTTTGACTTTCATTTATTCACAATTACTTTATTTTTCTAAAAATGTACAATGACATTAAGTAAAAATTGTCATTGTACATAGGATTTAAAATTAGCTTAATTTCATATTTTATCGGTGTAGATGTACACTAATGCTTCGTTGAAGTTTCTTTTAAGGTTATCGAGAATACAAGTGTTGATTGAGAATACTTCTGCTTGGAAGACTGAGACATACTTACCTAGAGGTATCAAATGTTTGTTTTCTGTGTGAAGCTCATTCCCACCTCCACCTGACTCGCAGTCCATGTTGGACCCATCTGTGGATCATAGAATGGAATGTCGAAAGATGTAGAATGTAGAAGCATCTTCCTTATAATCACAATTTAATGAAAATGGTTTGTTGTAAGAGTATAGTTCAATGGTGGTTGTTGTGTAAGAGTATAGTCAGAGATCATGTCCAATAATATATTGCGAATCAATGTGATAATTTCTGAGTGACCTCGCAATGAACTAGATTTTTAACTAAATGAAGTGTAGCCTGTATGATGAGAGTCAGAGCTACACTTTTGATTCCAAGCTCGAGAGGTGGAAGCCCTAGCATTACATTTAAAGACACTGTAGGACTAGTGATCACGGATCCTGTAATTGATAGGCAAGCTAGCCGATGAACAGTATTTAATAGTATTACAGCTGTGACCTGGTTTATTTTTGGCGACCACACTAAAGATCAGTACGTGATCACAGTCTGACCACCATTAAATATAGTCAGTGAAGTAAGTACACGTGGTAGGTGGTCACCCTTGGTGTTGTGGTTAAGGTACGCGGCCAATAAATAGAATGAGTGGACTTTAAACTTCTGAGTTCATTTATTTATGGGTTCAATCCCGGCACGGGCCTCTGGGATTTTTATGAGAGGGATAAAAATTCTGCGTACCACGTCCTTCAGAAGGGACGTAAAGCCGGTGGTCTTGAGCCTGTGCGTTGTCAGGTACTCGTTAAAGAACCACTACCCTAAATAAAACTGGGTATAGGCGAAATTTAGGACCCTATCATAGTAGATTCATTATTATACTATAGTTTATAATGAGTGTGTCTGCCTTGTAGTTTAAAGTGTATGTAGGTTTGGTTTAACAGTGAGGGCACGTGTTGTTTCTAGTTTTCACTAGACTATATGAGTCAGTGAAAATAAGTATGATTACTTGAAAAGGCATAAGAGGAACCATAGAAATTCATGGCTCTTCTGTCTAGATTAGATTAAATGTACCTACATTTGAAATTAAAAGGAGTAGATTTATCTTAGGGAGCTGGTAAAAAGGGCCCAACAACATGACCTACTATTTGGTAGTTACCACCACTCCCCCATATTCTACCAATGCTCTTCTTAATGACATAAGGTCATTCTTTTTAAGTGGAAAGAATGACCTATATGAAGGATAGAGATGCATGCTTGTACTAATATTTTTTAATGCAAATATAAGTTTTTTCTGATTCTGATGAAAAAGGATTATGTGACGGAACTTGCCAATGCCCGCATTCCTAGTGTATATTTCTTGGACAGGACTATTTTTTTAAAAATGTTACCTACATATTTTTAAAATTCTAGTTACTATCACCAAAATAGCATTCCCTGTTTAAATTTTGTTGAATTATGATTATTTTCCTGTCATGACTAGATGAACTTGCTTGTTTAATTATTTAAGTTTATTCGTTTACTGGCAGTAATACCCGAGTTCCGCTCGGCAAATAGTTTATTTGTACAACAACAAATTTTTAATTAATCCTTTTAGGACTACAAGAAATAGAAGTTGTTATCAGCTGTAACAACAAAAAAGTTCTTTAAGAATTTTTGTCTATTCGGCGATTGTCAAGCCATGCTTTATGATTGCTTGGCACTAAGTTACTTGTTTCTATAAGTTGACGATCAAAGGAAACCTAAATCTTTTAATCTTATTGATTAAAGTTAATTAGATTCCGAGGAGTAAGCTCTCAACATTTTAAATTACCCTAAACCTCTAATATTTTTTTAACCGTTCCCAATAAAACTTAAAATTTGACTACTCAGACCTATGAGCATTCTAATTTTTAATTTTTATTAATATCTATTGATTAAATTCCGAGCTATAACTACTTAAATTTTATTTTCTTACACTAACCAACTATTGGTATTTGAGAACGAGTCCATTATAAAATATTGTCATTCTGGCCCATAAGTCGTTTAAGTAAAATTTAGTCAAAATCCACCAATTAGATTCTGAACAGCAAGCATTTAAAACTTATTTTTACACTAATTCCCTATTGTTTTTTGTGAACGATTTTCGATTAGACACAGAATATGAAATATGTTAATTATTGATTATGTCTATACGTCTGTAATTTAATATTTTCTTCACCAAACTCATTTCAAAGGATAAAATTTGTCTGCTCTTCATTATGCATGACAATATTAGGGTGCTTCTCTCTAAATCTCTTAAATGAAATTCTTTTTAAGTTTTTCTTCTTGATTATTGTTGAATAACAGCCGGTGTTATTTTATTTATTTTTCCTGTGAGTTTTTCAAATTAGTGGTTGATTCAATGAACGTTCAAGTTACCTTTTCTTCACTTTAGTTATAAATAAAATGTAAATGAAGCAATTCTTGTTTTGTAAACCAGTTTAAAGGAAAAGTTACTGAAAAAGAATTTTAGAAGAATTAGCTTCCATTGTACTTATTTTAAAAACTTGATGTCACCTATTTTTTTTAAGTTTGTTTCTACTAACAGAAGTATTGTTGTTATTTTTTAGTCGTAAAATGGTATTTTGCATTTTTAAAATGGTATTTTAAAAGAATGGAAAACTTGAAAAAATGGTTAAGATGATTTTTGAATGTTAAAAATAGTTAATATGATTTCTTACCTAGGAAAATATTAAGATTTTTCTCTCAACAAGGGGACAGTAGGAAGAGGGAAGCACTTGCACTTGTTCTATACTAGTCAAGTATTTAAAATATGAGACTCCTTTTCCTTAGAGTCGTCCTATAAGAGGTAGTCGTGGGATGAGGTAAAATCGGCTCTCCCAATGTGAGTAGGGGTATAATAAACAAAAATTGAAATATCTCTTGTTCTAAGCAGCACTATCTAATACAATTCTCATTTTGCATACAATTTTCTAACTTTTTCACGCCTTGAATCAAAGCGCAATTCAGGAATTAGGATTTTAAACACAGTTCTCAAATTACAGGGGTAGTAAACCAACACCTAGGTAGTTGGCTTCGGGTAAGGCAGATTTAAAATTGAAAAATCGAGTTCGGGGTACCTAGGACCTTTTCCTCGTTATATCGGTCCTTAAAATATAAAAATTGCCAAATTTATTCCGCGACGGGTCTTCGGACTCGATTCGCTCGTACTCCAGGAAATATTTTTCTTTTTCTCTCAGCAGTCACCTATCCAGGCATTGGCCTTCTCGATGCAGCTAAACTTTTATGATCCAACAAAAATCGTAAATATACTTGCCGTATTTTAACTAAACTTTGTATACTTACTTATTATATACTTGTCACAGATTTCAACTCTGGACAAATTGGATTATTTTCAGATTTTTTCTTATTTTTTTAAAAAACGTATACAAGTCATTTG
This sequence comes from Microvelia longipes, assembly GCA_018340805.1. Taxonomy (NCBI): domain Eukaryota; kingdom Metazoa; phylum Arthropoda; class Insecta; order Hemiptera; family Veliidae; genus Microvelia; species Microvelia longipes. The sequence continues at coordinate 25,772,128 of JACMZG010001863.1, read as the reverse complement.
ATAAAAATTGAACTAATGCTGATAATGAAATAAAACTTGGTATATATGTTTGCCTATATATGAATAAATGTGTGTCAAATCTCAATTTAATCGAAAAATTCTTCGGGGTTTTATTAATATTAAAAATGTTTACCTTTTTGAATATTCAAAACGATTACCTTAGAATTAGTGTTTATTTGTAAACATAATTAAAGATTACTAAAAACCCTAATAAAGAATGTAGACAGATAAGATAAGAAAAGATTCAATGGAAGCTGAGACTTCAAGGAAACAAGTTTAAAAAAGTTAATGAGAAAAGTATTTCATGGATTTGTAGAGTAATTAATATAATATACGAGTATAAAAATAGGGCAGTATGCGGTGAAAATGGAGTGGGGGTGGCGCGGAGTCGGTTTGGCACAAGTATAACAGCATCCCTGTTTTGACCCCCATTTAACCAATGTAAATATTAATCTAACTTTTGCGATATGCTGCTGCTTACACTTCCCAGGGATGGAAATTCCGTTTACAGAGCGAGGCAAGACTGTATTTAGAACTTTCAACTCAAGGAGTAGATAAAAAATATGTGCTGCATTACGCTACTCTTCTTACTTCTTACTTACTAGAAATGTTTTGCTAGTTTTCAAGATTCAATTTTGGTTGTAATGTTCTTTTTCTTTAATGTTGTTAATTTTAAGCAATATTAACAAAAAACAGTTAAAAAGTATGAACTTTTTTCAATTTGTTTATAACCTTTGCAAGCAAAACAATGGGAAACCCATTGAGAGTTAAGTTTGCCTCTAAATTTTAAGACCTGCGCTGTTATAAGGATCATAAGCATGCGCAGTTCGTACCAAGCATGTGCAGTTGGTTTTTGACGTGTGTTTCGTGTTGCATTCATCTCTATGTTTTGATTTTCGATGGGGTCACTTTGTTGAATGGCAATTCGACTTAGTGCGTCATCCCTTTATTCAACATCCTTGGCCTTAACTTACTCTTTGAGGAGGTTTCAATGAGGTTACACAGAGCCCCTCTCTAGCATAGAGATATAAACTAGAGGGGGCATAGCCTATCTCAATGCATTGAGAGTCCTGAAACATCATTTTGGGGCTCTGTGTAACCTCAATGAAACCTCCTTCAAGAGTAAGGAAAGGTTATAATAAATTGATTGATTTCGGCTTCCCGCACATTGATTGTGTTTTGAATTGTATATTTAACTATATTATTATTGTAATTTTGTACTTTTTATTTTATTTCTAAGCGAAAGTGTTCAGGTCACTTTTTCGATTTTTCAAAATTTAACCCTCTAGTAATAATATCTCTATGCTCTCTTGTAATATATATCCATGGGGAAGGTTCACTCGGGTTATAAGGAAGTAAAAAAATATACAAATATTTAATAAAATAATGATTTAGATACATTAACATTAAATAAAGTTGCGTTTGTATTTGAAAAATTATTTGGCGGAAAACAATATTATTTAAGTGAAATAATAGTTCGTCGAGAACGAGAAAGTTACGTTTAATACGATCGCCTCTCAAGGTACTACAAACGTATCCGCGAATTAGACTAGATTCAATATTTCTTGTTTTTGCGTATCTGACATATTTAACGAAATTAATCCTAATACGTGGATTTAGTATGCTGTGTGTACGTATTAATTGTTAACTAAAAGACTTTAAAGTAACTCCTCTTTCCTCATAACAAACAATTTAAAAATAGCTTTTCATTTCTTTCAAAACTATATTTGATTTAAATTAATATTTATTTAAATTAAATAAATAAATTCTAGAACACTATTATTCATAAATAGTAATTTGCACTCAGTAACATTATTTTAATAAACCTGCATAAATAGTTGATTTATATTAAATATTGCAAAATAAAATATTTTTGGTTGGCACCCCTGAAATTTTATTTTAATCTGTTTGATCATTGTTTGTTTATTTAGTTTTTCTTCGTCGCCGTGATTTTAATTTATCGAAATTTTTTCTTTGTTTCTATAATTTAATGGATTCATTAGTTTTAAGTAAAATTCGTAATGAAGACTAAAAATAATAAACGAACCTTAAAAACTGACCCATTAAATACCCTACTTGTTTTGATTTTATTTTAAATCCGTACATCTGTCGAATGAATGTAGCTGTGAAGCGAGGGTTAGAAACAATGTGTTTCTCCATATTTACAATGTGTTTCTCCATATTTAAAATGTGTTTCTCCATATTTACAACGTGTTTCTCCATATTTAAAATGTGTTTCTCCAAATTTAAAATGTGTTTCTCCATAATTAAAATGTGATTCTTCGAATTCACAATGTGTTTCTCCCAAAGTTTTATAAATAGAACAAGTTGTGGAGCTCAGCTGAAAAGTGTACCCCATATTACTGTTAGTACCTCAAATACTCACTAGTAAGCGCTACTTTTGTTTACGCTTACCTTTTTCTATTTAAATACATTACAGATATTATGTTTTTAAGCTATTATTTACTTTTTTTAATTTTGTAGATCGACCTATCGCTAATAAACTATTCTTTGTACTTGGACTTGATTTCTTTTGACATGTAATAGTTTTAATATGATTCTATTTGTATTAATTTTGTTAATATTATAAGAAAATAGACAAAAACGTATGTCAATAGTTAGCTTGAAAAGTAAGAAATATTAATCGTTTTTGGTACAAATACATTTAAAGTTTTATAAATAACCACAATATTTGTATTAAATTAATTCTTTAGAGCTAGTATTTAAACAAATGCTAATACGTCAATATTTAGGGTGGAACATTTCACATACAGCAACATTTAATTCTTATAAACATGGTCTTATATTTTCAAAAGTAGTGTCTACCCTGTGCAATTTGACTCGCGAAAGTTTAAAAATTTATAATAAATATTTTGGTAACTATTTCCCAAATATGGTATTTTTGTCACCACTTTTTTTTGCCAAACATCTGTTTCAGAGGTCCCAAACCACGAAAAAGTACGATTTGTAAAACTGTAAATGCATATATATTAATATATATATATATATATATATATATATATATATATATATATATATATTATATATATATATATATACATATATATATATATATATAATATATATATAATATTTATTATATATATATATATATATATATATAATATATATATATATATATATATATATGTGTGTGTGTGTGGTGTGTATGTATTTTTATTATGTATTCTAGCGCATTTTTGTAAAACATGCTATCTGTCGAATGGATGAATATTAATTCTGTCTAACTTGGTACAAAAAATTAACCTTGGGATGGATACGATCCCCATGGTACAATTTTGTTAACGATTTTCAATATCGTAAAATGATTGGTCAAAATTTGGGACGCTGAATCGAATGAACCCAGTCCGAAGTCAATACGACCACTTTAAGTGACCAAAAAGTTAAAAAACCATGGAAAATATCAGAAAACCAAAATAAACGGTTAGTAAAAAATAATTTTCGAGTAGTTGTCGTTTTCAATGTTTTTTGTGGTGCTGAATCTAATAAAACTGATCTGGAATCGATAAACTACTTAAACCAAGGGTTCTTAGGGTTGAAGTTTGGTACCGGCACTAATTTTATCGTCTTATTTATAGTATTTAAGTTTCTAACTTCTTATTAAATCTAGCATAGAGGTCCGCGCCGAATTTTCTACGAAATTCAGACGAAAAGAAAACTTTATTGCTTATCAGTCCAATTTTTGCTAAAGTTTTCGGTTTATATTAATTAACCTGAGTAGTAGCGTCACGACTTGTTATTGAATTGTTCTGAAATAAATAATATATGAACAAAATATATGAACTGAACTTCAAATGAATGTAAAACAATGTTGTGCCGAGTACTGTATAATCTATGGTATAAATATGCGCATATTCTTTGAACAATTGAAAAAAAATAATAATCAGTCGTGCTGTTACTGCTCAGGTTATTAAATATATATCGAAAACTAAAGCTAGATAAAAAAATAGAAAATAATAAAAAACCGTGGGTAAATTAAGAGTTTTCTGAGCAATGAATTTAAAAAAATATCAAAAAATCAATGATAACTTATAAAACAAACTTATAAAAAAACTTAAATAACAAGAAGGAGTAATAATGTTCATAATAAATGAAAATCAGGCTCATAAAGTTTAATTAAAGTCTTAAAGGCACTTAAATATTCTTAAACAAGCACGAAACCAGGACTAATCAAATGTAAAATGATAGGAAATCGGCTGATAACTGCTTCATAAAAGATCGTCATGCCCCTGGCGGATTTTTTTAGCACTACACGATTTCGGGGTTTTAGCGCGGTATACGAGCTCCACAACTTGTTCTATTTATAAAACTTTGGTTTCTCCGGTCTACTCATTTTCACATCAGACATTGTTACAACAAAAATTTACGTGTAAGTAGTTTTATACGCCAATCATTTACAAACTTAGTCCATTTAGAAACTTTGGTTTAGAAACATTGTAGGTTTTATGATTAATAGTTGCAATAGACTTCAATTGGTTAGCACACTGGTAAAGTTCATGAAGGCTTTTCTGTCTTATGGGAAGTCTCTGATACACCCTTATGTAAATAGGTTGTGCGTGCGCGTTGCTTATGACCATTTTTGGTTTGTTGATTTTCAGATGTTTATCCGTATTTTTATGCCCTTTGGTTATTTGTGTTTTTATGATCAATAACCATCTTTTGTAAATAGTGATGAATTAAGGTTTCTTACTTGAAAACAAAGTATCTAGAGTGGATAACAACAGAAAATACCGTTTTTAATTTCAGTTTCTTTAGTAATCTTAGGTTATAGCATCTCGATAGTTTTGGCTGATGCCAAATCTTTAGTCAAAAATATTTAATCTTGATGGTTTAAACCTAAAAGTATAAAAACCTACAAGTATGAGAAAACCCCTATAAGTATGGAAAACTAGGAAAATTTTATTTTTTATTGAAATCAGATTCGTGAAATTAATTTATATTTTACATTTAATCTATATTTTCTTTGTTTCTTTTGGAAATGAACTAAAAGCAGAGACTATTTATTATTCAATCATGGTAAACAATTAAAGTCAAGACAATTTGTAATATCTATTTGTAGTCTATTTAATATTATCTAATTCATTTCTTTTTATTTCTTTGACTCTAGATAATTGTTTTCTTTGATTTCTATTAATATTTACTTGATTAGGGCTACACAGATGTAGTTAGTAGATCTTAAGGTTATGATTGCTTCACGGGGAAATAGTTTTTTTAACCTTTGGATATTTACTGTTAAAAATAAGGACAAAAATGGTATATAGGTTTCAAAAATAATAATGCAAAATTTGAATTATAAGGAACCCAAATACCACCTGTTTGATCCCTTCAATAAGTTAAATCTTATAAAATTAATTTAATTTATATAAAGGGAAGGAAGCTAGAGTATGAAAAAGAGGAAGGGTCAATTGAATACTTATAAAGATATTAATTTTGTAACCATCTAGAAGGGTAACATTTTAATCAACTGCTTATGCTCGTCCGTTAGATTCAAAGTAACCCCTTGTTCCTGTTTCTATAAACGTTTTCGAGTCACGCCTCTTTGTAGGATTTAGTTTTACCGAGTTTGATTTATTTGAAAGGCATTTTCAATAAGTTCAGTTAAGTAGTTGTACTCTTAATTAAATAGGTTTCATTCATTAATTTCTTTCATGATGTATTAAAGTATACCTTTCAGCGTATTTTATTTTGAATGAAAACAAAATAAAGAATTGCTTAAGCTTAAAGTACTTGCTTATTTCATTTTGGGTGCTTGTACCTTGTTAATACTTCAATTTACCCAGGCATATAAAATATGACCTCTTATGTGGATCTATACTGCGCTTATCTTAAGTTATATCATTGAGAGACTTGAAACATCTTATTAGGGCTCTCAGGAGATCTTTCTAACCTCATTAAGAGTTATGGTTATAATAAATCAATCGTATTCACGTTTCCCACATTTTTGTGTTTAGTTTTGCATTGTAAATTTTCCGATTTATGCATAAGTTGCTGTAATTTTTTAATGTTTATTCGATTATATTAATAATCGAAGGTGTTCAAGTTGATTTTCCAATATTTCAAAACTCAACCGAAAGGGCATCTCAAGTAATAATATCTCTATGATTTGTTTTGATTTCAAAACAGATTATGCTGGCAACACTGATTTATATTTCTTTGTTTAGATTTTATAACGGATGTTTTTAGTTTTCGTACAGTTTTCATTCTCTCTGCTGCTTGTATTTTAACATTTCCTTTTATTCTCTATAAAAACTTAAGACTATAATTTTATATTAAAATGTTAAGTAAACAACCTATAATATCCATAATTTTGATCACGATTCATAAACTTGTCAGTACTGATAATATTTTTGGAAATATTTGTGTATTACGATTTGACGGTATCGTTAATAAAATATTTTATTATTTTTATTGCGAAAATATACGCGCTACAAAAATTACAAGTAAGTAAACGTATAGAATATTATGTTAATAATAAAAATTTAAAATAAAAGTTTATTGTTTATTAAACACTAATTGAAATAATAAATAATGTTTATTAAGTGCCTAATTAAAATAAATACGTGATAAGTTAAGATAAATAATAAAAATCATTGGGAATGCATCAAACTGTAGTTTAACCCATCGATTTCAAAGGTATAAGTTGATATTTTCGTTCAAGCGCGATTTTTAAATTATTTTGGTGAATTAAATGATTAAATTCATTTTCATCAATTAATGAAACTGATTAAATGGCAGTTTCAGGCTGAAACTGTCATTTAATCATATTTTACTTAACGGTAGTTTAAACTCGTTTTATGCTCACCAAACCAAGTTTAAACTAGATTCTAAAACTATATCGACTTACCCGCAGTTTAAACTACAGAAAATCGTTTGAAAATGCTTTTTCAAACGACTTTCTTGTAATTTATAAACATAAATTTATTATTTGTTATGAATCAACTTTATTATACCTATTACAGGTACTCTTCGTAAAATGAGTTACAAAACGTTAAATTGTAACATTATTCCCTGTTAGCGAAGTTTCATCAAAAAATTACGCTTGATTGTTTGTTTGTTTCGTTTTTAATGTCCATAACTTAGTACGAGGACTTTTGTTGTTTTGATGAATGATATTGTTTTTTTTTGTTGAAATTCTATTTGTTTTTCTTCTCGGTTGAGGACTTCTGTTGTGGCTTCTTGAAGTTTCTTCTGGTGTGTGTTGGGTTTCTGTAGGTGTTGTTTCTTGGCTGTTTTGCTGATGCTGAGGTGGCAAAGTCAATATGTAGTGCATGGAAGAAAAAAATAATATTTGGTTATAACTTTATTAATTGTATTGTGAATATTTCTTTTTATTATTTGTTCATCAAATGGTATGCTTATGAGTATTTTATATTTGATTTGGTTTTGCATTAATCCATGATTTCATTAGTAAATAAGAAAGTATTAAAATAAAAAGAAGAAAAAAAAGTAGATAGAAAACTAGTAAAAGTCCTTTGTTTTGTTTTATGATTTAAAAAGATTTAGATGAGCCTTATCTGTTGGATTTTGGCAAAAGAAAGAAAAGGGGTTTTACAAATAATTATAGGTAAAGATAGCTCTATCTTTGTGATAGATTGTCACTAAAAATGGTTAAAAATATAGGTTTATAGAGTGCCTTTATGTTTTTAATTAGTTTAAAATACGATATGATATAATTAGCATCTTTTAACCGCTTAGCCAGGTTTATGCTGCCTTACACCCCTTGTTTTGCTTGTTCATAAAAGGTAAGGTTTATATATACAGCTATTTACAGTTTTATACTAATATAATTAAAAGGGTGTATACAAATGCTTTAATGCCGTATATATAATGTGCCATGTGGCGTACCATATGAGCCGTGCAATCATAGGCATACGACTACTGCTGCGCTGTGATAAACATACAACACGATATCTGTTATGCATGACGCTGCGCTAAAAACACACTTACACATTACGTTCCGATCGCATCCTGTAATCTACATACATTATAATATTTCTGTAGTCACTGTATATGAGCACTATACAAATAACTAATCATAATATATTATATTATATATATTATATATATATATATATATTATATTATATATATTATATATAATATATATATAATTATATATTATATATATATATATATATATATATATTATATAATATTCTATGTTTTCACCATATAAAACACCCACTAACTAACACCAACTTATGCATGCAAATAACTACATACATACACAATATATACATGTCTATTTATATACCATTACTTCTAATGTAAGTAATGGCTTTCAAAGAGGATCACCAAGCAAGAGTCTGTTTTTTTATTTAATTTTTCCTTCGAATAGGGATTTTTGTGTTTTATGCATTATAGTTTTTTAAGTAAAATAAAGGGTAAAAAATTGTTTAAAAAAAACTGTTATCTCAAGCAATAAGTCCAAACTTCAGGCTTTTTAAGCTAGAAATTTTAATTATTTGTTTATTTTTATTTAAATTTATTAGTCAGTGCTGTGATCGCTGTAAGGAAATCATTGTTTGTTATGCATTTACTTATGGCCTGTTAACTTGGTATATTTGTGATTGATCTCTTCCCGTGCAGTTTGGTTGTAGGGACAGTTTGCTTTTATATGCTCCATGTCTTGGAATTCATTAAGTTGACATTTTTTTGCAGTACGGGTCAGTCTCGATCTTCATTATAAATTTGAATTTTTAATACTTTCCGTGCCCAGTTAGAAGCTTTCCGTGCTATTTATTCTGGTGGTTATGTGCTTTGGCAATGTAACATTTTGAAACCATAGCTTAGTATTTATTTGTTTCAGAATTGAGTGTAGCCCTAGCCCTTTTTGCTTAGATATATTGAGATCATAGTAATCTTGCCACTCCTTAATGGCTTTGATGTTAAAAAATTGTTTGTTTCCTTGAGTGGTATTTGGACGTTGTTGATAACTTCCAATGTTGTTGCTTTCTTGGCTGCTCTGTCAACCAGTTCATTCCCTTCCATTCCAACTTGAGCTGGGATCCACTGTACATTTACAAGGATGTTTACCTTTTGTAACTTAATATTTCATTGAGTATGCAGTCTACCGCGTGCTTATTGTGGAAGCAATCGGATGCGCTAGTGCTTTTTAATTTTTCGATTGACGATTTGGAATCCGTGAAGATTACTAAGTTCTTATTTCTAAGGTTAAGCTCTGATATTTCTAGTATGGTTTGGGCTATGGCTGTAAGCTTTGCTGTAAATACTGAGACGTATGTGAAAATATTTGCTAAATTGCTGCTCGAACTGCTTATATACGCTTGCTTTAGGTTGATTGCCACATGCTGTAATTTGTCAATTATCTCCCCCACCCAGAGCTTTACGAACTGTCCAAGAGGGGGTTGATTAATTTGGAGATAATTCTATCCGTTTTTATGAGTTTGGTTTGGAATCTCCCCGCCATATTTAAGGTTCTTGATTTTATGAGAATAATATTTCCCAGCAGGTGCAAGGAGTTTATGGGGGTAGTCCTAATCAGGTTACAAGTTGCTCGGATAGCTGAATTTTGTAAAACTTTAAATTTCTTAAAAATTTGTTCCCCTGCTATGAGGAAGAAGATTGATGAATAATCTACTTTAGCTCTTAGAGTGGTTCTATGAATGAGAGTACCAATTTCCGGTTTGATTCCCCATTTTCTATGGCTTAATAATTTGAGTATGTTTAGCTCCCTATAGCAGGTACTGAGCAATGTATCCATGTGCTCTTGCATTTCAAACTTATTGTCAATGATGATGCCTAAAAATTTGTGTTTATTAACCACCGGTATAATATTACAGTCTATGGTTATTATAAAACCTTCTTTTTGTCTTTGGCTGATGGTATTACTAAAAATAATTGACTTAGTTTTAGAGAAGTTAATATTGAGGCCTAGTTTAGCAGCATTGGAGTTAAAAAGGCTATTGCCTATTGAGCTTTTCTGTTCATTTCGAGCGGGTTTTTATCCGTGGTAGTGATAGTGAAGTCATCCGAGAATTGCGAGACCATGGCAAGGTGCTGTAATGGCTGTGCCAATTTATGGGTATAAATATTAAGCAAAATTCCGCTTGCCGGGTCACCCTGGTAAAGCCCTGAGGAGCAGGCTACTTTATGTGCACCTAGGTAGTGTACCTTGTAGTAGAAAAAATTGCAAATGTACCCGATATAAGCTCGGGGAATTTCAAGTTCTATTAGGATGTCCTGCAGGGTTGGTATTACTACTGAGTCGTAGGCTCCCTGTACGTCTACACATATGATTTGATTGGGTTTTTGACAATTAATGCTGTTATTGTTGATAGTAGTAGTTTGGTTAGATTATTTTGGGTGCTTAGACCTTTCCTATATGCCGTTTGTGTACGAGGTAAAATATCCATTTTAAATATATTTTTTCTGCCTAATTTTTAGTACCTTGTTCAGGAGTTTAGCAGCACAATTAATGAGAGAGATTGGTCTAAAGCCATCACTATTTCCAGGCTTTGGTATTGGCTGAATCAGAATGTTGTGCCAAGTAGGGGAAATTTTTTTGGCAACATTTTTCTTGCGGGAAAAAGGTTACCAGAAAAGAGAGAGAAATACATTTACGCACGAAGACAGCGGTCTGTCAACAGTGTTGGACTCAGGGTCTGCCTCATATCAACTAAAATTCACTCCGCGAAACCCCTTGAACCTAACCTGGAACTGTTATTCACATTACTTCAGGCTAGGTCTTATCTTGAGCCTTCCGCTCCCTCCCATCTTACCCCCCTATTTCCCCTTTTGTCGAAGCTTTATAATGGGTCCAGACGTTGCAAGAAAACTTGCAACGCCTAGAACCAACCGCAAAACCTGACAAAAAAAGTAACAATAATAATAAAAAAAAAATAAATAAAGTAAAATTAAAAAAAATAAAAAATTATAACTAGAGTATTGGTAAGTCCTCCTATATAACATTGTCTAAATCCACTTTTTAGCTCGCAGGATGGTCTCAGCAAAAGCATTGATCATTTCCCACCAATCCTTGTTTTTCAGCATGACAGTTACTATGGTGTCGGGTGTGATTAGCCCATATATCATGGTTAGATTTTGTCTCTCGCTGGTCCATTTAGTACAATCAAAAAAAGTATGTTCTACGTTTTCAATGAGACCAGGGCAATAGAGACAGTCAGAAGACTGATTTTTCCCGAATTTGTGTAAGTAGGACCTAAAATATCCGTGCCCACCAAGGAGCTGTGTTATGTAGAAGCCTACTTCTCCATGCGTTCGATCTACCCATGATTTGATATCTTTAATCAGGCGCCATGTCCAGTGGCCTCTTGTATCCTCATTTCATGAAAGTTGCCACCGCCCCATGGTTCTATCACTTTCTTCTTTTCGTACTGCATTATGTTTGGCTTCTATTTTTCTTTCGTATTCTCTCTTTCGCTCTAAAGCTAGCAGGTGGTCAATGGGAATGACGCTTACAATGACTGAAACAGCTGGTTCGGAGACCGTTCGGTATGTAGAAGCTACCTCAAGACTGATTCCTTTGGACTGCGCGCTACGATTTTTTGTAGCTTTTTTGCTAAGAATCGGCCAGATTTCTGCCCGTACAGGATAATAGATTGACTTGTACATTAGTAATCTTCTCTTCTTGCTCTCGGGCTCCGATGTTAGAATTAGTTTAAGTGCCCGCACTCGCAGTGAAGTTTTTCTGCAGCTATTTTTAGATGATCTTAGGAATTTCATTTTACGTCGATGGTAACTCAAGTACTTAACAGGTGGCTTGCTGGTGACTACTTCGTTCCCGACTTGGAATGGGATCATTGTAGGAATTCTCTTCTTAGTTAAGAATATGGCTTCTGTTTTGTTCAATGCTAAGGAAAGGCCAGCATGGTTAGAAATCCATCTTATAATGATTCTCATAATTTGGTTGAACTTTATTTGGGCCAGTTCTACGTCTCGGGCTGTGATAATTGCTGCTATATTGTCTGCATATGCAATTAATTTACATTCATTTGGCAAAGCAATTCTGAGAAGTTCATTATATACTATGTTCCAGAAGTCTGGGCCTAGGATAGAACCCTGCGATGCATCAGCTGTAAATTTTGTTTTTTTTCTGTCCATCTTTTGTGTCATAGAGAGGCTTCTATCATCGAGATAGTCGTTCAATATTCTTAACATGTATTTTGGTAACTTGAAATGTCCTTCTAGAGCCTTTATCATTTCGCGCCATCTAACTGAGTTAAAAGCGTTCTTTACGTCTAATGTTACTAGCAACACAACTCTTTTGCATCAGGAACTATGATTCTCTGCAGCTGAGACAGCCTCAGGGATCTGCCTTATTGCATCTATGATAGAAAGACCTGATCTAAAACCAAACTGCTGCGGCGCAAGGTCTCCTGGTGAAGTTATTGCGGACTTCATTCTTGCATTTATAAGTTTTTTGAGCACTTTCCCAGTTGTATCTAGCATGCATAAAGGGCGGTACGATGAGGCTTGTTCAGGGTCTCCCTTGCCTTTGTCTGTTAAAACGAAACCACCTACTTTCCATTCAGAATAGATTATACCTTCGTTGAGGCGGAGTTGTACATGTCCAGTAGAAGGGTGGGTTTATTTTTCAGTACTTCCTTAAGGCTTCTGATGTATCCGTCTGGTCCAGGCGCTTTTTTGTCCTTCATAGATAAAACAGCTTCCTCTAATTCTCCGAGGGTAAAAGAGGATTCGTCGACATCTCTGATGGGATTTTATCCTTAGCTGGTGAGATAAGAACAGTGTATCGATAATTTTTTTCCATTCGCGAACTATCCATTTCATTACTTGACTTCATATCACCTAGTTTTTTCATTATAATCTTATAGCCTAGGCCCCAGGGGTCTGAGTCGATATCCTTTTCCAGTTGTCCAACACTCAGATTTTCTTTTTTTTTTGTTGCTCGGTGAAGGGCTTTCCGTGCATATTTACAAAACGCCAATTTGTTTGTTCTTTCGATTTCGCTTTTGGCTCTCTGGGCAGCCCTTCTAAGCTTGTAACAATTTTTTCGGAGCTCTGCGATCTCGTCTGTCCACCAGTATACCAGTTTCTTACCCTTATCTTGCCTGACGCGGGGCATGGAGGCGTCACAGGCTCCAGTTTAATCCCATCGTTGATGGACTATCTGGTTCGCACTCCTGCTTCATTTCTCTTTCTGTTGATCGATTTTAGCCCCCAGTCAAGCATCGTGGAAAAAATATCTCTTTCCATTTTTCTCGTGTTCCATCTTGGTGTTTGGTTCGGGTTCTTAACTCTTCCCTGGCGTTTGCCTTTAATATCGAACTGAATATATTGGTTATCACTGGCTGTATAATCTTCAAGGACTCTCCAGTTGCATATTCTTCTATCGAAGCATTTTGAAACGAAAGAGATGTCTGGGATTGTTTCTGCGTAACCAGGCCGTCTAAAGGTGGTTACATTTCCTTCATTTAGTTCTTGGAGACCTGTTCTCGCTGCCATTTCTAGAAGTGATCTTCCTCTAGAGTCGGTGTAGGGCATTCCCCATTCTAGTCCTTCTGCATTGAAGTCTCCTGCTACTATAAGATTTTGCTTTAATCTCTGCATTATTTGGTACTCGAGATCGTCAGCTTATCTCTAAAAATCTTGTATGGGTTCATTCGGGGTAAAGTAACAAGACATAAATGTTGTCCCAAGACATTCAGTCCATTCAAATCCTCTGCCTCTACCTTTTTTTGGTTTGTAATTTCCCCGGGTTAGTTATCTATATAGCAGCTGTTTCAGTGAGGTCCGTGAACCAATTAGCAAGATCCCTATTTCTATATGTTCGCTGATTAGGACAATGTCTTTTCTTCTCTTGGACCATTTGGTACAGTACGTCGTCTGCAAGTCTACTCCTATATATGTTTCCTTGTAAAACTCGAGCCATCATAGGCGCTGTTTGGCTTCCTTTAAGGCTTCTCTGAAAACTTTACAACGCCCGATACCGGGTACGTGATTAACTTTGGTATCATCTGTTTCATCCATCGTAGCAGAGGTTCGACGAGGAGAAGTAGTGGAAGTACAATGATAGGTGGTTGACTTCGGGGTTGGTGAAAAGGACCCAATGGTGTGGTCTACTTACCAGGCTTGACCTCCCACTCTTACTACTACTACTACTACTTGGTATCATCTGGGTTTTTCTCAACACAGAGAACGCACTTTTTGGGTTCAGTACAGTCTTTGGCCTTGTGGTTTTCTAAACCACACTTGTAGTTAGGAGTATAGTGTAAGTAGGGGGGATAGTGCTCGTTAGCAAAATGCAGTTAAAAATGCCCGTTAGGTATTTTATGGCTGTGCTTGGGAGATGCTTGTAAAAATATAACAGATTTGGTCCTGACCAGAGGCTGTGGACGTTTGTAGCTTTGATGGCTTCGATAACCTCCTTTAAATTGATTTGATCGGTCGGCTTAAATTCCCGTCATTCTATTTCTTTCAGAGAGGTTGGTTGGCTTTTGACTAGGTTGTTTAAATAATCTTGATGTCTGTCATCACTGAGGGGGTTACTATTTCTTTTGACTCTGAGTGAGTTGAAAATTTTCCAACAGTTTGCCGGGGCCGACGAAGCAGATAAGTTTTGGTATATTTCGTTTCCGGCTTTGGCTTTTTTTTGGCGTATTACCTGACTACACATTTTGGCAGCCTCTAAATAGGTGTTTAAGCCCTCCAAGGTGCCTTTTTTAAAAAAATCCTTGAGAGCTTTGTTCTTATTTTCGACAACTTTTTTACATTTCTTGTTTCTCCATGGCTCCCTTTTAGAGTACTTATTTATTGCTTTGACAGTAGGAACAGCCTTTGTAGCTGCTTGTAGTATAGCATTTGCGAATATGTTGAAGTCAGCAACCGGGTCTTTGCTGTTTGATTGTGGGATGTTTTTATCTACCTCGATGCAATAAAGCTGCCAAAAAATAGCGCTACCTGTTTGCAAGCTTAATTTTGAATTGTTGGTGGATTCTTCAGTAGTCACCAAAATGGGTTTCCCATTAGGGAATATTACCCAAGTTTGACATGGTTAGGTCTATGTGTGAAGCTGTGCCGCCAGGGTCAATCCTAGTTGGTACTCCATTATTTAAAATATTGATTTTATAAAAAAGCTTTAAGGACTCACCGATCATTTTTCCTCGACCATCGGTGGTTTGTGAGGCCCATAGGGTGTTCTTAGCGTTAAAATCCCCAAAAAGTATTCCTTTTTGCAGGCTTAATGTTTTAAAAATATAATTCCATTCATTATGATCTATGGGGGTTTCGAGTCCTCTAGGGGGGGGGGGTGGATATTGTACACTCCGATCCACTGCTTATTTATTCTGACCTGAATACCGTGCAGGTATAGTTTGTTTCCGAATTTGGGAAGGACTAGGGTTTTGACTGGTATTTTCTTATTGACTATAAAAGCCAAACCTCGTAAGCCTGGTGAAATGTCTTGCCGTAAAATATTATAGTGAGGTATAAAGAGGGGTGTATCTTCGCCTAATTTTGTCTCCTGCACAGCGCAGACCGTGACTTCATGATAATATTTTTTCCCTTAAGTCCCTTGCGTTCCATTGCATAAATGTAGTTTTCATTATCATGGCCTCGAGGGCGCAGATAAATTTATCAATTAGCTCAGTTACTTGATCCTCTTCTTGTGATAGCTCGTTTTGAGGGATTATTTGGTTTACACTGTTTTGCCAGACTGTTAGTATTTTGTCCACCCTATTTTTTATGTTGGTACTAATATGGTTAGTTTTGGGAACATAGTCTATGCGCGTGGGGTTGTTATTCCACTGTTGAAACTTTTTATCCCCACTTTTCTTTTGCTGAATTAAAACAGGGCAGTGCCTGTAGCCCGCCATGTGATTGTTCTGAAGGCAGTGTATACACCGTATGCTGGTGGATGTGCAGCTTTTGGTAGAGTGTTGTCAGATGGTGTGAGTCCTTAGCTTAATTGGTAAAACTAAGCAATGCCCTCTTGGGGCCCTGGCTAAGCGGTTGACCCTATCGAAATTTACTATTACTTACTATACTACTTTACTTAATTTACTATACTACCATGTTTATTATTTCAATTAAGCAGCTAATTGATCTCTCATAGTGATCAAATTTTGAGTTTTAAATTTAATTAATTATTTAAAAGAAATTTATAATCTTTGCCACCTTTATTCGGGTACCACTTAGCTGCTAAGATGAGTTGAGGTTTTTCGTTTTTACCACACCTCTGATTCTTCTTTCTTCTTGAGATATTTTTAACCGAGTTGAACACTTTCAAGTTAAAAAATGGTAACTATATAAAGAGTGATTAAAATTTTTCTGAAAAACGAGCTGGATGATACAAGAGTAACAGTGATACAAGAGAGTTTTCTCTTGTATATAAAAGTGATATAAAGAGTGATATAAAAAGCAATATTGTGAAATTCACTTCGAACTTCACACGAGTAACTTTATAATGTTTAATGATAGATAAATTTAAATTATATATAAATTCTAATTAAAAACTAGATGAATGCGGATATTAAATTTTGAAGACCACGAGCAGGCATCTTATAACTGTTTTAGTATGCTTATGTTTTAGTTAAAGTAATATAGTTGTATGAGGTATAATTACTTGGGTTAATGTTTATGGTAATCAGTTAATAGTTGTCGCAAGATAGCAATCTATAGGGGATTCTAAGGGTGGGCCATAGGGACTAAAGCCCCCCTTTGCTTAAAATTAGCCCCCCCCCCTCCAAGAAATACATATTACTTTTTTAGCTTTTAAAACTAAAATTAAATTTAACTTATTTAAATTATATTAAAAAATAAATAATGAAATTTATTTTCATATAAAAAATATACTTTATCGATAAATAATCAATTATGACTTTATTGTTCCTATTTTTAATAATTTTAGTGCCACCACCCAACCAAAGATTACCAATCAACATAATCTACTTTTAGATTAATTTGACTTAGATTAGTTTAATAGGAAGATAAGTAATATTGGTAAATAGTAACAATGAAAATATTAGATTAGATCTTACTCAAAAATACAGTAATATATATATATATATATATATATATATATATATATATATATATATATATATATATATATATATATTATATATATATATATATATATATATATATATATATATATATATATATATATATATATATATATATATATATATATATATATATATAAAGGGGACCCCTTATGATTTTTACCTAGAATCGCTTATGATGGCGTCGCAAAAGAATTGTATTCTGGATAGCAAAATTAGACCTAAAGATTGCTTTTCTTACCATGTTTCA
>JACMZG010001863.1:25724848-25749848 GCA_018340805.1 Microvelia longipes | reverse complement strand
ATAGAGAAATGTGATGTATATGTATATAATAGTGTATGGATGTGTTGGTATAATATGGGTATTGGGGTCTATGAGATGTTGATGGTATGGGGGCGGTTTGATTCTATTCACGTTTTCTGTTAGATTTTTGACAAAGAGGCATAGAGCAGTGTTGCCCTCATTGGTATGTGCCTCATGCTGACACTGTTCCGACAAAATATCCCTCTATTCTCCATTCACTTCTTTTTTTCCATCTATAAAAGCGGCTACAGTATATATTATTAAATAAATATAGCAGTTTTTTTTAAAAAAAGCCTTGCTGCTTCACTTCTTTTATACTGCCTCATTTGCATACAAGAGTATAGTGTAATACGACAACAAAACGGTCAATTTAAATTTTTCAAATATATTGTCAATTTTAGTTTTGAATCTGTTACTGTAAAACAAACTATCTTATTGAAGAAATAGAGCTAAAAAGTTTAGTCTACAATTCCAGTATTCTTCCCTTATTAAGTAACTATTGTAAAAAAAAAAAGTACTTGGTTCGGCTGTAGCGGTACCGATTCTAACATGGAAACAATAGATAGTAAATATGTATGGCCCCTGTGCAAAGATAAGTCCATCCCTTTTTGTAAAAAATAAGTATAATATGTATAGGGCTTCTTTTAGAGGTTCTTCATTCGGGGAGGGGGGTCTCAAAATTATGGGAGGGGGGGTATACACATTTTTAAACATTTTTTTGCAATGTCAAGTAAAAGTTTGTCCAGTAAACCACATATAATTTAAGTGTGGAGACGATTTTGATGTTTTTTGGGCCTGCGAGTTAAAAGAGAGTGGTCCGGAGTCGATATGAGCACTCTCAAAACCAGAGTACCTGGTGGGTACATTAATTTTTTATCGTTTTTTTACATTATGTGAGTTTATAACTAAAAAAGAATTCGAACCCAGGTACTCTGGCTTTGAGTGGTCGTGTCGACTCCGGACCACTCTCTTTCAACTCGCAGGACCAAAAAACATAAAAAATTACTCCACACTTGAAATATGTGGTTTACTGGTCATATTTTAGGTTTTATGTTAATCGAACAGCGTTTTTTCGACTTTTTGGTCACCTAGGGTGGTGATGTCGAATTTATTTACATAAAAAATTATTTATACCTTTAACTATGTTTTATTAGCAAAGAAACTCCAGGGTAAACCCTATTTTCAATAGAAATCAGTGTATTTTTGTGAAATCGTTAAACTGAAAAACTGCTGCTTTTAAAAACGCTGTAGAGTACCTTAAAACCAATAAACAATATGTTACATACTGGGCGTAAAACTGCAATGTAAAGAGGTCATTTTAAGCCCATTTGAGAAAAAAATCGCCCCAGTCCCATTGGACGATAAATCGCCTTAACTTTCAATAATTCATTAAATCCAAAAGGTAAAATTTGGAACATTAACATATTTTTTTCCTGTTACTTATGGTCATCTTAGTAACCGAAAAATGATTTCAATTTTGTTCAATATTATCTTCCTTGTTAAAAAAAATAATGAAATGTTTATTTTCAGTCTTTGTGGTCAAATTTATTATGCTAACTCAAGAGTAGATTAGCAGCACTAGAACAAAAAAATATTGGTTTCTATATAAAGCCCAAAGAAGACACTTTGAAACGAGACCTGTTTCATTAAGCTAGGTTAAGCCAAAGCCGAAATATTAAGCCTCAAAAATTGACAAAAAAACTTAAAAGTGATTTTTGGGAATGAAGGAGGCTTAATAACAAAAAAATAGAAAAAATAATACTAGGAGTATTATTTATTATTAGTATTATAGTATTATTATGGTACTCCTAATACCATAGGAGTACCTATAGGTAGGACTAACACAGAAAAAAATTATAATTTTTTAATTTTTTTGAGCTACATCTCTGAATCACTTGAAATGGATTGACCCTTTACTTTTGAAAGTTCAAAATACGTTATATTGTTACTACTTTTGGTAACTTCAAAAAGTTAAATTAAAGGATTCCCTAATATTGCCTATTTTGAAAACCGCATTAAATCCTAAAGTATTAATACTAATACCACACTATATTTAGGTATTTTTTTTATTGATTATTGCTTTACATGTGCCATAGATTTGGTTCATAACTACGAGAAACAAATATTTTTAACAATAATCTATGATACGACATATGTATGTTGAACAAAAGCGTGATGAACAATTACCAGAATGTAGTATCATAGTATCAAATTTCTTAGGATTCAATGCGATTTCCAAAATTGGCAATGTTAAAGTATCCTTTTGATTAACTTTTCAAAGATACTAAAAGTAGCTACACAACATATTTGGGTAAAGTTATCAAAATAATAATAGTAAATTACAACTTTTGATCTCGACAAGGTTTTTTTAACAAGGCCCATTTTTACTTTTAGGGGTCTATTTTTTAACCCAGAAAAGGATTAAATTTAATTAATTAGTATCCAGGTTGCTCCGGAGGAGTAGGGGTAAAATAATCCTCCGGACACCAATTTGAACACTGACTAAGTTTGTTTTCGTTGTACTGTAATAGTTAAAATGGGGGATGGATGGGTGACCGCTGGAAATAAAACGAATGTCTTGAATTTGGTAATACTTATATTTTGAGGACGAGCGAAGCTAGTTTGAAGTTTTTAAGATTATTCAATGTGGTAAGAAAACATTTCCGAGTTACCCCATACCAAATTTTGATTTATAAGATTGACATACTGACGATGTGGGCCAAAAGATATTTTCTTTGTGATCTCATTAGTGTCAAATGTCTTAGCTCGTAGTTAAGAATTACGGCTTATATTATATAATTTTTTTTTAATAAAAAGGCATGAAGGATCCGATCGAATGGAATGATGTTTAAATAAAAATATTATTATCTGTAATAATAAGCCGCAGTTGATATGAAGTGAAAGGATGCATACTTTGCTTTATATAAGCTGTTAGTTTTTCCCCTATACTCATTGTCCTATTGAGCAAAAGAATGATACAAGGGCTGCTAGGACTTTACGTACAAGAACCCTATTGTAACGAGGCACTAATACGCCTGCAAACTAACACTTATTTCCATGTACACTAAAACGTTTTCACACGTCCCATTCACAAAGGGATAATACTGTCGATGCCTTATTCCCAAAAACTCAACGCGGTTGAACGATTTCTAATGCGATTTAAGCGTCCGAATAAAGAATCGATATTGATCGAACATAAAAAAAAGATTTGTATTCTTAGATTGAGTCCTTTTAGTTCTCTTTGTATTTTTGTGTTTAGAGATTATTGGTTCGTTTGGTTTGGCTTCTATGCGAACAGACACCTGTTCTTGTTCTTTTCTCATAACTTTTGTTTCTTTTCCTTCCTTCTTTATCGTGTGTTCTTTATGTTTATTTCTATACACACAATTTTATTTTTTACTAAAACAGAAAACATATGGCTTTTTACAACAGCCATTAGCTTGCCAGCGTTAAAGGCTCAAGCTATTGATTCAATGGCATGCGCAACTTCAATATGCTAATAATTCGTCAATATACTGATAATACTTTAATAATGTCAATTCTTGCGCACTTTTAAAGAAGTTATATGTTGAAATCAGCGTCTGCAATACTTATTTTTTATATTTATTTATAATATAACTATTTTAAGTGTATCCATATTCAAGTGATACAGATTATTTGACAAAGTAAACTAACTTCTCATATAATTTTATAAAATTTTATTATAAGTATATTTTTAAAAATATCTATGTTTGCCAATAACTTAATAACTAAAATATAATTAGCAATAGAATTTACACTATTAATTTTATATGTATTACGTCATCTGACAACATTGCATGCGTTGAAAAATAGTGGGAGGGTTAAATGATACAAGCAATCAAACTTTTAATATTCAAAAGTCAATATTTTCAAATTAGCGACAACCGCAATGAGTGGTTGAGGTAATTGTATATTCAAATAACTTTAAAATATCATTAAAGAATATTTTTTAATTATTAATTAATTAATAATTAAATATAAATCTTTTTATAAAACAAATATTTTTTCGTGATTTTTAAAAAAGTTTTAAGCCATTTGAGCTGTAGCGTTTTTTTCATGAATAGTGTATATCATCCATACACTTATTTATTTTATACAATCAATTTTGAACGTTTTCTCAGACCGAAAGAAATCTGTATGACCATTTCTAGTGAGATGATTTCTGAGATAAAAGAATAATAATTCTAAATGAGATCATTTCTTCGACTTCAGATCGAAAAAAATGCGATTTGGCACAAAAATCGACCATATTAATGTTCAGAACCCTATTGTTTTTTTTGTCACTAACCCACAATAATTAAACTAAGCAAAAATATCAAAACTTTGTCTGATTAGACTGAAATATTATACTACTATGTATGATTTACACATGTATAAAGATAAAAGTGTATTACCAGCATTAATACCTGTTTCATCAATGGACATATATAGATAAAAATCAGGTTTTTCTACTAATTCATTTGGAGATTTGCTTATCGAATATTGAGGCTGTATGCCACTTATTTAATCTAGTAGTATGACAGACTGATTTAGGATATATCAACCATGTGACTCAGGGACAGGCCTGTAGCCAACCAAAACTTGTTTGGGGGTGGCGGAAGCAACCTCAGAGAGGGCGGCAATACTTACACAACGATAAGGGACATTCATGAAAACTACTTCGTCAGAGGGGGCGAGATGTTTTCTAGGGGGGCGATGCCCCCCTTGGCCACTCCTGGCTACGGGCCTGACTCAGGGAGAAAAACGAAGCCAAGAGCGGCCAAGAGATCGAATGCCTCTTGTTTGAGCGAATTTCCTTTGGGAATAAAAATCGCTTATGGGAAAGTCGAACCTCAGACCACGACACAAATCAATTTCAGAGGTCCCTGACAAAAACATACGTTTTGCGAGACTTTTATATATATATATATAATATATATATATATATATATATATATATATATATATATATATATATATATATATATATACAGACACGAACCCTATTGAACACCAGGTTTTTGTGACGTCATTAACCCGGTTTGCTGAGTCAGAAAAAATATTCGAAAAAGGTCAATTGTTTTCTGAGACGCTGAATAAAATGCAATCGGTCCGAATATATATATATATATATATATATATATATATATATATATATATATATATATATATATATATATATATATATATATATATATATATATATATTACATATACGTTACGAGCAGTGCTTGACAATTGAGTAACTGCTTAGGTCCTAAAGCATGAACCGGAACCTTAAGCAAGAAATGGGTTGTTAAGCACGGAAACACGCATCCAAAGGTATCGCTTTACTTATTATAAGTTTACAACTACAAAATAATTCTGGCGCAGTGGTCCGCACGTCGGGCGAATTTACTTTGGAATGCGTGTTTCCATGCTTAACATCCCACTTCTTGCTTGAGGTTCCAGTGTATGCTTTAGAACCTTAGCAGTTTCTCAATTATCAAGCACTGCTCGTAACTTATTTTGTCTGTATTTTCCAAAGGAAATGCGCTAAAACCTTCAAAGATAAACACTAAGTGAACTTTAATCTTGAGCTAATAATAGTGCTCACAGCCAATTTTAGAGACATAGATTTGTATAACTAAATGGATAATTATGCGCATTTCCTTTGAAAAATACAGACAAAATGAGTTACGAGCAGTGCTTGATAATTGAGTAATTGCTTGAGTCGTAAAGCATATACTGGAACCTTAAGCAAGAAATGGGATGTTAAGCACGGAAACACGCATTTCAAAGACATTTGCGGTGGTCAGCATGTCTACCGCACCAGAATTTTTGTGTATTTTTTTCAATGATTCCATGGATATTTTGTATGTTAGTTATTTTTAAAATAATCCTTTATACAATATTTATGATATTGTCGATATTTGCGTTATATTAAACATGAAAATGGAAATAAGTAAGGAAATGAGGTTTTCATACTATAAGGATATAGTTTATTTCTTACCTTTAAAAAATAACCATAATTTTACCTTTATACATAGGTTCTTAAGACCAAAAAAGGGTATTCTGTTGGTCTCCATATAAATCAAGCATTTGTTAGATTTTTAAGGTTTGTTGCTGGTTAAGAGATAAGAAATTGGAAAACCTTTAGTAGCAATACTTCATGAGAGATTGTCATCTGTGTATTTCCTTGTTGTATGTACTAAACTATAGAGGTTTTTATAAACTTGTATGTTAGGAGGCACTGGACTCGTAGGATAGCGCCCTCTGTCCACTTATTCTTTAGTTATCTTCTTGACCCTACTAAGAGGCTTTTCAAATGTTTCCTTTATAGCTTTCTTTAACAGTATATTATTCATATTTATTATATTCATGGATAATAACAAAAAAAAATTGAAAATTGGCTATTTTTACGTTGCCGAATAAAGAAAACAGAATAATATTTCGAACTTTGAATTGTATAACTTTTTTCTTACATTTTATTTTAGAAATAATAATTTTAACTTCTAAGAAAAGCCCTTAAAGGTGTATCGGGGAATCTCCCTGCTATGAAGAGCCCTCTTAGCTCAGTGTTAAATGGACTGAAACAAAATTTTTTAGAATTTCTTTTATGCCAAATTTTGGTCTTACTAAAATAATAGAGCGGCTCGTTATTTCATATATTATAAAACATCTAGTAGTTTTTATGTAAGTTTCTTTTATCAGTTTTCCGTTTATTTTACTTGTTTTTATAGTTCTCTTATATTTTGTTTTGTACTTTTTTGTTATAGTAAGCCCTAATGATGAGCACATATTAAAGTTTTCGAAACATTTGCTTAATAAAACTGTTTTTTTTTTATTTATTTATTGGACCGTATACCCGAGCTGAGGAGGTATTTTAGATTTAATATTTATCACCAGTCGAGTTGAGTGTTGTGGTTTCTTTCCATATATATATATATATATATATATATATATATATATATATATTATATATATATATATATATATATATATATATATATATATATATATATATATATATATATATATATATATATATATATATATATATATATATATATATATATATATATATATTATTTATTTTTTTAATCATGTTAAAGGGATCGATACCCAGGGATAAAAGGGATGAGATAAAGGATGACCAAATGTAAAGCGCTGACCGGTCCGGACATTGTCCTGTACGTTTTGCAGTATAAATTCTGTAATTTTTATCTTCTGAGGACGCGCAAAGTAGGAAGGATGAGCGTGGTGAATCCGATTTTATACTTTTTTAAATAATAATTAAAATTTTAAAAATAATCCAATTGAATTTAAACTTTCATATCAAATGTGATTTGAATATTTAGAATATTCAAATCACATTTGCGAATATTGCATTTGGTGATTTGAATATTTTGAGGAGAGCGAAGCGAGTCTGAAGTAGAGAGGATGAGCGTAGCAAATCTGTTTTTTTAATTACGATTAAAAATTAATTTAAAATTAAAAAAAAATATTTTTAATTATATTTTTCAACTTTTGCTGTAGTTTTTAACAGCAATAAGAACCAGTTCTCAGTGCTTGGGATCTGTCCTTAACAAAGAGTAAGGACAGATCCTTAAGCAATAAGAACTGGGTCTTATTGCTGTTAAAAACTACAAAAAAAAATAGTTTCTTGGTAAAAGTACCAATGACAAGAAACTTTGCATAACATAAGTGTATTCAATGTTACATAAATATGTTAATGCCAAAGTGATAAATTGGATATTATGCATAATATCTAGTCTTTATGCAAAATGACTAAAACGGTTGGCCAAAGTAGTGAATTAATCACTTTGGCTGGCCTTTCTGAATAGTATCTCACACAAAATGGCTTATGTGATAAATATTTAAAAAATAATTACTTTGACTATAATTAAGTTGAATATTGTGTTAGAAAAGTGGGGTGAGTGTTGTTTTCTTCTCTTTCGAGTAGAGGCAATAATTGTGAAGACAGAAAAACGTGCGTTTAGCTTTTCTGCTTTGTGATTCTTTGTCAGTCTTAAACAGTGCTTTACTATTATGATTATTATTATTTAATTGTTTACTTTTACTATTTATAGACGAGAATAATACTGAAGTTAATTATAAATAATTAATAAATTCTTAATAATTATTTATGGATATTCTTTTGAATACATTTTTTTATATTTTATATTGAGTAAAACGACATCAATTATTGTTACAAGTATTTGAGTTAATATAGTTACATGGCTTGAGAAATCTGGTAAGTGTAATAATCCACTGATTGCACTCTGACTTTTGAATACATCATTTTTAAAAGTATTTATTTTTTAATTATTTTCTCATTATGTTGTCATTCCCCTTTTAATTGATTATGGGTGTCAATTAAAGTGATATGTATACAGGAAGGTACATGTCAAGTACATCACCCTGATTAATTTAGGTTAATGTGGAGCTATCGCGATAAAATTCGTATCTACCCCCATTAATTTGACCACTGGAAGTTCAAATACCCAATTATTTGTTAATCGTCTGGTATTTGTGGTAATCTTATTACCAGAATGTGTTTTTCTACAGTAAATTTAAAAAGTTAAAAAATTGGAGCATACCTTCGCATATTTTTGTTCAGAAACTGTGTCATATCCCGATATGACAATTTGATACCAATATAATAAAATTCCAATATTTTTTCCGAACTAGCGTTTGGTATACTTATGGACTATTACCCTATTTATATTTAAAAATGAGGTTACTGGAACACCAGAATTCATAACTTCTTATATATTATATATGACGCAGGTTCAGAAATGATCCATGTTAAAGTATCCTCCAATTTAACTGTTCTAAATTACCGAAGAAAAATAAATTTTGGTAATCAGATTACCATACATGCCAGACGATTACCAAAAAATAATTAGGTGTATAAATTCCCAGTGGTCGTCTTAATGAAGGGTAGATAGCAATTTTATCACTATAGCTACGTGCGGAGCTATAAGCAGGGTGATGTATTTGAAATGTACCATCCTGTACTTGGTTATTTGTGTATACTATCACTTTGACCAATGAGGTTAGATATTATGCACAATGGCTAGTCAGAGTGGAAATTTAATCTATATTTATCACTTTGACCAAATAAGGTTAGATATTATCTTAGAATAATACTATATACAGAAAGACTACTGATAACACGAAAGCCGGTTCACTGGTGCAACTAAGTAATGCTGCCACCCATACAATATACAATTCTAAAAAAAAGTTGTCAATATTTCCGGTTGCTGAATTATTATGTTCTATTATTAATTAATGATTGATTATTCATAAAATACTAATATAAATATCGGTGCATTACAATATTTTAAGCATTTTAAATTGTAGTTTAACGTATTTATTAAAATTATATATAAAAAGTAGTCCTCGTCAACTAAATGTAGATTCTTGTATTCCGCCACCCTTTTGCCATCTAAAACCAGTTTTATTAAATACTCAGCAATTGTTTAAGTTATTATATTTGTTCTTTACGATCTTTCTTCATTAATAGATATTTATGACACATATTTAAAATAATGTTTTGTTGTCAGGTTGGCAGCATTACTTAGTTGCCCCAGTCAACTGGCTTTCGTTATCAGTGGAATTACATTGTGTTTACGGTCCTGTGCTCCTTCTATATATAGTATTATTCTAAGGATATTATCTTAATAGCAAGACAAATTGATAAAAAGGCTTTATTTATCACTTTGACCAAATTTGATAGTTATTATGCATAATGGCTGGATATTATGCATAATAACCACATTAATCACTTTGACTGTAACATATATACAATTATAGAAAACACATATTTTATACAGGTGGAACATTTAGATGCATACACCAATATTTAACCCTTAAAAATATGGCAAAAACAAACAAGTCCTAGATTTCAATAACGGTTTCAATCCCTGTAAATTTACTCTTGTGAGTTCAATTTACTATCATTACTAGGTAAGTATTACCCAATAAAGCAATTTTGTTAACACTTTTAGTAACTTTGAAAAGTAAAATTAAGCACTCCGTAATATGGGTTATTTTAAAAACTACATGAGATAAGAAATTTGATAACAATATCACCATATACCAGTAAATTCACATATTATATATATATATATATATATATATATATATATATATATATATATATATATATATATATATATATATATATATATATATATATATAATATATTCAGGGGACATTAAATTCCCTTTAAAATAGTATACTTTATGTCGCTATCATCACAATTAAACTTTAATTTATTTGCATTTTAAATAAATATTTTTATTAGTACTAAAAATGTAAAAAATTTTAAATGCCAAAATCTTCGATATTTGTTCACTTATAGTTAAAACCTAAAAATCTTAAAAACAGCCTCATTCCATACTCTTTAAAATGATTAAAAATAATTACTTATTGTTTATTTTCTTTCCTGATTATGCCGCATATTTATACTTACCAAGAATACGCCGATATGCACGCCTATTATGGCATGTATTTTTTTAACTCTAGGGAAGCAGCTAGACTCTATGCTGCTGATTCCCCTAATAGAGTTCATCCTGACCATAAATTATTCTCTAGGCTACACAATAAATTAGCTCGAACAGGATCTTTTTTTATTGAAAACGAGAAATGGTCCTTTTATAAATCGTGTAAGATCAAACATAATTTTGAACCATTTTAATAATAATCCGGAAACAAGCACCAGGCGTTCATCTGCTGAATTAGGGTTTCATAAAGAGACTAATAGAAGAACATTAACAAGTTTAGTCATCGCCATCCATTCCATGTTACACCAGTTTTGGAGATGTTTCCTGGAGATGATAGAAAACGATTGGATTTTTGTAACTGGTTTTTAAATAAGTATGACGAAGATAATACGTTTCCTAGGTCGGTGTTGTGGACGGACGAAGCAACGTTTACTCGAGAGAGTATATTTAACCGTCACAACACCCATATATGGGCACATGAAAATCCTAATGCGATGAAGGAAAATTCGTTCCAGCGCCAATTCAAAGTGAATATTTGGTGTGGCATGATCAATTAATATAGTCGGACCTCCATATAACGAACTTCTATACAACGAAAGTCTCTATGTAACGAATTTTTTTACGTTCCCTTGAATTTTGTGTTGAAAAGTGTTTCTATTTAACGAAAAAAATTTCTATATAACGAACAAAATTTCCAGAAATAAAGACAAGACCCGCAAACTTTCAAGGAATTGACCAAAACGGAACTTCTGTTTTTCTGTAATTTCCCAGAACAATTATTTATTGATTCTCGCCCTGCCTAACTTAATTTTGCAAACTCTTTCTTTACAATTTTCTATGAAATTAGGATTAACACAGCATAGAACTAAAAATCTTTCAGTTTTTAATTTGGTATTCGGTCTGACCAGTTCGTTTGTGAAAATTTTTATTTGTTTGTAAATCGAGTTTATTAAAATGTCAATACGGAAATCGCTGTCCCTTTCTGAAAAAAATCAATTTATTAAAAGATTCTGACGATGGAGTCAAAAACAAAGACTTGTCTCTGAAGTATAAAATCGCTCCTAGTTTTATATCAACAATTTTAAAAAATCGGGAATCTATACTTAGGTTATACGAAACGAGAGGCGATTTAAAAAAAAGTTCTCGAGTATGCAAGTACGAAGACATTGATGACGCAATTTTACAGTGGGTGACAATGTTAAGGCGATCCTGCAAAGAGGGGGGGGGGGGGAAAAATCACTTAAATGGAAATATCTCCGGTTCTCGGCAAAATATCAAATTCTAAGACGGTACTTCACTTCTAATTTTTATTCTGCACATTTTAAGACTCATTTCAACCTTCTGGAGCAAACAACAGTGGCGCAATTTGAGAACTACTTTAAAAATTTTAGTTCTTAAATTGCACCACTGTTTTTTGCTCCAGAAGGTTGAAATGAGTCTTAAAATGTGCAGAATAAAAATTAGAAGTGAAGTACCGTCTTAGAATTTTGATATTTTGCTTAGAACCAGAGATATTTCCGTTTAATTGATTTTTACCCCCACTCTTTGCGGGATCCCCTTAAGGGACAAAAATATGCCTGTGACAGGACCGCTAATAAAAGAAAAAGCTGCTGAATATGCAACTGCGAGGTTACTATTCATCCTATATATCCATATTAAAATATCATAAAATAGTACAGAGTTATTTATTTTTTCAATTTCTATACAACGAAATTTCTATATAACGAATTTTTTCTCTTGAACCTTGAAGTTCGTTGTATAGAGGTCCGACTGTAATTTCAAACTTTTTGCCGATAATATATTATATATATATATATATATATATATATATATATATATATATATATAATATATATATATTATATATATATATATTAAACATATATAATCATTTATATTTTTTATAAACATCAAAGTTTAATCATGATACTGTTAATTTATTTATTATGCTTTAATAAATGTATGGATTATATAGAAAGAAAAGATGTGCTTCAGCTCAAACTGGGCTTAAAAATCATTGAACGAGCTTTGATGAGCATTACCTGATAGAAATGGCTTCAAAAAATGTAAAATAATAAAAACAAATTTATCATAAACAATCACATTTTTTATTTACAATAATTGTAATTTTGATTACACTTTTGTGTTTTTATTGCACATAATAAAAATAAACGAGATTGAACAATCAATGTATAAAACCAAAATAATAAAAATTATAACTAATTAGAAAAAAACAACTTTTTATAACAATGCTAATGAAATAATCCTAAATTATTAAATAATAAATTAAAAAAGAAATTTCTTCGAATAAGTTGGTTTTAGTTACTTTTGTTCCGCAAAAAAAAAATTTAAACTCCATTAAATTTTAAAACAAAATTTTGGATTACTGTAATTATACTTATGATGTTTTAACAAAGGGACGTATACAATTTTCACTTAGTGCGATTCTGAATTTGTACGATCATAAAAACTTAAGTGAAAATAGTTTATAGGCCCGTCTACAGTCTTAAGTTAAGTTAGGAAGAATTGAAGAAGTGAAGAATTTTTCAAAATCTCTTTTTCTTCTTAAATAATTCTTTTTCCCGCTCTTTTGACTTAAGAAAACCATAAGAATGGTTTTTTATAAGTTACTTAAAGAAGAATGTACTACGTTATCTGTTTTTGAATGATTACAATATTTTGTAAACGATGTGATGTGATTGTTTTGATTGTTGTTGTTTGAATATGTGATTATTTGAATATGTGATTGTTTTGTTTGTTTGAATATTTTTTTATATAATATATATTTTTCTTTTTATTTTTGAATTATATAGTTTTTGAAATGGATGAGGTTCCTACGTCTGTAGACATACTAGAGATAAGGAAAATAACGCTCCCAACCATTTTGATTTTATTTATTAATTAAAATAAATAAAACACGGTCGATTTTAGAAGTAAATTAAAAAAATATTTGCAAAAAGTCTTTAAAAAATGGAAGGAAAGATCATTGAAAAAGCAATGGTTATTTAAATTGAATTAAAATTGTTATTGAGCTCTGCT
This sequence comes from Microvelia longipes, assembly GCA_018340805.1. Lineage (NCBI taxonomy): Eukaryota > Metazoa > Arthropoda > Insecta > Hemiptera > Veliidae > Microvelia > Microvelia longipes. The sequence continues at coordinate 25,736,315 of JACMZG010001863.1, read as the reverse complement.
CGTTGTTACCATAAATAAATAAATAAAATGTGTGTTGACGGTAGAAAGAAAAGTAGTTTATTAGTAGTTTATGTTTATTTAAATTGTATTAAAATTGTTATTGAGCTCTGCTCGTTGTTACAATAAGTAAATAAATAAAATGTGTGTAGACGGTAGGAAGAAAAGTAGTCTAAATACAGCTATATGTGTAATTGTAACTTTAAAACTTGACTTAACAACTCAGAGGTTGTAGACGTGCTTACGGATCTTTTAAGTCTAAAGAGCGGGAATTTCGAAATAGTTTGTTTTAAGTGAAAAATTCTTCACTTCTTCGATTCTTCCTGAGGAATTCTTCACTTCTTCGATTCTTCCTAACTTAACTTAAGATTGTAGACGGGCCTTATTAATTATTAATCTTTTTCAAATTGAAAGAGCTTCAAAAATAATCTCATGAAAGTGCCTCTTCACCCAAAGGATAGCCAAATTATGAAACAAAAAAATTGTACAATTTGTAACATTTTGATCCAGTTTTGCACTAAGAATCAACCTGAGAAGTCTAATGCTCTGGTTTATATCCCTGGTCTTGAAAAAACATTTTGATCAAGCTTCTTTTTTATGCTCTTTATTTTAAGTGGTTGAAATATACTCCAAAGTGGCCAATTAAGAATGAGTCAACTTTCACGCTTTAAAATTCAGTTTTTTGTCGTGTGTTTTGTATAATATCTGCGAATCAATAGCTAAAAGTGGTTTTTATTGGACCAAATAATTTTACCATAAAATAATATTTTTGAATTAATTGATATCACGATACCAATTTTGACTTACAAAATTAAACAATAACGATTACATTTTTGATTATTTTAATGACTATATAAGTATTTGATACTTATAACAACCCTATAACTAAGTATGTACATATATTTACAAAAATGAAATTATTACAACTATATTTCTATCCAGACATGCAGCAATATAAGAACATTAAACATTTATGAGTAATTTGAGAAATTTTAACTTTGAAGAAAATATCATGAAGTAATAATTTTATCAACCAGTTTACTTAAAATCTTACTATAGCTATGCTCCAATTATATGCGTTGAATGAGTTAATTAAATTAAACGCCTTAATTGAGTTTAATTCTTCGGAAAATTGTTAAACAAATTTCTTTTATAATTTTTTTTCCAAAACAGATATTATTGTTACCTTAAGTACGGTTATCATAAACATATCCTTTTGTTTGTTATTTTTTCTTAAATTTTATTTACTTGTTAATTTTCATGTACAGTTTATTTGACATATTTTTTTATGTACGTAATGATGTGTTTAATACATGTGCCCCTAGATAGTATAAGCCTTAAAATGACCCAAATGTGATCCAAATAATTGTAGCTTAAAAAAACACTAATTGTTATTTATGCACCCAGAAAGTAGAGAATGCTAATCCCTTAGCAGTTAGTTGGTCCCTAAGGCGAATGCCGAAGAAATCAATGCATTTAATTCCTGAGGCAAAGCTGAGGTATTTATGTGGGTAACTTCCGAGACAAAGCCGAGGCAGTTATGACTATTAATTCCCGAGGCGAATCCGAGTTATTAAATTATTGCTAGGGGAAAATATATCATTTCACCCCCAAGTTGCATACAAGATTTTATCTCCATACGTCGACAGCATTTAATTATTGTTATATTTTTATTTTCATATGTTTTGTTGTATTTTTAAAAAATTTTGGGTCGGACACAGCCCCCCCCCCCTATAAATTTAGGCTGTCCTACCCCCAAAAATATTTATTTTTTTAATGCTCTTAACTACTTTATTTGGCCTGAATCTGATTTTAAGAAATGAATTTGGTCGGGTCCCCCTTATAAATTTTGGGTATTTGTCCTCCAAAAAATCAGAACAAATTTATTGCTCCAAACAACTTTTTATGGTTTGAAACGTATTTTAAGCCAAAAAAATGTTTTGGTCGGGTCCTTCTTATAAATTTTTGGGGTGCCACCCTCAGGAAAGTGTTAAAAGCATTAATTGGTCCCTCTTATAAATTAAGAGGATGGCGCTCCCAAATGAATGGAAAAATTTCCCTTCTATTAACTCTAAGGGGCTCTAACCTCAATATTAGGAAACACTTTTTACTCCCATGGGTATGAAAAGTAACTTTTTCTCTCTTGGAAGTAAAAAGTGCTTTTTTACTTCCTAAAACTAGTCAATAAACATCACATAATACACTACACTGTCTGGAGTTTAAATATTTTTATTTTATAGAACTGAAGTCTCTCTTCTTGTTTCAACAAGAAATTATATATTATTTAAAGACCGACTTTAAGGTGTTATTAAAAAATTTTTTTGTATAATTTGTAATTTATACTATATCAAATTATTTTTTTGTTTAGTTTTAGATCAGGTTCGAGATCTGAACCTGACATTCTGGTTGACATTCTGGCAGCTTAGAATTTGTTCAGTTCAAGTTGAATGAAACAAAGCCTTATCAAAATTGAAACATCTGTAGTTGCCGCATGCTGAGATGAATTTAAAAAGGTATTTGTAAATATTTGTTAATGATCACGATTACTGACGTCATCAACACTTGTTTGGTCAGTATTGACTATATCGGGTTATCTGTGCTGTAAGATTCTTTTCTGATGCCATTTATTGTGCTTGAGTTTTAGAAAAGTTTAATTTAATTTCCCCAAAGTGATCCTTTTGTGGCTTATTATTTTTGTAAATGATTCCTTTTTATTTTTTTAAGTTTTCTTTAGGTGTTGATGACGTTCAATCGTGGCATTTTTTGGTATACATATATATTAAGAATAAATAAATTATTACGCTGGTGGTGAAGGAGAAGTTGGTGGAGGCGGAGGTGACGGGGAAGGTGGAGGAGGAGGCAATGGGGCTCCAAGAGGCCACCACGGCCACAGGGGTCGTAATCCCGGTCCAGGCGGTGGTTCCGCTAAGACCGGGAGTGGTCTTCATATAACATGCCTAGGTTGTGGCCAGGGATCCGTCGCTGGGCCACAACCACAGGACCACGCCGCTACCGCTGCGGACCACACATCTCTTCCTATATCCTGGTATAGTGGATATGGTGGTAGGAATGTGTTACTAAGTTTAGTCCCTACATTTTCTACAGTTCTTCCAACGCTGCCTTCTTTCTCTTTTTTCTGTACCATCGCTTTTGGTTTTCTTCTTGGTCTGTATTTATAATCTGGATGTTCCTTCATATGAAGTGCTCTGAAACAAAATAATTACATTATATATTGGATATTAAATTTTTGGTTTAACGAACTTATAATCGTTTTTTTAATCTAAAGTTTAAACTTCCCTCGGTATTCACCAAGGTGGATTTAATCTCTTTTAAGTTAATCGAGATGTCTATAATTTCGTGTCCATGTTGGCGACACTGATTTATTTGTTTTTACTTTTTCCGCTTCTTTTTTTGTTGAACATAAAAAAACTGACTAATTTAATATTAAAATGTTAAATAAAAAACTCTTATTTCCATAATTTTGATCACGATTCATAAACTTATCAGTACTGATCATGGGCGTAGCCACGGTTGCCTTTAGGGGGGGGCCCATCATATATATATGATGCCCCCCCCATATGTAAGGTTCATATATATCATATATATATATTGTGTGTGTGTGTGTGTGTGTGTGTGTGTGTGTGTGTGTGTGTGTGTGTGTGTGTGTGTGTGTTGTGCGCGCGTGTGTGTGTTTGTGCGTTTGTGTGAATGTCTGTGTGTATTAAGGTTTATGGTTTTTTTAAATAATTCTGGCGCGGTGGTCCGCATTTCAGGCGAATTTCTTTTGGATGCGTGTTTTCGTGCTTAACAACAATCCTGGTTGGAATGATAATTTTTATAGTTTTTACATTATATAAGTTTACAACTACTGAAAAATAATTTCGGCAATTTCATTTAAAATGCGTGTTTCTGTGCTTAAAACCCATTTCTTGGTTAACGTTCCGGTTCATGCTTAAAAACCTAAGCTTTTACTCAATTGTCAAGCACTGCTCGTAACTTATTTTGTCTGTATTTTTCAAAGGAATAATTATAATGCGCATAATTATCCAGTTGTTTCTACAAAACATGCCTCTAAAGTTAGCAGTACGCACTATTATTTGAAATAGTTTAAAGCTTAGTTACTTATCTTTAAGCTCAGTCAGTTATCTTTCAAAGGTTTTAGCGCATTTCCTTTGAAAAATACAGACAAAATGAGTTACGAGCAGTGCTTGACAATTGAGTAACTGCTTAGGTTCTGAAGTATGAACCGGAACCTTAAGCAAGAAATGAGTTGTTAAGCACGGAAACACGAATTCTAAATGAAATTCGCCCGACAGCGGACCACCGCGCCAGAATTATTTAGTAGTTATATACATATATAATGTAAAAAAAGAATAAAAATTAACGTTCCTACCAGGATTGTTGTTAATCAAGGAAGCACGCATACCAAAGGAAATCTTCCGATATGCGATCCACCACGCCAGAATTATTTAGTAGTTATAAACTTATTTTATGCAAAAAACGATAAAAATATCGTCACAACCAGGATTTAAACCTAGGAGAGAGTTTGAGTAATTGTGTTGACTCCGGACCACTGCCATTCAACGCACAAGCCCAAAAAACATAAAAAAACTCTCCACTTGAAATATGTATTTAGGGTCTAATATTTAGGTTTTCCTGCATTAACCACCGTTTTTTGACTTTTTGGTCACTTAGTGTGGCCGTATCGACTTCACACCGATTTATTCGATTCGACGCCCAAAAATACATAGAAAACGACACCCTACCCAAATTTTTTTGTTCATCAACCGTAATTTTGGTTTTCAGTAATTTTTTGTGCTTTTTCGACTTTTTGGTCATTTAGAGTGGTCGTATTGACTTCAGACTGGTTTCAATCGATTCAGTGCCCAAAATACATTGAAAACGACCCTACTGGAAATTTATTTATTTTTTTATCGACCTAAATTTTGGTTTCCGGTAATTTATAATGGTTTTCGACTTTTTGGTCATTTAGAGTGAATGCATTGACTTCGGACCGGTTTTATTTGATTCAGCGTCTCAAAAACTTATACATTGACCTTTTTTTGCGGCGAAAATGATTAACCCTGATTTTGCTGATTTTTTGAAAATTTTGCTGACTCAGCAAACTGGGTTAATGATGTTACAAAAACCTTGTTTTCAATAGGGTCGTGTCCTCCGAAGGTTGATTTTGTACCAAGTTTTGATTAAAAAATATTAATCCGTTCGAAAGATAGTGTTTTTACAAGAAACTGATGCCTATCCCATTAGCGAATTTTATTCCCAAAGGAAATTCGCTAAAAAACAAAGCTCTTAGAGGACAAATCAAAACATTTTTTTTAAATAGTCTTAATGAAAGACAAAAAACAATCCCCTAAAACAAAATACAAATGATTATTGAACTGAAACTGAAACTAAATATAGTTTTATTTAATAATAATAAAACCACAAAGTTAATATGTCGAACTAAAAATAACAAATTTAACTTTTAAAACAAAAGCTACCTTTAAGCTCTAAATTATTATAAATAACAATTATAAAATTAATTAATTATTTTATAAAATTAAAATTAAATTAATTTTATTAAAAAATGTTTTTCCTTGCCTAACCATAGTTTTTATATAATTTTTTTCAACAACCCTGCTCGGCTAGGGGGGGGCCCGGGCCCCCCCTGACCCCCCCTGGCTACGCCCATGGTACTGATAATAATTTTAGTAAGGATTGTATTTTATAAATTGGCGGATCCTAAAAACAATACTTTATTATTTTTGTAACAAAAATATGCAACGAAAATTACTAGTGAGTGATATCTATTAGAATTAAAATGTATTTCATTCCTTGAACTACATAGAACATATGAGAATTAGAACATATCAAAGAAAACAAAATAATAATATTAGGAGGTGTATATTAACGTATAAAATATTGTTAAACAACCTTAAATACAAATAATGTTTATTAAACATTTATAAGTGTCTATTCAAAGTAAAAAACGAGATTACATAAATAATACTTGAATCTTCTCGAATGCATAAAAATGCAGTTTAACCCGCTGATTTCGAAGGTTTAACTTAATCTTTAGTTAAAACTCGATAAGGCAGTTAAACTATGCTGGTGAATATCATTTTAGGTTTAACTGCCGTTAAAACAGATATTCCTAAACAGTGATTTGAACTAGTGGTTAAACTAATTCTTCATCAACTGCAGTTTAATCTATGTTTGTAAATTCGGGCCCTAAATAGTTACTAAACAACCACGTAATAGTGGTTACATAGATTTTTCAAGCTAAAAAGTTTGAAATCATATAATATACATAGATATAGGTCGATGACGACGATATTTTTTACGAAAAAAAGGTAATAAAAATTAGGTTTTTTAAGTAGACACTTAAAACAAATTTTCTGGAGGAAAATGACCTAGTAGTCGACCTCAAAAAAAAAAATAACAATATTGGTTTGTAAAAATTTCAAACCTTTTAGCATGAAAGGAGAATATAATATATATATATATATATATATATATAATATATATATATATATATATATATATATATATTTTTTTTTTTTTTTCTTTGGACAATTTCTTTATGGATCATGACCCCAATCGGAATCGAAACTATGTATTGCCAAAATTTAATTGACTTTCGATTTTGAATTAATCGACGACAAAGATTATTAAAATAAATAAAGCCTAAAGAAAAAACAAAAATGTGGACAAAACTTGACTAAAACATAATCTATGGCAATATTTTTAACAATGCGATCGTATTGTTCAACAAAAATCTATTTTCTTCTTAAGTTTAACGGTACAATAAACAATAAATTCATTGAATGATAGAATGTTATAACTAGGAAACATGATAGTGTTTTTAAACTTAGTAATCTTTTTCACTTTGTTTAAAAGTACTTCGCCTAGATTCTATTGTATTAAGGATTTAATACTTTTGAAAAGGCAGATTTTGGCTTTTGATTGCTCTCACATATATATAGAGTGAGGGTGTTAAGTCCAGGGCTGGATATATAGAGAAGAAGGGGGTTTTGTGTGCTTTGCTTATTTTCAAGTATTGTTTTGTATGTCCGGCTCGTGTATTGTTTAGTTATTGTTTAGACTATAGGAAGGTCTCTATTCTGTTTTTAGGGAACGGGGTTCTAGGCTTCACAAAAACAATTGCAAAAACCTTTAGATAACCAAATGTCTCTTTTGTTTTGTCGCATATATACACTAAACTAATCTATTAAAATTTGACGGATTTCAAGCTATAAATACTACAAAATCCTTTCTCTACATACAAAAGAGATTGGGAGCTTATATTTAAAGATAATTTTTTAGAGATGAAAACTTGAGTGTAATAATAAAATGAATATTCGCTAATAAAAATTAATTCATCACAACAAAAGTTAATTATGTTATTATAATATATATATAATATATATATATATATATATTATAATATATATATATATATATATATATATATATATATATATATATATATATTAATATATATATATGTTTGCATGTATATGTATACGTTTGTTCGAATCCATTTTCTGATGAAAGTTCACTATAAATTAAAACCAATTTGATATCAAGGACTAATGCAATGATTCACCGCAATATAAACAAACAGTTCCTTAATTAAATAAACTATAATAAAATGATGCTCCAGTAAATTAATTATTCTCCTCTCTTTTTTGCATTTGTCTCATATTTTACTTTAAAATTGTTTAATTGTTACATTTAGCTTACATGAAGATGTGTTTTAAGAATCGTTTAAATTAAGATTACTTATTTCTTTATTTTCAATTCGACTGAATTAATAAACTGTTATGTTTTATATACGTGTTGCGTGTTCGTATGTAAGAGTTTCAATCTTGCGTATGGCGAACAATAACTCTCAAAGGATTTCAAATTTAAACGAAATTTGACATGAGGCGAGATGTTGGGAAGGTTAGGAGGGTTTGTTTGTAAAAAAATTATGAAGTCATAACCCATCTTATGACGCTATAAAGTGGCTTTAAAAGCAATGTATTCCTTATTCAGGTAGACGACAAGCGAAATAAATTAGACCGGTTTTCAGCTTAATCGGCCATCCCAATATAAATAGTATATGTGTAGGTCATGACCTTTACATAATCTTTTAGGTTCAGTAGTGCTATATGGTGGGGAAATAGGCAATCTGAATGATAGGGTCCGGCCTCGCTCAATCGGAAATTCCTAAAATGTGTGATTGGCAAATTCCTTAATAATTAATAATTATTTATTATTACGTCATAATTATTTTATGACGTTTTTGTGTTTAAATGTATTTACAAACAATTAAAATAAGGTTTACGTTTAATAAACACTTAAATTACAAATCAAAACTAATTTTATTCAAATAGACTTAATAAAATAGATAAACCAAAATACAAATTATTATTAAACTGAACTGAAATAAATATGGCGACATTTTTTAGTTTTTTATTTTACTATAATACACCGCAAAGTTAATATGTTGAACTAATAAAACAAATTTAATTTTTTAAGACAAAATTAACCTTTAAGCTTTAAATTATTATAATTTTTTTTTTTATAAAATGTAAAATCAAAAATACTTAATTTTTTCTTGCATGAACTATAGTGTTTACAAATAATTTTGCAACAACCCTGTTCGGCTAGGAGATATGCGTTAGGCATCAATGCAAGAAATACTATATTTTATAATTATAAAATTATAATGTGTCCATGCCATGGGCGTAGCCAGGGGGGGAGGGGCCCTAGCCGAACAGGGTTGTTGCAAAAATTATGTAAACACTATAGTTCATGCAAGAAAAATAATTATTTTTGATTTTAATTTTATAAAAAAAAAATTATAATAATTTAAAGCTTAAAGGTAAATTTTGTCTTAAAAAATTAAATTTGTTTTATTAGTTCAACATATTAACTTTGCGGTGGTATTATTAGTAAAATAAAAACTAAAATGTCCGCCATATTTATTTCAGTTCAGTTTAATAATAATTTGTATTTTGTTTATTCTATTTTATTAAGTCTATTTGAATAAAATTAGTTTTGATTTGTAATTTAAGTGTTTATTAAACGTAAACCTTATTTTAATTGTTTGTAATACATTAAAACACAAAAACGTCATAAAATAATTATGACGTAATAATAAATAATTATTAATTATTAAGGAATTTGCCAATCACACATTTTAGGAATTTCCGATTGAGCTGAGGCCGGACCCTATCATTTCAGATTGCCTATTTCCCCACCATATAGCACTACTGAACCTAAAAGATTATGTAAAGGTCATTGACCTACACATATACATATTTATATTGGGATGGTCCGATTAAGCTGAAACCGGTCTTAATTTATTTCGCTTGTCGTCTACCTGAATAAGTAATACATTGCTTTTAAAGCCACTTTTTATAGCGTCATAAGATGGGTTATGACTTCATAATTTTTTTACAAACAAACCCTCCTAACCTTCCCAACATCTCGCCTCATGTCAAATTTCGTTTAAATTTGAAATCCTTTGAGAGTTATTGTTCGCCATACGCAAGGATTGAAACTCTTACATACGAACACGCACACACGTATATAAAACATAACAGTTTATTAATTTCAGTCGAATTGAAACATAAAGAAATAAGTAATCTTAATTTAAACGATTCTTTAAAACACATCTTCATGTAAGCTAAAATGTAACAATTAAACAATTTTAAAGTAAAATATGAGACAAATGCAAAAAAGAGAGGAGAATAATTAATTTACTGGAGCATCATTTTATTATAGTTTATTTAATTAAGGAACTGTTTGTTTATATTGCGGTGAATCATTGCATTAGTCCTTGATATCAAATTGGTTATTAATTTATAGTGAACTTTCATCAGAAAATGGATTACGAACAAACGTATACTATACATGCAAACATATATATATATATATATATATATATATATATTATATTATATATTATATATATTTATATATATATATATATATATATTATATATATATATATATTATAATACATAATAACTTTTTTTGTGATGAATGTAAATTTTTTATTAGCGAATAGTCATTTTTATTATTACACTCAAGTTTTCAATCTCTAAAAAATTACTTTAATATAAGCTCCCTCTCTCTTTTGTATGTAGAGAAAGGATTTGTAGTAATTTAATAGCTTGAAATCCGTCAATTGTTAATAGATTAGTTTATGTGTATTATGCGACAAAACAAAGAGACATTTGGTTATCTAAAGGTTTTTGCAATTGTTTTTTGGTGAAGCCTAGAACGCCGTTCCCTAAAAACAGAATCGAAGACTTCTATAGTCTAAAACAATAACTAACAATACTACGAGCCGGACATACAAACAATACCCTTAAAATAAGCAAAGCACACAAACCTTCTTCTTCTATATATCCCCCTGGACTTACTAAAACCCTCACTCTAAATACTGTGAGAGCAATCAAAGCCAAAATCTGCCTTTTTCAAAAGTATTAAATCTTAATAACAATAGAATCTAGGCGAGTACTTTTAAAACAAAGGTGAAACAGATTACTACTAAGTTAAAAAAACTATCATGTTTCCTAGTTATAACATTCTATCATCAAATGAATTTATTGTTTAATTGTACCGTTAAACTTATAGAAGAAAAATAGATTTTTGTTGAACCAATACGGATCGCATTGTTAAAAATATTGCCAATAGATCTATGTTTTAGTCAAGTTTTGTCACATTTTGTTTTTTTCTTTAGGCTTTATTTATTTTAATCATCTTTGTCGTCGATTAATTCAAAATCGAAAAGTCAATTAAATTTTGGCCAATACATTATTGTTTCGATTCGATTGGGGTCATGATCCTAAAAGAATTGTCCAAAGAAAAAAAAAAAAAAAAAAAAATATTATATATAATATAATTATATATATTATATATATATAATACTTATAATATATATAATATATTATTTATCTCCTTTCATGCTAAAGGTTTGAAATTTTTACAAACAATATTGTTATTTTTTTTTTTGAGGTCGACTACTAGGTCATTTTCCTCCAGAAAAATTTGTTTTAAGTGTCTACTTAAAAACTCTAATTTTATTACTTTTTTCGTAAAAAATATCGTTCGTCATCGTTCCTATACTATGTATATTATATGATTTTGTTCATATTTACTTTTTAGCTTGAAAAATCTATGTAACCCTATTACGTGGTTGTTTAAGTATTCTATTTTTAGGGCCGTAGATTTAACAAACATAGATTTAAACTGCAGTTGAATGGAATTATTTAACTCACTGTTCTAAATCTACTGTTTGAGGAATATCTGTTTTTAACGGCAGTTAAACACTAAAAGAATATTCACCAGCAATAGTTTAACTGCCTTATCGGTTTTAACTAAGATTAAGCTTAAACTTCGAAAATCAGCGGGTAACTGCATTTTATGCATTCCACGAGAAGATAAGTATATTTATGTAATCTCGTTTTTT